>OY282449.1:25650697-25998197 GCA_958295655.1 Palloptera scutellata | reverse complement strand
GAATATTTTCAACATTCCGCAAAAGCTAAGTCTATATCCCATACAAGTAAAATATTCACATGGCATATCGAAGGAAATAGTGAAGCAAATGGAACTAAATTTTGTATACACAGTTAAAATTACTTCAGAAATAGTAAATGTGTAAATTTTCTGCGTGGGGCAATAACGACGCCTACTTCCCAAACTTCCCAAGCAATAATTTTATTCAGTGAGTTAAAAAAATATTTGACGCAAAACCCTTAAATATTGAACCCACCATTGAATACAAAGAGGTGTTTTATTTCATAAAGTGTGTAGGGTATATAAGGTTCGGCCACGATCGAACTTTTCTTTCGGAATCTTTCTCAAATTGGCATTAATTTAGAGTTTTTGTTTGGACGTGGTGTTGACATATTTGTGTTTATTTTTTGTTTTCCCCCCCCCCCTCCCCCCCCCAATTTTGCAGTTTATCATTTCATTTACTGTAATTTTTAACAGATTGCGTTGTTGATGACGTTTGTCCTAGTTTATTGTTTGCCTTTCAACACGCTCTGATATACGCAGATATATATAAAAAAGCACTCGCAACCATAATTTTGGCACGATGAGCAAATAGACAAGGCTAAATCGACTCTGCCATACATGTTGATCATTTACTTATATGTATATAAGTATTTATGTACCTAATTGTGGGCGTTAGAAACAAACGCTTTCGATGTATAGGGTATTAAAACATGTTCTCCCATTTTTCATTTCGAAGTATTTAATTAAATGACTCGATAAGAACTCATCCTAACAGAAACAAGGATACTAGATATTCGGTTACGAGTTCATCAGTCACAACATTGTAATATTTAAAGTTAGTGAGGAAACAAAATTTTGTCCTGAGACTGCGTTTAAATAGTTGAGGAATCACTAAAAATATAAAGTAGTAATGGATCTTTCTAAATTTAAACCTAATCAAACGGTATCCTATGGAACGCATTATGCAAATATCACAATAAAGAGCTTTTCAAATAAGAAAATAAAATATTTCCAACAATTAAATATGTATGTATTGAAATAAAAAAAAAAAAACTGTGCCCCCTATTTGACTTTATTCACACCAAATGCCATACACATATAAAAATTAATCTTAAGTGCTCTTAAAATAAAACTGAAATATTTTTAATATGAATACTTAAGCATAACTTTCGCTTCCGTTTCCCCCAGTTTAATGTGTGTGTTTTGTGTGTGTCTTGTAAAAACGAATTCTTAAGAAATCCGCTGTTGTTCCTACTACTGGCTATTGCTACAACTACAACAAACGAACACATTCATTGATTCAATTTGATATTCTTCAGCAGTAATCGTCGTGCCTACTTCTTTGCACTGTTGTTTCTCCCTCATTTACTGTGCTTGCTGCCGCTTTCGTTTCGGTTTCTTCATATTCGGAGCAATTCTTTCTAAAAATATACTCAACACCGGAAATAATGCCAACACACTCTACAGCTAACAACACCAAAATGAACCGGCAACAACAACAGCAACAACAACAGTAGCAACAACTTACGACAACCGACAACTCTGACTACTAAACAAACAAAAAAAATACCCTGAAAAAAATTTACCAAAACATACACAAAACAACTACATATAAAGTAGTATAAATACATACATACATACATATGTAGCTAAAATCAACTGTATTGACCCAAAGCGTTAAAGGGGGCTTTGGACTTATCAGTAAAACGTTTGTTGTGCTGTTGTTGCTTGAGCTTATCAGCAGTGAAGAAAACAGTGAAAAGAAAAAAACTACAACTAAATAACAACATGAATAATATAAACGAAACGAATTTTTGTGAATGAGTTCGTTGAATGTGGAGCAAATATAATTTATAAATGCATTTCACACATGCACATATAATATATGTAAGTACTTGCACACATACACTTGAGTGCATGTGTGTGTGTGTGTGTGTGTATAATCACTTAGGTACACAACAACATCAGACGAATGTGAAATGAACGAGCACAAAAAAAAATATATAAAAATATGAATTCATGAATGAATGTACAAAATAAGATCTCAGCAGCAACAACAACAAAATCAACAACGGAAGTGAACTCTGGCACTGTGCTCGAGAATAAAAAAAAAAGTATCAGCAACTACAACAGCAAACAGCAAACAGCACAACGACAAATATGAGAGTAATTCGTACGCTTCCAATTGCGTAATGCAGTAAACAGCACATCAGAAATTCTAGTGTGACATAAAGAGTAAAGAGGAATGGAGTGGAGTGGAGTGAAGAGAAGAGAAGAGAGTGCCGAATATAGCAGAGCTAAGCGCAGCAGCAGAGCCGCAGCGGAGGGAGGGCAGCATAGGACGGAACAAAATATTTTCTTTTACATATTTTTGGTACGCAACAGGAAGGAACTACAACAAAAACAACTACAGCAGCAATAATGAGAGCAACAAAACGCACATGGCAATAAAAACTGAACTGAACACGCAACCAACAGCCGGACATGCTGCCATATATGAGTAAGCCTGTGTACGTGTGTGTATGTGTCTGTGTCTACATTCATAGACCATATGTGTCTGCGAAAGGAAATTTCCTAATAAGCTGTGGCTTCCGCATCCGCTGCGAAATGATGACGAGTTGAGAGTTGATTGCAAATGCAAAAGCCAAGGCATTCATTGCTTCGTTAATGTCGCTACTCTAGCTCAAAAAAAAACAAAAATAAAACAAAAACCAGCAGACATGCAGACATGCAGAGATGTCTTCAGTGCAGATACAAGAGCAGCAACAGTTGAAGAAACCACGTGTTTATTTTTATAACTGCTGAGTTTTTGTCTCTTGCTGCTGCAGCTTTCTGTTGCTGATGTCTTGTTGTTGCAACCCAATGTGTTCTTCATATAAGTTGCTGTAATTGCATTTATTGTTGTTGTACAGTTTTCGCTGTTATTTTTAATTACTTCCTCTTTCGGAACTAAACTAATGAAAAGAGTTTGTATATGAGCAACAACAAAAATGAGAAGCCAAAACAAAGAAGAGGGGCGAAAAACACCAAAAGAATGTAGCTGCATACAAATTTTGTTTGTAGCACATTCAAACATATGCAACAAGAGCACAGAAAATAGATTTGCGAAAGCAGCTGCTGGCTTTTCAAGTATATAGAAGGTTTTGCCTACTTCTTGTACTTATACAACTACTATAGGCTTAATTAAGAGGCAGATCATATCATTTTTGTAACCATTCCCATTTAGGCCCACAATTGACTTAATTGGCTGTTGTAGCATTAAATGAGAAATGTTCGCCACTACCACGACACTCTCTCTTTCATTGAAGAGGATCGATCAAAGCCTATAAAGCCTTCAATGTAAATATTACAGTCCCATCCTATACCGATAATACCAAAAGTATTTCACTATTTTTAAGCTTATGTGGAAGCTTGATCATTTTTGGTGAAACTAGCACACCATACATAATATCAAAAAACACTAAAGGTGCTTCAACCATTATTATTTACTTTTTAAACATTTTGACTACCAAGGTTGACGTTGATTTGGAAAACCTTGAAATGAGGATGTACAAAGAGCCAAATAGACCAGCGCGGCCTTTGAGGTCCATTGTACTTTCTCAATGGGCCCACCTCACCCGGCCCACCTCACCCTACACTCGAACAAATTACAAAATTCACTTAATTACTTTTTCTCTTGCTTATTCAGTGATAACTTTATAAACTATGTATTAAGAAAACCAGAAAAATAAATAAAATTCAATATTTTTATTTACTAAAGTGAAAAGTAAAGCAACAATTGATGAAGGGAGAAAGGAAAAACTAAATATTAAATGACGCAAAACTTACAAGGTTGCTGCTTGATTTGTACGTCATAAAACTAAGTTGTAGCTGTTGTTGTTGCTTTTTTTTACAAACAATTTGCGTCAGCGTCAATATAAACTATTTCGATGTCGAGACCAGAAATTGTGTCTTTTTTCTTCCGCTACAGCTATTACGTCTTGTTTTACTTCTTTTCGTTGCTGCTTCTTCTTCTTCTTTTAAATATCATTAAGCATCAGCAAGTATAAGCAATTTTCTCAAAACGTTAATTAGTTGTTTTATTTAAACAAAATTAAAACAAAACAGAAAATATATATGTAGTTTCAAATACTCGATTCAATTGATGCTATTAGAAAAACCACTTGAGAATATATATGAACTCACAAGATAAATAAAAGTAAGTACCCAGCAGGAAAGTAGGTAATGTGCGAACGTCAATCGAAGTGAAAATATGCTAGGAATGGTTCCCAGAATATTGGGCGAAGAACCACAAAAATGAAGAGCTCTTTTTCGATTGTGAATGCACGTGTATAATGCATAATGGAGGCAGAGTTCCTTTTCGTCTACTTAAAAACAGGGATATGAACCAACAAAATGAACCAATTTGGCAGTATGGCTCGGTTCAGCAGTCTCTCTGAATCACTGCTCTCTGAACCACTTCAAAACGCAGGTTCGGTTCAAAAATGATTTGGTTCCAAAACCTATAAAATTATTATTTTACATAATTTTTTTCTCAAACACTTGCTATCGATTTTACTTATGCATAAAATTATTGTGGATCCTTGCGGCGGACAGTAAATAAGTAAAATATTTTTTTATTGTATTACTTAAATCAAACCATGGATTAATGAAAGTAAGTCAAAGCGGGCATTGTTCGGTTTAAAATTGGTTTTGTTCAAAACCAGTTTACATTCTTGCTTGCTGATTTATTCCATTCCCTTATAAAAAGCAATGTTCTAAAATTTGTTTCTCTTCATTTCGGAATTTATTTATTGACATTCCCTGCTGGGTAATAACAATAAAATGGAAACCATGAAAGAAAACGAAATTGTTGAAAATCAAACTGGAAATCGAAAAGAAGAATATTTCAGTTTCGCCTAATAAAATTCCATAAAATTAAAATGCCTTAAAAATGGAATGGATATGTTCAATTACATATCGCATCTAACTACACGAGTACATTCATACATAGATATAAATATAATACATACATATGAGTCCATCTGCCAGCCTCGCATGCTATCTATGCTCCAGTATATACATAGATGGATATTTAGATAGCTATCGCATTATTGAAAAAGAGATCTCACAGATCGGAGAGTAGCGCAAAAAATAAAAAGCCTGTTGCCTTAAAGACACGTTTTCTGTGGAATTTTTGTTTTTTTTTGTTTAATTTTTCATATGTATTTGTAAACTCTCATAGTTAGATATGTATATATGTATGTATTCGTACATAAACTCGTATATATGTACATACATATGTATCTAAACATACAATATTTATCATGAACATTACTTTACTTAATTTTTTGTTCTGTCTCTTGTCGAAACTAAAGAAGGGATTATTTTTTATTTAAATTAAATTTTTTTTATTTGGAAATGTTTATTGCGCATTAAAAAATTGCGACAATACGGAAAACGAGTCGCCAGCGCTTTGTTGCTACCAGAGTCTTTTTCTGCTGCTATCGCGCTAAGCTCTAAGTAAGTTGTAGAGTATATGTAGCAGAGTAGAGACATCTTCCATTTCCATTTCCAATGCCACTACTTCCACCACATACCCACTGCTACTCATACTTATGCCTAGTTTTTTTTTATTCCCATACATACGAGTACCCACTTGTAAATAGTACAAATTTTGGGTATATACTCTGCGAGCGCAGCAAAGAAGCTGGCATAAATAATTTTCAATTCCTACCGACCAGCACAAATTAATTTCAATTCTATTTCCTTTCATATATATGTATGTACATACGTGCACATTCATATGTATATACTATATGAATGTACATACATATACAGTATGTACATATGTACTTATAAGTTGGAATGAGCGTGCATGTAGCTTAGGCTTATACAGAAAAAACAGAAAAATTAAAACCAAAAGTAGGTAGATATTTTTACATACGAGTATATATCGAAGATATAGTTCGCTTTAAGATATTTAGATATTTAAATATATGCACACATACAAATATGTATATAGCAAAAATATATTCACATAAATAATAAAAAATAAAGACAAAAAGACCGACAGATTATTGTGTACCCTGCATATTGAGATGTACAACTAATTTTCTAATTTCAAATTGAATTCGAATTTATTGCTTTTTTAGGAAAACTGTGAGATTATGCTAAACAAAAATTAAGTGCGCATTTCTTCTAATTGTTTTTAATATGATCTTCAAGTTTTAGCAGTTATTTGTTGGTTTGGTATCTTTCTGTTTCAGTTTAAAGCAAATATATTGTTATTATACTTATTACCAGAGCTGGGCATTGTTAATCTAGAGATTAAAGCCCTAAACCGAAACCCGAAAAGCATTAACCAAAAAGTTACTTCCAAAACAAAAAATAACAGAAGTTAACGTTAATCGTTAACAGATGATCAACTGCAATGTAGGGGTTATATTTGATAAACAAGTTCACCAACACTCAAAAAGGCAGCATCTGTCACCAATTCCGTGGAGTTTCACTTCAGCTAGTCAGTCATCAACTAAATCGTGGATGATGCTTTTAAACGACTTGTTGTTCTTCTTGATTTCATTATTTTTTTGGTTGGGCATTGAAAAAACTATCAACATTCGCGTTATTATTGTACTGCACGAAATATTTATCTCCTTCATCATCGAGATCGTGGCTTTCTTTGCCGTACATAGCATAATTTTCTTTATCTTACCGACCTTAGTAATATTGTACTTCTCTAGCCACATAAGCCGAATCTAGGGATGGAAGGTAGCAGCAGCTAACAGAGATTCCAAGTTATAAGTAGTTAATCACACCGTAAATGGTTTTCAAAATCAATCTGAAAGTTAATCGTTAACCATAAAATTTAACGCTTAAAGATTTCAAGATTTATGAATTAAATATTCCAGAAATTTTTTATTTTTTAGCTTCCTTATTGCAAATCATCAGGAAGATAATAATTCGAGTATGGAGTAATTAGGAACTATGTAGGTTACTGCTTTCCGAATCGTTTGCTGTAACCGAGAGTTCGTGCTTAGAAGGAACGTTGTAAATGAAAATTAGTGTAAAATTAATTAACTTCTTACAAGAAATATAATAACAACCTTTTTAGAATCTGTGCTGCTATCCGAATCGCTAATGAGGTTATAAATATTAATATATAAAAACGAAGAAAAGATTATTCTCCAATTTTATTTGAATGAAAAGGATTTATAAATTAGGGTGTTTAAATGCTGCCTATAATATTTTCAGTCTGGCAACCTTGGCACTCACACACACAAACTTGAGTTGTTTCAAGGAGTATTTTTCATATACGAGTATATGTACCATACATAAGTGATGGGAGAAACTCACTTAAGCTCTCTTTAACTATGTATAATACAGTAATACCTCTTTACGTCGTCTCGATTGAAGTCACATAATTGTAGTATGTAAAGCTTACCACTTCTCTGTATATGTCGAAGAATTATGGCATTCGATCAACGTAGTTTCGATTTGAGTCACCAAAGTTTTGACCGAATCAGACAAATCGAGCCATTACTGTACTGAGATAACAAATTTGGCTTCTTTTATTTATTGGCTAATTTTAAGTTTTTATTACCATATAATTGTTGTTGTTTCTCTTACGATTGACTCCTCTCCGCTGTTCCATCTTTTCAGTGTATTTGTTAATAGCGACAATTGTGTGTGTTTCGCAATTTTGCTCTCTTTGCAGCGTATGTGTGTGTGATGTTTGAGTAGGTGTAAGTGTGTATACGTATTTGTATGAGTGAACTTCCTTTTCATTCTCAATTTTTTTCGTATTGCGTCAATATATTATTTAAGGATAAATAATACACGTTTATGATTACGCGTGTTTTTGAGGATAAGCGAAAAAGCTAAGCAAACACAGAGTTGTACAATATCTGCAAACAAACATCTCCGTGTGTGTGAGTGTGAGTGTGTGTGTGTGTCAGTGAGTGGACCAGCTGTTATCAATGGGTAAACATGTGTTTTTATGCATTGGTCCCTTCATTTAATAACATTTTCATAATATTAATATATGTACATAAGAATAGAAAAAAAAATTTGAATGATTTTAATTGCATCATGCCAGTACTTACGTGCATGCATCGTGTGTGTGCGTTCAAAATCTAAACAAACTTTCTTATGTACAATTTTTTCAATTAGCTGACACAACAGAAAAAAGGTACGTACTTAAATTTTGTGTTATGTAACGTGCGAAATGAAAACTTGCAAAAATTAATTTCTATTGGATCTTATTTGGCTTTTTTGCGAAGCACGCACGCATATCAGCAGAGAGAGATACAGAAATGAACAAATTCATCGAGTCGCGGCGTATTCGCGTATCTTTTCATTAACTAACTACATATGTGCGCAAAAACAACAATGTGAAATAAAAATAAATACAAAAAAAAGTCGCTAGCGCTACATAAATATAGGAAATATGTAGTTCAACGTTCTCTATTCTCGTGCCATTGAAAAAATAGTACAAAGTCTGTTCTTCTTTTATTTGCGCTTGTTTGTTTTCTCTGGTTTTTGTTGCTGGAGAATGAGAGCTGTTATTCCCCCTACAACCAGCAAATACCACATACTTTGTCCTTTCATTGCCTCCTTCTTTAGTCAACTGACAATGACGGTGGCGCTAGCGCTGGCACTTTAGTATTCTGACACTGGCGCTAAACGCTAACGTTAACTCTTCGTTATCGTCTGTGGTTTTCTGCTGCGTTGCTTTACACTTGACGAGACTTGACAGTGTTGGCGGTTTGGCTTTGACTTTTCGGCTCTCTGTAGAAGTAGCACATTATAATCTTATCATCAGCACATGAAACTCAGCAGCAGCATGAGCAGCAGTCACAGCAACATCAGCAGCCAATAGCAACAATTTTTTCTCCTCAGCCAACACATTAATACTATGTATATAGAATTAAGTTTATTTTTTGCGTACAATTTTGCACACTTCTTTTTTATTTATTACTTTTAAATTTGATTTGCGTTTCGTTTAATTTTTTTCATTTATTTAGTTCAATTTTCGTTTCAAATTATTTTCAAGATTGTTACAAAGTTCACATTTTGAAGTTTTCACTCTTGCAGACAGGCCATCTGACTGACTGACTAACTGACTGACATTGCTCACAATAATACGAAAATTAGCAAATAGTAAGCTTATAAAACTCATCGTCGTTGTCGTAGTCGTCGTCGTCGTCGTCGTGGTAGTCGCACGGCACTGGCTCAAGTCTTTCTTTGTTTTTTTGCTCGTGCATACATTGTATTGTTGTATTGTGTACGTTATTGTTGTGTGGTGTGGTGTGTTATGGTGTTACTGCGTAGTTTATACTCATACTTGAATAAAAAAGTTTGCAAAAAAATTAAATTATTTTGAAATTTTAGGCACATTTTTAAGTCATTTCAAGCACAAACACAATAGTATCTCAAAGATACCGAGCAAGTTTCTATTGTATCTATTTGTGATTAACAATAATAATAATAATATCAATTATTTTTTTTTATATTGCTTTTATTTTATGTACTCTACTGCTCTACTCTTTTTTACGCACACACACAGTTTTTAATTTTATTTGTAAACTTTTTTGAATGCTCTTCTTAACGCTCGGTGTGTGATTATTAAATTGCGCCGCTTCCGCTTTGATTTGCTTTAGCATTGCGACTGACAAACGGCAAAACGCTCTGTTGTATTTCACAGTCATCTTGTATCTGATTTTGAGCGTTCGTCAGAACTCCAAAACACGAAAGATAAACTCACACACAGACACATTATGTTCATTTATTTCAAACACACACTCACTCACACATACACCATTTGCTGTCGGGTTCGTATTTGTGTGTCTGCTCCATTGTTGCTGTCACCTAAATCTCTCAATGAATTCACACATACTCACACAGAGAGACATGCATTGCATTTACTTGTGTATCTGAAGAATGTGTATACGAGCGAGTATCTGTATGATTTGTGTACTGGCAGCATGGTTGTTGCTGCTGCTGTTGCTGCCGCTTGTTGCTCCTCGTTATTGTTGCTCATTCACTCATTCATACAAATAATAATAATTGTGTACTATTGCTTGTGCTATTCTGTCGTGTTTTGTTTTTGTTTTTGTTTTCGTTTTAATTTTTTCATTTCTTTGTATGTAAGTGTTAACGCCATCTGTACACGACAAATAAGAGTTTAGTAAAAAATAGAACGAAACAAAACAAAAATATGTGTTGTGAAAGCTGAAGCAATACTCGTCATAGTTTTCGTA
Source organism: Palloptera scutellata (assembly GCA_958295655.1). Classification (NCBI taxonomy): domain Eukaryota; kingdom Metazoa; phylum Arthropoda; class Insecta; order Diptera; family Pallopteridae; genus Palloptera; species Palloptera scutellata. The sequence continues at coordinate 25,987,953 of OY282449.1, read as the reverse complement.
GACTTGAAGTTGAGGTTCATTGATCTTTTGTTTAATGATTTGCAATTATTTCAAAATATACACTACATACATTTATGCTTAGACGAAAAACGAATCAGTGAATTGGTGAATTGATGCTCTTGAACCAGAACTTACGTGCATTGAATGTGTGGAAGTACTTAGATGATGAACCATACCCCCACCTTCAGAGGCACTATCAGTCATTATCACACAACGCTCTTGCTGTAATACCGTTGCATCAATTTTAACACATTATTAGCTCAAATGATAAATTTGAAACGCATCGGTGTGACTTAGTAGGGACTTCGAATTCTAAAATCGTTTGACAGCTCTGAGTGAACACGAAATCCCAACTCAACGATGAAAGTACTACGAAAGAAAGAGTGCCAGGTATAAACACTTCGTAAAAGTGATTGCCGACCATGCTTTTTAAACGAACTAATTCAGAAAAATCGCATTATTCGTCTATTCTAAAGCCTCGATCAATTAGGCATTTGTTTTTCCCAAAGGCGAACATATATCAATAAACCTAAATTTTTTTAAAAAAACTTAAGAAATAATAGAGATGATTGCCTCTTTATTGAAAACGGTATAACATACCATTTAGTGATGTTATTTTACTTCATGCCAACTGCTCTGTAAATTTTGGCATTAAAACTGACATACCTACTTCAATATAATTAATTTGAAATTGGTTTCACTTTCCGGGCATAGAAATTGTTTATTGAATATTCATGTCGTGTAGATTCGGAGATATCCCGCAACATGTCCACCGATTTACGTTGAAAATTTATATGTCTCCTCTGTCGAATACACACAGTGTTAGAAATTCGACAATGCATAATACCCAGCTGGATTATCTAAGGGTATCGCATTTCTTTCAATACAAATCCTTTCCTCATATGCCAGTATTAATCAATTCTCTCCATAAGAGCCAAACATTTCTGCATAAGTATATTCTCGTATACCATAAACTTTCTAGTCAATAATTTCTTTGAGTGTATCATATACATATGCACAGTAATGCCACGATTAACTTCGTGATTCATTCTAAAATTTGGCAGCCCAAATTCGAAATAAAGAAAAAATCGTATACCGAAATTTTCTTTCTTTCTTTTAATGGCACAACATCCCATGGAGGGCATAGACCGAGCTTTTCGCATACACTTATGTTGTGCGTGTTATATTTTTAAATGAATGGAATTGGTCGTCGTGGCGTAGTTGGTAGTGCATTGGCCGGATACGCAGAGCGTCCTGGGTTTAAAACTCGGCACAGGCAAAATCAAAAAGTAGAAAAAAGAAAGAAGGAATTTACTCTAACAAGAGTAAATAAATTTTGTTATTTACTATACAATAGTAAATATTGCCTAAGAAAAGCTTTGCACTTCGCCGTTCGGATTCGGCATAAAAGTGTCAGTCCCTTCTATTCATGTAAACCGAAATATGATAGACACTATAATGACGTAAATCGATTAATTTTTGCGAGTTAAACGAGACAACGTTATGTTAAAAGAGATGACGTAAATAGAGGCATTACTGTATTAGCGAGATACAGAGCGAGCGATTGTTAGTATGAGTGTAAAGTAGCAAAAATAACTAAATCTGTAAAATGCCATGGTTATGCTTGCAATTTTCATATTGCCCAATAAAAGTTGTATTATTGTTTAAAATTTAATTTTCTTGTAGATGAATTTTAATTACTGTATGATAAAACAAACAGGAATTTTTTCCCCCAGTGTTGCATTATAAAATAATAAAGTTATTTGCTTTCAGCAATATCTTAATATTTTTTATTTTTCGGTTTATATTAAGAAAATACAATAAGAGGAAAAAAGTACATAAGTTATGTTTAAGAAAGAAAACTTTTTCAAATTCCCAACTTTTCATAGCAACGCTGAGATTGAAAATGAAAAATTGTTTAAAGTAATTTGACAGCAATCAAGTAACCCACCAACCTTCAAAGAGAACAAAGTTTAAAATGGCATTTTGATTGGACAGCCGCAAAGCAACTGCAAGCATAACCACGGTACAAGCAATACACGAAAATGCCTCAACAAGTTGCTAACCATTTCTATTCATTCATACATTTTAGACTATAGTCATTTCTTTCATGCACACACACAATATACCCAATTCACACACAAACACTTTCAAACGTGGTACACATGCATGCATGCATCCGACTACGTATCGCTATCTTAACTTGCTAAAGCTCTAAAACGCATTTTTTTAATTTTACATGAGAAGCAAACAAATTTTTTAAACTTTAATTATTTCAGTATTGTTTTCAAAGAATTGTAGTTCTAAATTAAAGAAGAAATCAAGTTATTGGTTTATCACTCCAAAATTGTTAGCAAAGATGCAAATGGGGAGACGTTTAATCAGAATTCATCAAAAACTCGATTTTGACAATTTTAATGTTAGTGCTTTAGCATGTTAAGGCAACGATATATGCTGTGCATACGCATGTGTTAAATGTGTGATTATGTAGGTGATGTATGTGATAGACGTGTCTGCATTTGCACCTACAAATGTGTGGGTAACAACCGATGCTATTTGAAATTAAAGAGGAAGAGAAGAAGCAGCCAGCCAAAACAACAACAACAACAATAACAAAAACAACAACAGTAAATAAACCATATGAAATAAAAATGAACCATTTAAATTCGAATAAAAGAAAGCTGAACCAGCAATAAAATAAATAAAATGGATATGTAGGGTATGCGACAAGATTCCAATATTTCCAAAATCAAAAAGCGTCGAGACTTTTCCCTGAAAAACTACACACATAAAAGCAAAGCAAAGAAGAAGCACGAATTCCTTTTGTGAGTAACCTAAAAATTAATTCTTATGTACCTACTTATGCTGTTCAATAGCTTTAGTTAGTAGTGCAATAAGGCGCACTTGCTCGACAGTGTGGGGCTGTGAAACGAAATACGGGAGGCACGTGTCGGCTTGGCGTTCCTCGCTCCCTATTTCCCCTTCTGCGTTGTATTTCATTGATTTCGCTGCTAGTGATGTTCATTTCAACTCTTGCTTGCCGTTGCCGCGACAAACAAAAAGAAAATCCATACGTTCGTATGTTTCGTGTTTTCATACAATATATACTAAGTATGGATATCGTAACCATACAATTTTGGTATCTTCTTTGTTGGTTCAATCAGCTTCATATAGCACATTTCACTTGACCAGCAGCGATCTACAGTATGACATCAATACCAGCAATAACAGCAACATCGACAAAAAGCCTAACAACAACAACAGGAACAGCAGTTGCAGCAACTAGAAACAACAACAGACATCGCACAACGACTACTCATCATGTCACCAAAATGATCCATAATTTGTCCACCACATTCCACGTGCTTCCTCTGACGTAAGGGTAGGGGCGTGTTCAACACTAACAATTTCTATTTTACACTCTAATACACATGCACATACATATACATGCGAATGCCTAAAGAGAGGTAATTTTATGTACACACACATACACGCTCATTGTTCACTGGAGTGTGAGTGTGTGAGCTCACACTGACTCGCACCATCTCACCAACTCTGAGGCACACATATTTTAACAAAATGTTTCATTGTACTTAAACTACATACGAGTATATTTAAAATGTTTTTTATTCTGTCTTTCGTTTAATTGCTGCAAAAATATATAGGAACACGAGGAGTATGGGTGGGTGGGAGGCACGCGTAGAGTAGGTTTTATCACGTGTTCTCTTAGGTTACTAAAATCGAAAAATGCGTTGTTAGATTTGATTTGCTAGTTTCTAGTTTTTATATAAGTACATATTTGTATGTATGTATGTATGTATGTATATATGTAGCTACATATTCAGTTTTATAAAAACTAATTAATTGCGTTCTAATTTTGCAGCATTCAAATTAGAAAAATGAATATAAAATAATTTTTTTGCTAATTAAAATTCTTTCAATGTTGCAGATTAAACGGATCTACTATAAACTTTTCATTTTCTTTTTGTTCACAAGGAAATCCGCCATTTTAAAAGCTAATGATATCTTTTAGAGTAGCAAAATTCCATTAAGAACGTGTGTATGTATGTATTTTTGAAGATTTCTTCGCAATATTGAGAATTCTCTGGTATTACTCTGATTAAAAATGCTTATCAATAATCTGCTTCCTCTTTTCTCAAAAAGCGAGGCACTAGCTATGAAATGCGCCATCTTGTGCGCCAAATGTTGTTGTTCGTTTGGCCACCATTTTAAAATTTTTTGCACTCTCTCTCTTCAGAACATGCACGATTTCTTGTTAATTAAAGATTCTTTCTAATATTTTGTATGCCTTTATTTAAATTTTTTAGTGTGTAGCGAGATTTTGAGTTAATATTTTAAAAGCATAAGCCACATGGATATCATATCAATATTAGTTCGTCTTATCTTTTCACTAAAAGTCAAGAAATTTCTCATCTCTCTTCCCGGAAAACTAAATTTCATTAAAATTATCCAACGATATACACTAGTATGTTCCCCGAACATATTACTTATGTAGAATATCCTTGGTCATAAATATGGTAGTACGTCGATAAAAAATTTTATATCAACCCCGGAAAATAGTCATAAATAAAAAATAAGCTCCTACGTATTAAGCTTCGATAATAAGATTATTTAAACCTCAATGGACTACAACGTACTTAGCTTACCTATCTGTCGAAGAAGTTGCCATAATCGCAGGTAGTTCTTTCGAAGAGAAACTTGCCGAAAAACTTTACCGAAAACCTTTTCATCAGAGAACGCGACACTTGTAGTTTAGGAAGCAGGAAAACTACAAGACGCTGGAGATCGAAGGTAACAAAGCAGCGAAAACTTAGATATTTTTACCGAATCGTTGATTAATATCAGTGATTTTATTTTGAATTTGTATTACCGGTAACGACGTTTCGGTAACGGTAACAGTAATGAGAATAAGTCCGTTACGAATCGGCAACGTTAAGGATAATAGTTATAATACCTGATTTCCACTCAAAGCTTTCTACATTTAAAAGCTAATAAGATTCAAATATATACTTTATCCCAGCAATTGCGGTCAAGCAGTTCACTACTGGGTAAACTGAGCATAGTGCGCAGCCACTGCGTTTACAAAGTGACATTATTCTTACCAAACACTACGAATCTTAAGCGGGAGACAAAAAATACCCACACTAAGCCATCGAACTTGTTTGTACCTATTACTTTCTAGCGGTAACTGTGTTATTTTGAATTTACCATTATAAAGGAGTATATGGTAATTCACCACGGTCTTTTTATACCCCTAGACTATAGATTTAATATAAATAAAAGATTATATCATATTAACGAGCTAGCGGGCTCTTGTAAGTACTGCATTTCAACTGGCCGTTGAGGAGGAAACTCATCGCCAGGTTCTAAAATTAAGAAGCAGGAAAACTACAAGACGCTGGAGATTGAAGGTAGTAAAGCAGGGAATGGATGGATGGAACACACTACCAACTACCTCACGGTGATAATTTTTACATCACATTACAAAAATTTTTGTGATTTAATGAATAGCAACTCATCATACGGCAAAGGTTATAATCTTATTATAATCTATAATTATATAGGTAGATGTATAGTTTTATAGCGTACTTATGTTTTATACTATCGCAGTTTTGTACTCTCTCTCAACCTATTTATTATAAATACATATTTTGTCAAATACTTATATATGGTATGACTTTTAGCGGTTCTGAGAGGAGGATCATGAATCAATTACAAGTATATCATTGTCAGTACAGTTTCAGTCACTGAATTTAAATAAGTGAATTAAGTACTTGTTTCTAGCAGGTCTGTGATTTTAGTTTGAATAGATCCTAAAATATTATGTAAACTCTGAAGCTATTAACTTATAAAGAATTAAATTAAACGAAAGGTGTATTATTGTAGAAAACATAAATAAATCCATTAGTTTACAAAACTAACGATGATAAGTCAAAATAAATGGTTTTATCTTTAAATATACAGTAAGGACTTGAGGGTTAAAGTTAAATTACATATTTTTATATATAAAACCTAGCTAAATAGGTTTATGCCTTACTTACTTAGCTAGCACTACAACCGATGATCTGTCTTGGCCGCCTCAATAAAGCTTCGCTAGTCGCCTCTGCTATGCGCGCGCTGTCGCCAGTTTATAAGGCCAAGTGCATTCAGGTCCCCATGTTCCTGGTCTTTTCGACGGAAATTAAGACGTCTCTTCCTTCACCGGGGCTCGAATAGAATACCATTCTAGCCGGAGCGCCTTCTTCCATTCGCTCAACATGACCCAGCCAGTGATGCCGCTTCATTTTTATGCACTTGACTATGTTAGTGTCGAAGTAAAGCTCATGGATCCACCTTAATCGATACACTTCGTCCACGCATATTGAACATCTGATCTTGCGGAGTATCTTCCTCTTGAACGCTCCCAACAGCTTCTCATTTTTGGTGGTCAATGTCCACGTCCCAGCGGCATACATTAGGACGGGAAGGATAAGGGACTTATAGAGCTATATGTTGGCAAGATCTCAAGGCTGATGCTTGATCTTAAGGCTGACATTATTGTTGGTGCTAATGCTGGATCCTAGGTAAACGAAATCCTTGATGATTTAAAAAGTATAATTGTCCACAGTAGCATATTGTGTAAGACGTCGTGGCCTTGAATAAACGGTTGTGCGTCGTACTTGGAACCCACCACGTTAAAATATCTTCCAATGAACCCTCAGAAGAAGCCTCGGGGGTTTATTTATATATAGCAGCAATATTTTTGTACACAACAAATTTACAGTTTCTAATTTCCTAAGTATACATCTAAAACATGTTGCTCCTTTGCACAAAATTATCCATGTTTCAAAAATACCAATTCTATTTAATTTATCTGACATCTATAGGTTGTTGCTTTTATAGGGTAATTGAGCGTAATATTCGCTCATGTACTCATACAACGAAATGGCAGTGCTAGTTTCTTGTTGTCTATCTATCTATTTTGTGACTTTTCTTTAACCAAAAAAAGTTGTTTTCTTTCTTCTACTCAGAATTAGAAGTCAAGTTTCTTCTGGTATCTTTCTGATAAGTATATTTCGGTGATAAATAGAAAAAGAAATTCCTTATTTGACAACTTTGGAGATAGCAGCAACAGCTACTTTCATTACTTTCAGGTTATTTCGAAACTAGCTTCGAAGTTCTTAAACTTGTTATCCCAAAGGTGGCAATACCTTTAGAGTTTTATCGTATACATAAGTAGCTGCAGTGATACTTTTTTATATGTAGCCTGTAGAATAGTTCTTTTGCCAAAATTTGGACAGGTTGCTTTCAAACTAATATTTTTCCTAAATTTTGTGTGCTCCAATTATAAAATTTTATGGTCCCAAAGTACCTTCATACACATCCTATTCATACTCATAGGTATTGCACAAGAAGAAAGAAACTTGAAATTAAAAGAAATATCACAATATGGAATTCATTCCCATTAATCATCATTGTGCTGCATACCATTAGACTGGGCGACAAATACTTATGGTTGGTAATTTCAGTTCATTCTAGAAATAAGTTCTTCATTAAAATGAAATATTTGCAGTAATAAGTAGTAAGTTTTCTTTAAGCGTTATTTCTACAAACACTTTCAATAATTTCATCACTAGCAATTGTAGCCAATCTCGATTCATCACTAACCTAAATTACAATATAAAAATATGTATAATTACTTATTTAATGATTTTTTTAACTGATAAATTATCAGTACAAACAGCTAGATAACCAACCTTATTGCTACAAAGTAAGTAAGTATTTTATTTATTTTTTTTGATTCTTTATAGTAGATAATATTCGATGAATTCATCAAAAATGCAAGCAAGCAACCAACCCAGCACTCGATATCACTGGCAATGAACTAATGAAATCAAATCAAATACTTAATTTAACTGCATTCCATTTACATGCGAGTATTTATGTACTCGTATTTGTTACTGCCTGACTGACTGACTGACTGACTGACTGACTGACTGACTGACCGCCTGACTGACTGACAGAATTGTTACTCTTATTGTTTGTTTGCTTGTGCGTTTACTGTTGTTGTAAATGCTGTTGCAACCACTTCGCCACACCACACTACACTACAGTAATGACTCGTATTTGTAATTGTTCTGGCTGCAGCAATGCAACTGAAGAATATGACATTAACAATCAAATCGAAGAAACAAATTCAAAAAGAAATAACGAAAACGAAATTGTTAATCATCATTCAATTACAAAGTAAGTACATTGCATTGCATTGCATTCCAAGAAATTTCAATGAGTATAAAATGAATGAGCAAAGTTCGTTATTTGTTGGTGCACCACACTGCTGCAGCATTACACTGTACTACAGACTGCACTTGTTTAGGTTTCGTTTGACTTGACTTGTTTGTCTGTCAGTGCAAGAAATTTGTAATGATGAAATTGGTTTTACTAATACTTTTGTTGTACTTATAAAGTTTTGTTGACTTCATCATGATATTTCAAGTTCAGTAATTAAAAAAATGTGCTGGTAATTATAGAAATCTACTGTCGAGTATATTTATACATAAGTATTTAAGAAAAAATATTCAAAATTCCAATAATAGGAAATCATCTTTTTTGTGAAATTAATGAAATTTTAATATTGAGAATTTCGAAACTTAGTCTTAGTAATTATTTAGTAATGATCTAGGATAGATGAAAAATATATAGAAATATTTGGCCTCTCACGTATCCATTCTTAGCGTAGGCCAATTACGGAAGTACATGCATTCTTCAATGTTGGTGGATGATACCTAAAAATAAGTAAGAGCAAAATAGATTTACAACATATGTAGAAAAGGTTTGAACTCTTTACTTTTCGATGTTTAAAAAATGTTTTACTTTTATTTTTCGAAAATTTGTAGTACATTGTCACTTTTTTTTCCGGATGTAGGTCATAGCAAGGAAAGGTTGAACGATGGATTCATACGTTTCTAATATTTTAACTAAAATGTATTTACTCCGTTAACCTTTTTTTTTTACTAATTTTACTTTTCGGGTTTCCTTAATATAATTTTCATCATCATCAGTTCCTAATACTGAAACTTTACCCCGTTTACTGTAACTAATTTTCATAATTCTTGACAGTATGCAATTCTCTGTACGTTCACCAATCGGATAACTTTTCTACTTCTGCTATTGGATTGGGAGACCTCAAGAAACATTATTCACAATCCCACAAATTTCACATTATTGAAAAATAGAGAAATGGAGTTTTCATTAGCCCTTTGCTAATAATTAGCTTTTGCTAATCTTAAATTATGAAAGTCGGTATATAAAATAATTTTTTAATAAGTTCGTACTCCAACGAAATATGGAAAAAAAAATTCAAAAAATAACGTGCGTGATTTCAACAGATAATCATGATAAATATTTCAATAAAATGCTTAGTAACACTTTTCCGACTTTGTTCGTTGTACTATTATCTATGATTAAGGACAATTATTAGTAGCAAATACAATTTAAAACTAAATATTTGTATTTCGAATGCAAGTAAATGAATCACAGAAATTACGAGTAATTTGCATTAAAATATGTAATTTTCCCAATCGGAGGAAATTTGATATGAAGTCACGTTCTTGGAATGCTGCTGCTCAGTTTGGCGCCCTTGTCTATCTACATACATACGTACATATCTATCTACTCATCTATCTAGCTAAGCTTGCTATATGTCTGTCTGTCGGTCCAACTGCCTGCCTGTCTGTCTCTCTGTGCACTTGTCCGCCTGTAACTAGCATCTTTATGGTATTAAGTAATTAAAATACATTAACATGTTTCTTTGTTTTGCTACACTACAAATTTACAGGTCATACATACATACATATATTTGCTTAACACAATAATATAGTAAAAAAAAATACTACGTATACAAATAAAATGTAGCTTTAATAAAGTTAATTTTTTTTTTCTTTGTTGCAATGTTTATTCTCGAGATATGTGGGATTGTTCTTCTTCGTCTCTCGTTTTTCTGAGACGTTTATGAATAACAAATTTATCAATTCGACACAGTTGTTAATAAATTTCATCAAAAAATGTCACAAAATATTTGAAATACCTTCCTCCACAGAAGAGAGATAATTTTTCTCGATTTTGCTGTTTGCTGTTTGTTGTTCTTGTTGTTGTTGCTGAGTTCTTTATCTGTTTTTAACTTCTTCCCACACTTCTTCTTCTGCCCAAATAGCATCATCATTTTACTGCTGCTATCAGGGCGTTAAAATAGTTTTTAGTTTCGTTGTTGTTGTTATTGGTATTTAATATCTCCCCGTTAGTTACGATTCATATCAACAAAAAAATAAAAATAAAAATAAAATAAAAATTCCTTTTGCGGCATTATTATGCCGCAGCAGAGATCACTCATCGATCGACCCATCCTAATTCCAAGAATTCCTAACGTTTTTGTTGTTGATTTTCTTTCTAAACAACAATCAAGTGCCATACACATTCTACTAAAAAGTGTGGCGGCATCGGCGACATTACCAACAAAACACTGAAGAACCAGTAAATTATAATAAACTAACTAAATGACACAAGAAATACTGATAAATACCCATGCATAATAGTTCACTTCTCTTCTACTTTTTAAGTGCCTTTGCTCAAAATAATACATAATAAGAAAAGAAATTAATGTGCAGAAGAAAGAAGACGACAATGATCATAATGAAGCAGAAGCAATTGGAGAAGAAGAAGAAGCTGAAACAGCAGTAACAATATTGAGATTCCAATCTACTTTTTCTTATAGCTTATGCAGACTATGCTTGACTGGCTTATGAGATCTCGCTCGATCTTCTCGTTGAATGTGCAACATGCACACAGAACCACAGCGATCATTGGACGACCACAAAAGACAACAATGATGATGCTGAAATTGAAACTCAAAATCGGAAAAGATTGAATGCTAGTAAGACTGAAAATCAGAATCTGAGAATGCGCCAATGCCTTCGAACAACGAAATACGATCGATGGACCAATTAGATCAAACGTCGATTTCCCTGCTAAGAGTGTCCAACAAACAAAACAGTCACTCCACTCTTCGGTCGGTCGCCGATCGGTCATCAAGTCAGTTTTTCTTCTTTTTTGTTTTGTTTTTGTGTCGAGCCGAATTTATTTTCTGTCGATAATATTCATTCATTTGATCAAACCGACGACCGAACGACTCGATTTCTTCGATGCCATCTACGTGCTCTTCTTCTTGCTGTTCTTGATGAATGCACCGAAACGAAGACGACGAACGCAACCAAAATCAAAATTAAAAAACAAAAAATATCTAAAAGAATATAAAAGAAAACATGATTACCACCACTGAAGAGTAGCATCATAATGTAAAATACACTGAGGAGAATGCATTGAGTACGTCTTTAACTTGAATTACAGTGCTACGTAGTTGTTAGTGCGATGGCCTGCTACGCAGAGTGTCCGGGGTGAAAATCTCGACACAGGCAAAATCAAAAAATGGAAAAAACAAAACCTCTCAGCAGACAATGGTAAACCTGCAAGAGTAAAACTTGCCTAAAAAAAGCTTTTCACTTCGCCCTTCGGATTCGGCATAAAACTGTACGTCCCTTCCATTCATGCACAAATATAAGACGCACAAAATGAATGAATGCGAAAAGCTCGGTTAGGCCCTAAATGGGCTGTTGTGCCATTAACAGAAGAAGTAGTTCAAGTTTCAGAATCTACCACTTCAAAGACGAAACCAAGGAGAGTGCATGGCGAGCAGCGAACGGATTCATTATGGCTGACAATTATTTGTCAGATCGAATACTCCAGTTAAAATTTTACTGACATCGCCACCATTTGATGAACTTCGAGGAATGGCTGAATGTTCTCTGGTGCATGAACTAAAACTTTTCAGAACATATAGTGAGGAATTAACAAAAAAAAAAGAAGGGAAAAATCCCTTTGCTTTCCTTATTACCGTTCTCCACATACTTCTCACCTACTCTTTTCTTCCATCTATTTAAAATTTTAGTTTTCTCCTGTTTAATTCTCTCTTATCACTTTCCCTTTCAAATAGTGCCTTTTGATAATGGTGAAATGCTGGAGTATAACTTCTTTTCAAATACTCTTATGATGCTAAACAATTCCAGTATCTTCTTAAAAGACCTACCTAATTAGATGAATTGAGACTTCTAAGTTTAAAAGTTCTCACTCTTCTTGATATTGAGTTCATGCCGATCTCCGAACCATTACATAAGAAGCTCGTCTCCGTCTTCATTAGCATCAGCAATTTTTCTTAGTGCATTCAATTTACGCATTCACTTATGAGTTCAATATCGATTCGTTCGTTGGTGGTGATGTGGGAAAGGGAATATGGATATTTTAGCAGCAATCGTCGTAGTCGTCGCCAACGTCGTCGGCTTCGGTCAGAGGCGCACAAACAAGCAGAGACCTCTTTTTAATGTACTGCAATTCCAAGAATTTAGGAAAAGGAACGTGAGAAACTTTGTTTTTGTTATTTTCTTTCTCTTATTTTTTGTTCCTCCCGTTTCAGAGATATCTCTTTATGTATGAATAGAGTATGTGTATGTGTACCTAAATTCTTTAGGAATTTCGTACAACGAACGTTGTCGCAGCGTAAATATCTGGCTGTCTGTCTGTCTGTCTTTCTGTCCGTCTGTTTGTACATACATTTATTTTGTAAGCCTATGTATGTATGTATATGTAAGTACAATATGAAGGTAGGTAGATAAGTAGGTAGGTATATCTTGCACATGTTCGTAAGGGAGAGTACATGCGAGTAAGCGAGGTACAACGTAATGCCACACGTTCGCTTCGGTTGGCAAATAAACCCGATAAAAAGAGAAAGCTAAATTCCAATTCGAATGATCGAGGAATGGATGGATTTTTATGTTTTTATTTTGTTTTCATTTTTTCCAATTTTTGTTGTTGTTTTGTCTTACTTTTAACTTCTGCATGAACTTGTGCAGTGATTTAAAGTTGTATGCTAACAGAAGAAAAGAAAAACAAAAAACAGAAAAAGAAATGTTCAACATCGGAATGTTTGGTGGTTGTGTATTTGTGTGTGCAGAATTGTCAGGAAAAAGGTACAAGAGAACAGCAGACACAGCGCGAGTAGCGACTGCGATTGCGACTCAGACTGAGGTGAATGCGCAACTCCCCCTTCGTGACTCCACTTCTGTCTGCACTTAGCCATCAACATATGTAAATCTATAGCATGAAGTTTGACTTGGCGGCGTACATTACTGGAACTTATGGCTTGCAAGTGAGCGAGCCAACGAGCCAGTCGCTGAATGTCTGAACGAGCAGGCGAGGACTATGAGGTAGAAAGAAACATTCCATTATGATCGCATTGGTTGGCAGCGAAATGCGAATGTGAGAAGTTTCGTTCTCGTATTCTAAACCTGTGTAGAGACAGAGACCCCATCCAAATTAAATGGCAATGGCATTGGTCGACAATCGTGCGCGCGCGCGCGCTCGCGCACTTACTGAAAGAAAGGCAATTCTGCATTCTCTGGGCAAAAAGCACAAAACAAAACAAGTAAACAAAACCCATGAGTTTGTTGTCCTCTCCACAGCGGCAGCGGGAAGTGTGGAGTGAGGTGGAGTGAATGTATGGTTGGATGGATAGTGGTAGTGGTAGTTGTTGGAATGCAGCCTTACGGGTAAATCTTCACACCACTCTTTTGTAAGAACGAGCGTTCGTTCGTTCGAACCAACAATCGTACATACATATGTTCAACATTTCGTTATGATTTGGTGATTTGGTTTTTGTGTGTGAGGAAGATGATTCTTTCATTCTTTTAAAGGGAACGCGGTCTAAGGTAAATTGAAACCAACAAAACCAGTAATTCCACAGCAACTGCGAATATGTATAAGGACAATTGTAGTTATGTTAAATACTACAGGAAGAGATTTTCAAAATGAACAATGGATTTAATGCGTTAACCAAATGATTTTCCATATTCTCAGAATTCTTAAATATGTAAATATCCTGTTGATTAAGCAAACCCAAATTAATGCGAGATATATAAAAGAAGATGAATTGAAATATGATTACATACATGCTTGCAACTATTTTCCATTAATTTCAGTAATGAGAACGAACAAATGCACATATTATTAAAGCTTAAAGTTCATAGGAATTGAAATTATGTATCGAATTTTACTCGGATTTCTCAAAAAATAGCTTAAAAAATTTGAAGGCATGCGGTATTAAACATTTTTAAACCATCTGATTTTCAAGATTCCTTGTTTTTTGAGACCCATGAACCATATCACAATTTACAGAACGCAATTTTCAGAGAACAACCCAGTGATTTCTCCGGTTAGGTTAGAGTGGCAGTCCTGTTGGAAGTTCTGCCATTGCCTTTTTGTTCGCATTCAATCAATGAGAATTAACAACCAGACCAGGATGGGAAACGAAACCGGAATCTCACGGGAGACAGTCTAGTGTGAGACTCACTAGACTATTGAGGTTGTGTGATATCTGTGGTTGAATCAGATCCACAACAATTAAAGCCAATCAGATCCCGGTTACATTTCGGTTGTAGTTCTAACTTTTTGAACTCTGTTTAATTCTTTTAAAGAACTATTGATAGTTCACAATCGTTTAAGGCTCTAAATTTTTATCTGATCCGCATTTCCCACTAAATTCATATTAAAATCTACCTAGAACCCCCTTAAACTCTAAAACTATCTGGAAAATGAAAAAAATTCATATATCTGGAGAATATACCTACATATGAACATACATAGTATATATAGTACAATATAATCAAAAATAGTTTGCCAATTATCAATATTCACGATATATGAACCTTAAGAACATTTACCATACATTACTTTGTACTAGTTTTCATTTGGACTAGTAGACATTAGAATTGTGTAAGAATATCTAACATATCTTCGTCGATATCTTTTGACTCATATGTATGTATTTAGTATGAGTATTGGTCACACCGTGACGTAGTTCCCTGAGTTCAAATCTAAATGTAGAAAACAAAAAAAAAATATATTTTCTATAAGAGTAAATTGGCTAACAAAAGCTTTCACGTTCATAATCAGCATAAAACTGTATGTGTCTTCGATTCGCTCACAAATATAAAACACATACAACATCAGTAGATGCAAAAAGCTCGGCCTAGGGCCTCCATGTGCAGTTGTGCCACTAAAGAAGAAGAATTTTACATTTATTAAGCATTTCCAGAGCCAACCAGGCTCGAATTTTGCGTAGGTACTAAGTATAGTAAAAGCATTCTTGGCAAATGAACAAACAAAAATAACAGTGGAAAAGAAACAGACACTTACTTTACTTTTAGTGGCATAACAGCCCATGGAGGGCCTAGGCCGAGCTTTTTCGCATCCACTCATGTTGTGCGTTTTATATTTGTACATGAATGGATATTTATATATTTGTACAAAATCCTCAACAAATAATCCCCCTAAACGCCTGAAAATAATCTAAATATAGGGAGGAAACCAACACTGTCTGAAAGACTGCGAACATATACACAAGATTAATAATTGCGATTTTCAGAGACCCTATAAGCTCTTCACATTTTTTGTTATTTTATTCTTTTAACAGAGCATTCGTCTAAGCAGCCCAGAAATCTTTTACCTCATATCTCTAATATAAGCCCAAACTTCAAAAATTAAAAACAAATATATTGAAAATTCAAAAACTATGTTATTTTCGTTCAGTACCTATGCACATACTTTCTAATAACTTAATATGTATTACCTTCAATCGAATTTACTGGATTAGAATAAAAAAATGATTTTTGGGAATTCTCTAGATTCTTGTCTCTCCTCCATTTGACCTAGATATTGTGAAAATATTTAGAAGTAGTACTTGAAAATTAAGAAAACTTTCAAATAAACTATTTTATATATTGGTTTCCGACACTTTTGATATTACTAAAGAAAAGCATTATATAAAAAAAACTGTCAAACCTCAGTAGAAATATCAGACAGAGCAACAATGTAATTGAATTTGATGAACTTAGGCAAATTTGATTTAATCACTTACGATGACCTTCTAAATTTATTCTTAGGTCGGCCCAATTAAAACCAATTTTTTATGTTACAGTTTTATTTCTTATATACATAAGTACATTATACAATCTTTCTAAAAAGAAACTTTTTTCGTTATAAAGTTTCTCCAACATCCAAAGTTGTTCGAACCTAGTTTTAAGTGGATTTATAGAAATAACTTGTGTGCCACCTTCCGAGTGTTGACGTTTCCAAGTAAAATTTTCGAGGATGAAAGTGTGGCTGTAGGTGTTCCATAGGAATATCCAATACCAAATTTAAAAAGTTATCTCATTAGAACCTCAATGACATTTATTTGGAATACTTGGCAGGACTAGTTATTTTACTAATCTTAGTGAAATAACTAGTTTATTGCGAATGGAAGACTCTAGAGGTTTTACACTCAAAATTAAGTAATTTGAAATGATGAAGGGAGTCAAGTAAAATATTTGCTGGCACAAAGCTATTTCAATTTAGTAAGTACTTATATGGTATATGTACTGCAATAATATATTATAATTCTGAATCTTGTAATGAAAGGGTGTTGGGAGTTTGACTGTATTAAGAAAATATCACGTTAGCTTATTTTTTATCAATAACTTTGAAGAAGTTGACCAGATATATCTACTGCCTTAGTAATTCCCACCAAATATTGTAAAGGAATAATTACTTTTTGTTGTAGTTGATATGGGTATAAGAGGTGCATTGGCAATTATGAACCCATACATTTCGTGAACCCAAACATATTCAGTAAATATTGCCTGTCTAGATTTAAAAAAAAGGCTTCAATACATATGTACTTATATAAAAAAAATATTATTCTTAAATTGACGGCAATACGGGAGACGGTAGTTTTTCACAATTGGTGATGTCCTAATTTAGGTTTGCTGACAAGCTGCAGAATTAAAGTATTTTCTATAAATTTAAATATGATGTTGTGATAATAGAAATTCGGGCTTAATTCCCTTTGCTCTTACACGATAAAATTTTTCCATTGATCAAATAGAGCTGGCGAGTTAGTCGTTTTAATCGTTGCAATCTTAAGGATAATAGAATAATTTATTTAAAAAAAAAATGTAACTTTTTTTGTAATAAAAATTACACCATGTAATTTTATTATTCTTGTGTAATTATGTTTAATATTTTTAATTGTTTTTTACTTAATTACTTAATAATATCATTTTTAATATTGAATTTTCAATATTTAATTCGAAAGGGGTATTTCAATGCCGCCATTATTATTTTTCAAGCACCTTCTTTCTGTATTTACCCCTTTGGCGAAGTATATGCGCACGACAAAAAGAGAAGACCGAACACACAGCATCAATAAATATAAATATCACCAATACACACATAATCTTTGCTGTTCTCAATACAATTACAAAAACTATTTCAATATTTCGTATTGATGAGCTCGCTCGCTCTTCTCTATCAATAACGCATACAGGCACGCAGAGCACACGAACGCACACATGCAAATGCGAAACGAGAAATCTCCCAGTAGAAAATGCAACGAGTAAAAAGCAATGACATGTTGAATCGATTTTTTTGTTAGGGGTAGTCATTACACTTTTCATTTCAATGAACAACTCTTAGAAGATGATCTTGTTCATGCATTCCGATATCATAGTAGCAGTTCAGCGATTCATCTATTTATAAGTATTTATTTTATCTATTTTTTTTAAATTTTTTTTTATAACAACTAAATAACATTTGAAGTTCGAACCGGTGGCTGTAGAATGTAGAGCCACACTGAGCATTGTTTAATCAATCAATTGCCAATGGTGGAGGGACAAAAAATAAAGCTTCTGCTCGTTGCCTTGCCGCGGTGACAGCGAGTCAGGTGAGTAATAATATCAATCGATGAGTCGAGAGTTCAAACCTCGGCGGTATTATTTGTTCAAGTAATTGCATTTGTCTCTGTGAAAATTGCTTAAGGTAATACATTGAACATTCAAGTTGAGATGTATAATTCATTTTCTTAGAAGCTATTCTATCATGCCTGCCAATAGGAAGGAATTAACAAATTTTCCACTGGGCTACTGAATGCTTACGTTATCTCAATAAGTACATACATACATACATACATAAATACATATGCAAACGAAACGTTATTCCGATACAATACCATCGCATTATCCAACAAAATTAACATTACACCATTAAACACTCTCTGCATCACTACACCCAAAAGATCTCTAGCATGTCATCTCTGTCTTGGCTTGTTGCTGTTTCATGCACGACCACATTCCAGAGAGGTCTAAAGTCATTTCATTCACAACTTTTGCAATTCGGCTGGCAGCTCGTTTTCTGCTACGTAGCAGACAACTTTCCTCGGCCTCCTTAGTCCCACAGTTTTTAATATCGATGTATCCATCGTTGTTCGTCGTTTGATCGTTGTCCGTCGTACATTTCAAGCTCTTTCGTTTCGTACATTCGTTTCGTTCATTAAGAGTGTGGTACGACGAAACGTTTTGGGTGCGGCGGCAAGCTGGGGTGCTGTTGGTGCTGTTGGTGCTGTTGGTGCTTGGTGGTTTTGGTACGACATTGCGACAACGATTGAGAGTCGCGTGGAAAATAATTGGCGCTTCAAGATCTCTCAAGTAGATCTCTATGGTATGCAACGTCGACGGTGGCGACAGCAGCGACAGCAGCGACGTTGACGACAGCATTAGGCGTATGAGAGATATGTGGCTGGTGTATGTAGTCGGTGGGGTAAGCGTGTGTAAAGTACATGTTTGCTTGTATGCATTCATCGACGTTTACGGTTATCGGTATGCATGTGTATTAATATTCGAATACTTAAAATTTTCTCTCACTCACCCTCTCACCACCGCTCTCGCATGTGAAAATGTGTTTGTGCTTTTCGGTGTAGGTATTTGATTTTCTGGTTTTGTAAAGTTGGCTTTCTCACTAATATTGGCTTAATTGGGGGCGGGAAATATGCGATTTATTGTTTTCATTCCATTGTTTTTCTTAAGAAGAATTTGTCATATTAAACGAAAATCTCATTTTTTTAATTAGAACACAAGTAATTAAGAAGAATATTTTTAAATACTGCAGGTGCCTTACTTAAATTTCACATTGTTGTCCTTAGAAAATATTCTGCAATTATTTAAACTGAATATATAAAATATTAGAATATATTATAAGTAGATTCAGAATCCTACTCGCCATCAGTTTGTATGATCTTCAGAATTATATGAAAATATACAATTTAAACCGAAACTCATCCTGGTATACGCGCGTTGGAGAAAAGCCTCCCTCGGAATATTTCAATTGCCACTTACGTACTTACATAAATTTTTATAGACTCAACGTCCTTGTATGCAAAGCAACTTGTCGGCATTATTACCTACGATCTTACCAGCAGACCATCGCCTTTGGGATCGTTTCTGAACTTTACATAGCTAAGTTTAGGCGCAGAAGAATTTTAGAAACCCTACACGCTTTCTGGAATAAGCCACTTTTTAGCATTTAATGGTAGGTTAAATTTTGATGAATATAGCATGAAATATATTTTATCAGCCTTTCTCACATAAAAAATTGCTAGTACTTGTACCAAATGTTTGTTTCTATATTATCGTTTGAATATTTCACTTGAATAAGAGGTAGGCAGGTACTGGTCGCAGTGGAGTAGTTGGTAGTGCGTTAGACTGCTACGCAGAGTGTCCGGGTCAATTCTCGGCTCAGGCAAAATCAAAAAGAAGAAAATAAATTTTCTACACGGCACCACCTCTGGGCAGGTAATGGGAAACCTCCAAAAGTTAAAAATTGCCTAAGAAACAGCTTTTCAAATTCGCGGTTCGGATTCGGCATAAAACTGTAGGTCCCTTCCATTCATGTACAAAAATATAACATTCACAACATGAGTGGATGCGAAAAGCTCGACGTAGGCCAACTATGGGCTGTTGTGCTTATTGCCAAATGATAGTAATTTTCTCCACAGCTATTTTTGAAGATATTTAAAATGTATGTTCCAAATTTGGTTGAATTTACTTGACTATTTCCTTCTATTTCCTTTGTTATTGCTCTATGAATATTTCTTTTGTATGGGAGGTAGAGTTGGTAATTGACCAATGCTATTAATTTTAACAAAAGTTATTTTATAATGGATTTATGAACCAAGTTTGGTTGTGATTGCTTAAGGTTTGTTCAAGTTATTTTGTCCAAGGACAGCCGGACGGATCATTTATAGTATTGGTATATAAATGACATTGTTCAAATCAACGAAACCTAATTTTTGGAGTTACAAGCAACTGTTACTCGACCAAGTCATATATACCCTGTACACAGAGTGTGTAGGGCATAACAATAATTTGTAGATTGCACACACAAAACTACACAATCAGTATAAAGTATTCCCCGCTTATAGTATCCCGTTTAGTAAAGCCAAGATCCGTGCAATTTACTTTGAATTATAACTTTTACTATGAATTAATGTAACTATAACTTTCACTATGTATTATTATAAAAAATTTTTTTAAACATTCTTTTTGTTGAGGTGGCATAAAGCATTGAAAGCCGAAGTGCGAGACTTGCCTTTCGACCCACCCGAGCTCCGATTCCCTCCTTCCGTAGAACAACAAGGTATTACTTCACGGAGGTGGAGCGGCCTATTGCCTATTCAAGAAGATCTGCGCTGTTGTTCAGCGTGATGCAGTTTTTAAATGTCTATAACTGCCATGTTACACACAGCGGACCAATTATCCCCGGCATTATCAAGCATTATATCCACCAGGGTATCAATAAGGGTATCAACCCTTATAGGCTTTCCCACCTTTATGCTCAACTCTTCCCTCTCAGTTTCAAAGCGCGGACATACAAAAAAGCATGTTCTGCGTATTCTATTGTACCTGGCTCACAATAAGTACAGTACGGGTCTACTTCATGCTTGAATCGATACGAATATGATTTGAAGCAGCAGTGCCCAGTCAGAATTTGGGTCAGGTAGTAGACTATCTCGCTGTGGTCGCTGTGGCGTAGTGGTAATGCGTTGGACTGCTACGCAGAATGTCCGGGGTTCAAATCTCGGCACAGGCAAAATAAAAAAAATAAAAAAACAAAAAAAGTAGAAAAATTAATTTTTCTACACGGCACCACCTCTTGGCAGGCAATGGCAAACCTACAAGAGTAAAAATTGCTATGAAAAGCTTTTCACTTCACCGTTCGGATTCGGCATTAAACTGTAGGTCCCCTCCATTCATGTACAAATATAACACGCACAACATGAGTGGATGCGAAAAGCTCGGCCTAGGCCCTCCATGGGCTGTTGTGCCATTAAAAGTAAAAGTAAGTAGTCTATCTTGCCATGTATACGATTTACCCATTTTAGAATATTGGGAATCAGTCGGTACGTAAATCGTCCCTTGAGTGAGGAGCTCCACTCTTGCTGCCACACCTGCATGTTGTGATCCCTTGCTTCCTTGCTGATCGTTAGCCTTTCTGGACTGGTTCTGCGTGAGTATTTATCATCGACTTCAATTGCTAACAGCTTGATTGGTAATTTAACAGAAAAATAACATAAAAAACTTACAATGCAGCCAGAATCGTTCTCCATGTTATTCAAATGTTTATTTGCCATGACATTTAAGTGCTTTTGCTATGGCAGCACTTAACTTAACTTAAATTCATACAATTTTATAAAAAAAATTTTACCAACTACTATTTCAACTATTTTCTTGCCAAAGATCTGTGAAAAAATATGTAAGTCAAATTTAATCGATTTGAAAGCAGCCCTTACACGGTCATTAATAATGACAATATTAGTATTGCCATTATTTCCATCATTATACTGATGCCAGACTTACAATATCATTGAAAATAACATTATTGGAAGTATTAACAGAAAATTTCAAAAATTTCTGAATACCGTCAATCATTCCAAGTAATGAAGGGATATTTTGCATTACCCGATCATTAAAAATGTCAATAATTGTAAATAATGTCATTACTAGTGACCGTGTAAGGTTCAATATAAGAAAGGTCCAATGTTAAAAATCTTGAAAATCTATCAGAAATGAAATTACACGGCAGCATTGCATTTTCGTGTCAACTGATTGGCAAATACACATTCCAGGAGGAAGATCTATTTCGAACATGGAGATTTTGATAAGGTTTGTTGATTCTATTAAAACTGCTCTTGGAAAGAGAATAACAGTAGAAGTGAGTCTAATCTCTTTCAATCAGTTGCATTTTTTCTGAAGAGGTGTGCTGTGTGAGCCCTGCCGAAAGTTCCTTTACTGTCCAATGTACTTATTACATAATATTCCGAAAAAAATATTATAAAATTAACGAGAAGCATCCGAAAAATTTGCTTAAAATGAAGATCTTCATAAGTTTTTATTTATTTTTTTTTTTTATTATCGTCTATAATTCAATAAAATGTTCTTATGTTCCATGTTTTTGAAAATGCTAAATACTTTCGATCATCATTTTGCAAGCACCATAACAGCAATGGTAATCAATTTATTCTTTATTTTGTATCAACAACCGCATTTCATATGCAAATTACCTTCCGTTTCCTTTAAAAAGAGCTTGCAACTTTTGAATTGCAACTAAAGTGAATTTCTCTTTATATGTAGGTATGTCAATACATATAAATAAATATGAGTAAAGCCAACAATGGAGCGACACACTTCCTGTTATAAACTTAAAATTGATATAGTAATATTAAAATTGCTCGGAAGCAATGCAATAATGTGCAGAGGAACTCAATTTCATAAATACTTGTATGTATGTATTGCAAATACTGTTGCTTGCAACTGTAGACCTATGCAAGCAGCAACATTTTACGAAAACCGGAAGGGAAGAATTATTATTTTCTGTTGTTGCACCTCCCCAAAAATGAAATGGAATGGAATGGCATGGGGGGTAAGCATTAATAACTTCATTAAGTAAATAATAACTAAAGGAAAAGTTTTTTAGTGTGGTGTGGTGTTGTGTTATGTAAAGAAATCTAAGACGTTGTAATGTACTTAAAAAATAAACAACTAGTCCATACTTAATCGCATTGTACGCAATACGAGAAATATATGCGAGTATGTATGTGTTGTGTGTGTGTGTGTGTGTGTGTGTGTGTGTATGTGTGTGTAGGTATGCAACTCAAGAATTTCTTCACGTAGTCATTATTTACAAACAACATACAATATTCTACATACTTACATATGCATACATCGTTCGTACATATCACACCGAACCGCACCACACCGCGTATCCTCACATTGTAATCAAGAAGAGCATACGATTTCTCAATAATACCTTTACAAAACAGAACAACAACAACAACAACAACAACCATACTTGTAGCAACGAAAACCAAGCAACAAATTCCAGCAATAAAAATTGCTTCTTCATATTTTATTGCCCAATTAGACCTAGAATGCGTTTGTTGACGGTCTTTTGATTTATTGTCACACTACAAAAAACTTAACGAAAACAAAACAACAAACGGAATGTGACATTGGAATTTTTGGTAGTAGTTTGATACGAGTTGTTTGTAACTGTAATAAAATGTAAATATTTTGAATTGGATTAGAAAAAGTACACGCATAATTTTTATATAAATAAGTAAATAAAGGTTGAGTTTTTGCAATATTGATTGAAAATACTGACAAATGCTATTAAAATTTGAAAACTACACAGTTTTACGAAGGTACGCATTTCAGAAACAACTCCAAGTAGTGATACACCCTCTCTGAAACTTAGCTTCGTATAGATTTTGTCCTTGTTTTTACTTTTTACCGTGTCACGTTTAACTTCGCAAATACTCAAACTTTCAATATCACACGGTTTTGCAACAAGCATACAATTTGATCAAACCTATATCAAATGTAAATTATTTACCTTATATTAATCAATATTTCGAAACTTATGAAATATTACAATAAAATATTTTTTATATAAAAATATTAAGAAAATTTTTTAAATCTATAATAATTAAAAAAAGAAATTTATAGTCTCCTCGAAAGTTCACTTCAGAAAATGTGCAGCACTATAAAGAAACAAGTGCAGTTTTCAACAATATACAAAAAAATAAATCTATCACAGAGTTTCTTCCAATTCAGTGATCAATATCATTCAGTATGTATCACTTAGCAGTGGGAAATAGGGTTGGTTTTAAGAAAGTCAATATTTCATTACATTCTGCTTTTGGAAGACTTTCATTAACTTTCGCCAACTACTTAATACCATTTCTGTCAAATAGCTGTATTTTAAGTTCTGATCTAAACCTGTTACGTGGCGCAGTCCTAGGCACTAATACCAAACCTACCAAATTCGTCTTAATTTCTTCGACTTTTGTTGAGTTCTCAAATGCTTAAATACCATACATTTTCAAACCAAAATCATGTGTTGACAACGTTAACGTTATCCCAAGAAAAGTCAAAATGTGGAGTCATTGTCTTTTTTGGAATTTTAGTTGAGGCCCTTCGTTGCTTGTGTTTGCCTTTCGTGATCATTTCGCTGTTGTTGTTACTGATTTCGATATTTAACCTGTTTGGCGGATTTCTGCAACATTAATAAATAATTTTTTAGGATACGTTTAACTTGTACAGAAGCGATGGCATACCGCCACCACCTCTACCGCCACCACCTCTACCGCTATCACCAATACCAGCATCATTTCCATCACCAACACAATTGCCGTCGACGTTTTTACACTAAGTCGATGATATAGCTCCGCACATGCAACATCATCGGAACTACCAGCAATAGCCAGGCAGCAAGTCAGCCAACTCGCCATTCAATCAACTCTGTGAAGCAGCTTTTGCATGATTAAAACGCAGCATCAGCGCATCATCGTGTACCTCCTTCCTCATCTTTGTTAGTTGGCAAGTTTTGCTTGTGTTTGGAATATGCTGCAATGGAGTGTGGAATGCATGCACTGTTTCTGTTGTTCTTACCATATTGTTGTTATTGTGGCTGTTGTTTGTTATCGGTCGGTAGTTCAACGTGTGACGGACTGGCTGGCTGGCTTGCAGTCTGACTAACTCATTGGCTTTTGTGCGTCGTTCTCTACTGTGTTGGTAATATGTTGTGGAATCTAGAATTTTTGAGCCTTTATGCCTTTCATTTATTTATTTTCCTTTTTTTCTTTTGTTGTTCTTTTTATTTTTTTCTTTTGTTTTTCTTTTGGGATTTTATTTGAATTTATTTTTATTGAGAGAATTTCCTGGAAATGCAAGTAGTCGTCGTCTGCGTCTTTGGTCATTTTGCTAAAATGCTTCGTCGTCGCTTTGTGTTAATGTTTTCGGCGGCAATCAAGCAGATTCCTTTTAGAGGATTAACGAATGCGGACTACACTCGCCGTGGTTTACCTGAGCGAATTTATATTTTCATTTACTTAAATATTTAGGAGATTTACAAAGCCTCATAAACTGTCGTCTAATTTTACAATAGTTGTAAAAATGTTGTTGTTGACCTCCATACAAAAATAGTATGGTATACGATGATACAAGTGTGCAACGTATTTTTTTGAGTGTCCTATTAAATCAGCGTTTTGTTGCATTGGATCTTCTTTTTCAATTGCCATTGATAAGGTTTGCTCTGCGTGAAATTCAGCACTAAAAGTTAAATGATACAAATTTATTTATTTACTGATTCAGTGTTGCAATATCACATTCAAATACGAAACGTGTCGTATTTTTCTTCCAATAAAACTTATTTGATTTACGACTTTATCAGACCTTGTCAATTACCTAATTGTTTTGTTTCGATTTCTTTGAAATTTTTCAAGTTTTCAGCAATAATCTTTAAAGCCATGTTTTCTAGTTTCACTATGAGAGATTGTCTTGGGAATAAAGGCTATAGAAAAATTTTAGAACTCAATTTAAAAGCAAGTGTTTTTTTTCTTTGAAATGGCTTTGGTTGTCAAAAAATTCTCTTTACTCGCAGCGAACTGGCAATTTAGACACTTTGAGTAGCTGTCGTGTGATGTCAAAATTTATGAAACAGTGCGGAGGGGAAATTAAGATCATAATTAAATAAATTAATTGTCATAATTAAATTACAAACCTGAATTCCAAGGTACCAAATGGTTCTATTATATTTGAATAAATATTAATATTGACACAAAATTAATTTGTCCAGACTTGGTTGGTTGGGGGGCTGTCCATAGTCTTACATTTAGGCCTAAAACGGCCCATTGTGATATATCATGGTTGAACCTACAGTTTAACGGCGTTTCCGAACGGCGGGCGGCAATTTGTTATCATTTGGTGGTTTTCCATTGCCTGAAAAGGGGTGTAGTGTACACTTTCTTGTAACTCTGATTCACTTCATAACGGTAGAGATATAAAAAGTTTTGATGAAAATTATCCACCAGAAAAAGAAGGAAATCGAACCTCCAACCTCTTAAGTGGAAGTGTAGTGCTCCACCTTATAATCTATTGAGGTTGTCCCGGTTTGCCACACTTAACAACTAAAACTGTTGAGACTGAATACCAATCTGACCGCAGGATTTAAAATTTTTGTAAGTGCCCAATATCCGCATCAACCACACATGCAATCAAGAAGTCACACTAATTCAGTGTAAATTAGAAAAATCATTAACAGAATAATACCGATTTGGATTAACCATGAAAAAAATGCATTGGTAGTACCTATACACTTTTGAAAAGCCTTGAGTTAAATTTGTATTAATATTTTTATATGTTTCACAGTAATCATATATTCGGGTAAGCTAGATTGAGCTAAGGTCTTCTAAAATGCTTTACAGCTCACTCTTTTGATTGTTGATTCACTCTACAGATATAAAATCAATATTTTTCGAGTTTTAGAAACAACAATCTTTGTGCCATCGTCAACATCTTCGAAATACATGTAAATATTTTCGAGTGGTGAGAAATCAATGTACATATGTATTAGCTAACGTTAATATCCAGTAGATTACGTAGTCACACTCCCCTAGTACCGCGGCATACTTCTAAACCCCCCTTTTAAACGTGCACCTATAAAAATAAGTATTTATGTACCTACTTTATTTTGAGAAGAAAATAAAATAAAAAAACAGAAATCTTTCATTCGAACTTCTCAAAAATGTATTTATATTTGCTTTAATTTTTCAGACAAATTAATGCTCGTTTTTCCCCCGTGTTTTTGTTTTTCTATATGCTCATTTGCTTTGCGCTGCGCCTAAGCATAGCGGCGAAAGTGTCTAAAAGTTCTATGCGTCCCGTCGTGGTGCGGTGTGGTTCGAAATGATTCGACCGTACACATATTCCGTATATACTCTACTCCTTGCGGCCAGACGATATTTAATTTGATGCGATCTGTGAAAACTAAAAAAATTAACTAAAAACGAGGCGTTAGCGCCGAGCAGCACCACTATTGCGACATCAACAGCATCACCATCAACTACAACAACAAAAACAACAACAGCGGCAGCGACAGCAACAACAGCGTCGTCTACTACTCATCTATTTTTAAGTTGTCTCTAATTCTATTTTTGCTCTATTTTGTATCTTGTATTGTAGAAGGAAGTGAAATATTTTTGTGATATCTAAAAGTTAAATTTATTTTGGGGTAAGCATTTCTCATTTCAAAAAGAAAAACTCAAAATCAAAAATAAATTATCTTGAGAATACATATAATGATCGAGGAATAGAAGTTATATGTACATATATGATCCAGTTATAAAGAAGATCGGGTCTTGAATGCTTTACGTAAAACTTGATTATGAACTTTTCAAGTTACTTAATAATACTTACCTAAGTTTTTTGGTACTGATATTTCCCCTCACATTTATCCGTGTTCACCTAAGCACCGTACGTATGCTTCTCCTTACACATTTATCCACCAATGTGTTCAGAGATGTACAAAGTTTTTTTTTTTTTTTTTTTTTTTTTCATTTTAGAATTTGCGTTCTTTTGCATTCCACAAGACCGGATTTTCGCACAGCATCCAATATGCTTACAATGTCATTCCTTTATACTCTACATTCAGGATGTTGAAAGTGTGATGGTCATTTTGTTTGAGTGATGGTTTATATTGATTGATACACCAATTTAGAGACCTCTTAAAAGTCTATACACTTTTCAAAAGAAATTCGTTCAAAGGAAATCACTAACAAGTCAGTGGAATTTTTTTCTGGTTTTGTTTGTTCAACCTACCGGGTCCTGTTATAATTCCTGTAATGATTCCAAGACCATTCTTTAACAAATTCATACATTCCTTGAAGCATCTTAGGTTATAAGTTCCTAATAGTGTTTTTGAATGTTCTAATCCTGGTCTATGTTCAGAGTGTAACTTTTTCGATTTTATTCCTAATCAATAGAGAGAAGGTTATTTTCCCATTCCGCAGAATAGCTCCGGACCCACGAAACAAGTTAATGCCCCATTCTTTTGTTTGTTTATCCGCAGCTTCATTCCCTTCAACCCAAAACAGATTTTTTTTATCCAAGAGTATTTAGTTCCAGGCACTCCATCACCAGTTTTGGTTTTACCTGTTGAGAGAGATAACACTGAAAGATATTAATCCTGTTTTTCGAATTAGTTTTGAAATTATATATTTATATGTAAGTAGGGGAAATTCGGTGGTCGCTGTGGCGTAGTGGTAGTGCGTTGGACTGCTACGCAGAGTGTCCGGGGTTCGAATCTCGGCACAGGCAAAATCAGAAAGTAGAAAAAATAATTTTTCTACACGGCACCACCTCTTGTCAGGCAATGGCAAACCTACAAGAGTAAAAATTGCTATGAAAAGCTTTTCCTTCGCCGTTCGGATTCGGCTTTAAACTGTAGGTCCCTTCCATTCATGTACAAATATAACACGCACAACATGAGTGGATGCGAAAAGCTCGGCCTAGGCCCTCCATGGGCTGTTGTGCCATCAAAAGTAAAGTAAAAGTAAGGGGAAATTCGGTCATTCTTTGGACCGAAAACAGAATACTTTAACATCAGTTACTTCAAATATCTTGATAGCACCTTGGCTATCAGACACAACGATTACTTTCACGTCGTTAAATATCGACAGTGTGCCGATATGAAGTTCATTATTTCTATGTACCGCGCTATTGAACTTACTAAATACCAATGGCGGGTGCATAAATATTATATTGTAATAAGAATTCTTGGTTGCAAAAGTCGGTACATTTATCTACTCCTTCCTCTGCATCATCGTCATCCTCAACAGCTTCAATTTCTTTCCTTCATACTATGTATATGTACGAGTGCGCGTCATGCTGAATGCTACATGCTGCATGGCATGATGATGGTTCGGCAAAATGCAAGTAGTTGTCAGACCAGCTTATACTGGTATACTACATCGTATGGCATGTATCTGCTACTCCTTGACTTGTGTGGCTCGCTGGCTGTCTACTTGCCTGCCTGGCTGCTAGCTTGCCTGTAATGCAATGTTTGTTTGTACGAATCGAGTATAGAGTATGAATGTTTCCTCTAGAACAAGAACATGGCATTAGATGTACGCCACGTTTGACTTAAGCGATACTGCTCTTACTGATGCTGTTGCTCTTATAGCTGATTTTGTTGCTGTTGCTGCTAATGTTGCTGATACTGATGCTTCTGCTGCTGCTGCTGCTGCTGCTGCTGATTTTCCTGTGAAAAGATTGCATTTATTTTCAACTTATGGCATTCACATTTGCTTAGCAATTTCCGCATTCTTCAAAGTGACCGATGGAACGAACTCGTGCGCATATTACAGACAACACAAGAAAAAAAAAACGATCAAGAAAAACTAAAACTGAAAACTACTGCACCAAAAAAGAAAAAATCAAGAAATATTACAAATATGTAAAAGAATGTGGAATTTTGTCGGAATTTTATTACTTGGTTTTTTTAGTTGGTCTAAAACAAATTCTTGGAATTTGATAAAGCAAAATTCTTGCATGCTATAATTTATTTGTTAGAACTGCTCTGCGATGTGAGCATAAGCCTGCACATTTCTGTTAATTATATGTGACTCATATGCAACACGTTCCTTTTTTGTTTGTTTTTTTTTTTTGGCAACAATGATTTACATATCACCTACTATCTATTATACTATCGCATATTGAACTTTTTGTTCAAATGGGCACTCCCATTAGAGTTTAGAAAACATGAGTTCACGAATTTTGTATTACGTACAACTCAGGATAAACTGAATAAAAACGAATTTTGTTCAGAATGTAATCGTTAAATATTTTCATTAAAGTTTACCTACCAAAGAACGAATGAAAATTATGAAAAGAAAAATTCCGATCTAAATGATTTTTACGAAACTGTTGTGTTTTTCCCTTGGATAATACCTTGGGCATTTCAATAAACGTGAAACTGGTCTCCGTTCAAACCAACCCAGCTAAAACCAACTCCACATAAGTTTAACTTTTCAATTCCCATGCTCTTTGTGGCATTACTGAATGGCTTTGAATTAAATATGGAAGTTTAATACTGCCCATAAAGACTAAGTTAATCATACTTTTACCATATATTAATTATAATTTAGAGGAAAGTAACACACCTGATATGAAGCATCTAAAAGTCTACCACAGTGCGACCCATAATTATAATCGCTAACGTATGCTGTTGTATATTTTATGTATTGTTGTTGTATTTGTCAACAAACTAATTCTCTAGCTATGCATTCCAGAAATTCCACAACGGTATTCATATTTAAATGTAAGAGACAACAGACACAGCCAACCAATACAAAGGCAATGGCTACGACGCAACGATGACAACATGACAACAAAGTTGTTGCATACTTTACAGCCAACAACAACAACAACATTAACGTTATCGCCTGAATACTTGACTTTTAGAAGAGTTCAATAATCATGGGTAAAAGAATGCATATATACGAGCTACATATGTATTTATGTATTTATGTATGTATGTATGTATGTATGTATGTATGTATGTATGTATGTATGTATATGACGCAATCGATTGCACGATCGATAATCGATCGCACGATCGACTGATTGTTCACGCGTTCCTTAGCCGCTGCATCGTTGATGAACGGAACGGTGTTGGAATGAAGTACTTTGGAATGTGTCTGGCGGCTGATGATGGTGGTGGTTCTTTAATGCGCTTTCATATTTCTACTTATTGTCATTGTATGTATGGATCACCCCGCGTCACCCCTCACCGAGTAAACTTTCGATATAAACCACAACAACATCAGAAACGAAGAAAACCCAAAGTGATAATTGGTTAGGATGGGTTTCATTTTATTTTTGTGGTAAATTGATATTTGTAGTATGGGTGACACTCTGCTGGAATTTGGTGGGGAGGCACTGCTTGTGAGATCTAACCACAAGTAAATATTCAATTAGTTAACTAACCAATAACAAGTTCTCAATATCTTAAAGCATTCCTTTTTGGATTGTCCGAAAAAATGTGGGAAAGAAAACAATGAAGCTATTTGACGAGATCGCTGATTATTGCAGCACATTCAAATGAGGCTCAAACTCAATAAAAATTTATGAGAAAATAAGAAAACGAAAATTAAAGCTGTGAAAATGAACATGATAATGAAATTGATGGCAATGATGATGTTTATGCCAACGGTGATAATGACGAAACAACGGCAACATCACACACTCACATACATAAACACAGTGGAGTAGTTAACGATAACAACAACAAACACAAGCATCATCGCTGGTCCAGTTCAATGGCTTCGGCATAATTGTCTGTCGCCGTGCCGTGACCACTTGATTGGCACACAGCACACACTTAATGAATAAGTCTCAGTAGAAGGCAGTAGTGATGGTAGTAGAGAAGTAAAAAGAAGAAGAAAAAGAGACGTAGAAATAACAGCAACATCACAAGAAAAGGAAACAAAATATCACATGGCTAGCTCCTAGAGTTCATCAAAGTTGCTACTTCTTCTGCTGCTGCTGCCGTTCCTGCTGTTATTGCTGTTGTTGCTGCTGGGAGTGAACGCGAGCCAGTAAATGATCGAGCAATCAAAGTGAATGAGCTAAACTACAACAACAACAACAACAACAACATTTCTCTGTAGATACAATAGTAGCCCCAACATTTTAGAGCAGCATCAACAGCGACCACAACAACAATCTCATATATTGTACAAGTGATTGTATTGTTTTGTTTTGTCTGCTCAATTGGTATTTGCAAAGTGAATATTTGTCTTCATCCTCCTCATCTTCTGCATTTCCTTCTGCTCTCTACGTCTTCTCATTGTTGCTGCTGTTGCTTTTGCTGTTGTTGTAATGCATGTACCATTGCCGCCTTGTAGGTGTTCCTCTGCATTACGATGGATATTTAGCTGCTCGTTGCAGAGCGCTGACTGCAACAACATACCAAAGATGCCAAACTACGAGCACTCGTAGAAAATGTACGAATTAATGTTTATTTCTCGGCTCTCAGGTGGTAGGTAAGTATGTGTGTGTCTGTAATTGGTAAGTCGATGGTTGTTGGTGGTAATGGTGTCGGCAATTTTAAGTGCAAAAATTTCGTAGAAATCAACATTTTGAAAGATGATGCCACTGGCTGTGAGGCATTATGAGTTTCTTTTCTTTTTCCTTTAATTTCTTCTTCTGTTTTTTGTTTTACTTTTTGGATTTTGGCTTTTTGTGGATTTTTTGTGAATTGCACATCGTCGTCGAGCGGATGTGAGAAAAGTAGTTAAGTGGAAATCGTAATTGTTATGAAAATACCCTGGGAGAAAAACAGTTTTTCATAGCATCTTTGTTACTTTTTACTTTTATTATTGAGAATATCCTGTTATCCCTGAAAAGATTTTATAATTCTGAGGATTTTTTTGGGATTCACTGGCAAAAAAGATTAAGAATTAGACTCTAGATATTACAACAAATTGTTCACATCAATCTTACTTGGGTTTCCTAAGTACAATGAGGAGCTCACAGTCCTCGAACTGTACCTTAGGACATTAAATTTAATAGAAGATATCTTTGGTTTGAACAAATATTGCAAAATTTGAGTTCACTAACAAGGAAAAAATTAAGTTGTAATACCAGTTAGATGTTCTGTACGAAAGTTCCTTCCATTCCAACATTGATTAGATATAGACGATTATAAAATTGCAAATGAAAACACATTGCTTTCCCCTGCTGTCGGAGTCAATTCATACAGGGAGTTGCAAGAAGTTCAACTTATAAACGAGATTTAGACGGAATGAAGACAAGATGCAGGTGAAAACCAGATTGAAATAAGCGTTGATAAGTTGTAGACGAGATTATAAAGTCGAGATTGTACACGGAAGCTAAAATGTCCGCAAAATCAATGAAAGATTAATGAAAAGGTTCGTGAAAACACATCCCATGAAAAACTTCATAAATTCAATGAATGGGTTTTCATTGGCACTTTTTTTTAATGAACAAAATCAATGAAAATGTACAAATTAATGAACAAGTTTATTAAAATTATATGCTTATATCTTGTGAACTTTCTGATAATTTTCATTCACTTCATATCGGTGGGAATGTAAGAAGTTTTTTGAGAAAAAAGATAACACCCATACGGAAATCGAACCCACAACCTCTCCAGGTGAGATGCCAGTGCACTACCCACTAGACTATCAAGGTCGAGTTTACTACTTAATAAAAAAGAAAATATCAAGCAACGGTTGTCTGACAAAATTAATGAATATTTTCATTAACGAACGAATTCATTAAAATTTATTAGAATTATTTATCTTAAGTATATTATGGAGTGGTCGCTGTGGCGTAGTGGTAGTGCGTTGGACTGCTACGCAGAGTGTCCGGGGTTCGAATCTCGGCACAGGCAAAATCAGAAAGTAGAAAAAATAATTTTTCTACATGGCAGCACCTCTTGGCAGGCAATGGCAAACCTACAAGAGTAAAAATTGCTATGAAAAGCTTTTCACTTCGCCGTTCGGATTCGGCTTTAAACTGTAGGTCCCTTCCATTCATGTACAAATATAACAACATAAGTGGATGTGAAAAGCTCGGCCTAGGACCTCCATGGGCTGTTGTGCCATTAAAAGTAAAGTAAGTAAGTAAGTAAGTTTATTATGGCACAATATTAATGATTAACGTTTTCATGCGCGTTCATCAAATTTAATGTGCTAATTCATTAATTCAATGAGAGTTTCATTGCGGTAATGAAACTGTAACGGTTGCAATAATTTATATTTGTCTATATTTGAGATCAGCAGCCTTCAATTTATTGGAATGTGATATTTCATAAGTCAGTGCAGCATTCTCCAACCTGGAAAGGGAGTCTCGTCGAGTGGGTCTAGTGGTGAACGAGGACAAAACGAAATACCTTGTGTCAACAAACAAAGAGTCACGGCGTCTTGGACAAAATGTCACTGTTGACAACTACACTTTTGAAGTCGTCAAGGATTTCGTATATCTTGGATCCAGCGTAAACACCAACAATAATGTCAGCCTTGAGATCAAGCGGAGACTAACTCTTGCCAACAGGTGTTACTACGGGCTCAGTAGGCAATTGAGAAGTAGAACCCTCTCTCGACCGACGAAAGAAACGCTCTATGAGTCCCTTATCCTTCCC
This sequence comes from Palloptera scutellata, assembly GCA_958295655.1. Lineage (NCBI taxonomy): Eukaryota > Metazoa > Arthropoda > Insecta > Diptera > Pallopteridae > Palloptera > Palloptera scutellata. The sequence continues at coordinate 25,953,471 of OY282449.1, read as the reverse complement.
GTCCTAATGGACATTGACCATCAATTATGAGAGGCTGTTAGGAGCTTTGGAGAGGTAGATACTCCGTAAGCTCTACAGCCCAGTATGCGTGAACGAAATTTATCGAATAAGATGGAACGATGAGTTGTATGAGCTGTACGACGACACTGACATAGCCACATGCTTGGCTGGCTGGGTCATGTTGAGCGAATGGAAGAAAGCGCTGCGGCTAGAAAGTTGTTTTTTTTTTTTTTTGTTTTATTCGAACCACTGTTTAGGAACACGCAGAAGAGGACGACCTAACCTCCATTGGAAACTTCCATTGCAGGACAACCTGACTACACTTGCCGTTATCAACTGGCGCCAGCGCGGCCAAGACCGATCATTGGTTGTAGTGCCAGCTAAGTAAGTAAGTAAATTTCATAAAGATCTGGGAAAGATCTTGAAAGGAGCAAATATCTTCTGCCGAGATTTATATCCGCAGTGGTTCGAGTACTGGGATATTTGTGTATGCTGGATTGCACACCAGAAATCTCCAAGAGTAAAAGCTTCGCTGTTCAGATTTAACATTGAATTGTATGTATGTTTCTTAGATCCAAGGAGTTCTTCCCACTCCTGTTTTATATATGAAATCAATATCATCAAGCTTATTCTGTCTTGGTATATGTAATCGCAAATTTTGAAGTGTGAAGTACTGCCTAAACCCGTGGCAGTTAAAAAACGAAGAACAAACCGAGAACAAAGTTATAGCATATCTGATATACGCACCAACTTTAGCCACATCGCCCTTTTATTTCGTATTACCAAATCTTTGCTCCGAAATTTAAGTCAGAGTTCATGGGTTTAAAAAAATTCGACGTTCATTTAAATGATTCAAACACTTTTTGCTCGACATTATTTATATGTAAATACAAATTTAATGACTCTGTGATTTCCTTAATAATAAACACAAATACATACAAACTTTCTAAATACGAGTATGTATGTATGTATAATATGTAATTTAAGTATTTTGTTGCATCATAGAAAACCTTAAATCAAAACAATTTTTACAAAATCAATACACAAACACTCGTAATAATGAAGCAAAAGAATGCAACATGTTGCAAACAAGCAAAATTGCGAGTAAACAAGAAACAACAAACAACAAACAACAACTATAACAAAAGCATACGGCAACGCATTTTTGCTACGTCTTCTTCTTGAAAACAATCAACAACATCTCTCTACACAATGCAATATGATCGCCTTTCATATGTCATATCTACAAACGTGCATACATACATAAGTATTAACATATGTACGTACGTACATAAGTATGTAGTATATGTAGATATGCATATACAAATATGAATGCGGCGGTAGAAAATATGTTTGTGTGTACGGTTTTTACCCTCCTCGTGTATGAATGAATTTATGTTTTTGTTATTTTTATGTCTTTCTTTGGAATTCCATTTTGCCTTATTCAGCGATTTCATTTTCGGTTCGAATTTTGATATTTACTTTAACATTCCGATGTCGATATGTTGCAGCAGACAAACAGACAGACAGACAGACAGACCGAAAAATATTATTGAAAGAAAAAAAGAAACAACCAACAGACGAATAAGGAGACAGAGAAAAAGAGATAGATGCATACATACTAACATAGAAAGATACTATTCAAAGTCATTGCAACAGCAAGAGTAGCAGCAACAACAGCAAAAACAACGCATGCTCCAACAGCAAAAACAAACTACGTGCCATTGGCCCTGTCAGCAGGCAGCAGCAGCAATAGCACGCAGCAGCAGTCAGCAAAACAAACAGACATCAACAGGTAGGTCAACATCAACCAGCAAGCAGCCTTACTTTGGAATTCTTGTGTGTGGAGCACAGAGGCGTCCTCAACTATTCGGAGTCATTGTCATTTGTTAATAAATATGTACCATACTTTCATATGTACATGTAATATATGTAACGAATTATTTTCTATGTACGATTATTAACTTGAATGAAAACTACAAAAGCTTAGACTTTCACTTATAGTACAGCAAATTGGCGCTTGAACCTAAAACTTGAAATCAAATACGAGTATCTCAAATGTCAAATAATTTGACATGAGAGCCCGTTGGGGTCTTCGCTTGTTTAAATAATATGACAAACTCATTGTGGGAAGGAACTGTAACAATATGTGCCGGAAAAGGCATTAAAGACTTTCCTTAAAGTTTAGCAAGCAGGACTTGAATAGAAGCTAGGGGCGCTTCGCTTTCACTTACAGCAAATTGGTGCTAACAATTTTGACGCTGGCAAAGTGGCCTACGAAAATTCGATATGAGCCTTGTTGTATTATTAACTATAACATTTGTTTAAATATTGTCACAGACTCGTTGGGGGAAGGAAAAAGCATTGCACTATTCCTAAAGAGTTTAGCTAGCAGGACCATAACTCTACTTGTAACTAACTGAAGCTCCTGCGACTTCTCCTGTTGGCAATTTAGTACTAATAGCCAGTCATAGTAGATTTTACTAATTTTCATTACTAATTTCCGAATTGCATACATGGGCTAAGTTTGAAAAAGTTAAATTTTTAATTTGTACTATTTTCTAATTTTAAATTTTAAGGCTCTGGTCGTAACTTGAAATTTTCATAAAATTTTAACTTATTTTGCATATTTATTAATTCTTTGTTGGTTTCTTTAAATTCAGATCTGATTTCCTTTCTTAGATTTTCATCACTATCATTTCTACATATATACAAAAATTGTTCTATTCTTTATAATTAGAGATGGGATTGTGTTTGAGATTACTGGAAAAGATCCATTATAATGTCAACACTCTTGCGTATGTGAGAACTGCTGGGCAAGCCCGGCCCCCAAACTAACAACTAACATTAATTAAGTAACAAATTTATATCCAGTTTTTGACATTTCTCAATTGAAACGCACTTTGTAATTAAACTTGGCTACTAGCCAAGTCTACGCTCTCAACATTTGCCCGTTTTTGCCTTACTACAAGTTTATCCATCGCTTCTCGGTGATATTTTAACCATCTTCAAAGATTTTATACCACGCAACCGGGTTAAATTGGACATGGACAGTGCCATTTTGTTTTCCTGCTCGCAGTAGTGATGAGATTAAAGTAATCGATATTGGCAGTGACATTGCCGAATCTGTTTCCGTACGAAGTATAATTACCACTATTCTTCTTCGAATTTCTTTTTTTTAATGGGAAACTAAAGAAATAGACACAAAAATTAAATTAAATTAGCTGACTGGGTGAAGTTAGCTGTGATTCAAACCAAAAAACATGAAGTTGTCTAATTTAAGCGGAAATCTGTTTTAGGTTTGTGAAAATGCTCAAAATATAATTGGTCGATTAAAATCAATCGATAAGTTAAACAGAAATAAATTATGGTACTTAGGTGAAAGAGACCCTTAAAATGTTAGTAACAAATATGGCAACTTTCTATTTTATTGACAGCATTTGACACCCACAAAATTCCGTGTGAGTATAACCACCCACCCACCATACCCACATTATTTGCCGGATCCGCTGGAGGGGCTTCCTGGGAACTGGACTCTTACTCAGGTAGTTTTTATTTAACTTCCGACACGATTAAAAATGATTTACGATTAAAGTCTCCCGTAACTTTAAGTGCCAAATGCTAAAGGATGTGAGGCCAGTAGTGAATAGGCATTGCCACCTCCGATATGGTGGCAAAAAGTAGAATACGACGTAATATCAACCATTCTCTTTTATTTCGAACCAATGTACCTTTGCTTTGGACCTTAGTGCGTTGGACTGCTACGCAGAGTGTCCGGGGTTCGAATCTCGGCACAGGCAAAATCAAAAAGTAAAAAAAATAATTTTTCTACACGGCACCACCTCTTGGCAGGCAGGCTATGGCAAACCTAAAAGAGTAAAAATTTATTATGAAAAGCTGAAAAGCTTTTCACTTCGCCGTTCGGATTCGGCATTAAACTGTACAATCCATTCATGTACAAATATAACACGCACAACATGAGTAGATGCTCGAAAAGACATGTAAAGTAAAGTAAAGTAAAGTAAGTACCTTTGCTCAAAGAGCCCAAAGAAGATTGGTTTATTTATTTCTCTTGTCCTGTTTTAATATTTCCACTTTAAGAAGGTTTCAAAATTCAAGTCTTTGATGGCTGCATGACTCTCTGATTTACATATCTTGATTATATTACATATAACTGCGCACGAGAGGTTTATGGGATATTCATACTTACTTAGTATATCCGATTGATATGCATTGGGTGATTTTCTCTCAGAATTTTAACGCAGGGTTCCCCCTTCCGTTTTCAAACTTAAATAATTCATTCATTTATAATACTTAGAATCAAAATCATTCGCAAAGCATCACTATAGACCCCAAGAATCATACAAATTTAATTAAATTTGTAGCACACTCTTTTCTCTGGATATATTGACGCATTTCTCTCAATATTGACAGTTCAGTACAAAAACACGAGATGTTAAGCAACATGTTAGCTATAGCTAACAGCTATAGTTATAAGTATTCGCATTCTGTACAGCCAATTATCGCTGGTAGTTTCAGGTACATAACCAGTAGCGAGTAGCGAATAAAACGCAGCTGTGAGTATAGTTTCATTAAAAGTCACCCAAAAGCAAAAATGTAAATTGTCTCTACATTGAATTGGTTTTCTCTTTACGAGCATGTAACGTTAGAAGAGAAACTAAAATCATGTATCGAATTATGTGACGACGACGACGACGACGACGACTCTGTAGAATTTTGTTGGTATGTGAGCGAATGACTTTGACTGGTTTTTCGCTACTTTCGAATGCTATTTATTTTTTCGTGTATTAACAATTTTGACAAAAGTTTTATTATATATTTTGCTTCTTTTTTTTGTTTTTTTTTTTTTGTTTGCTTGCTCTTTTAATTTCTTTGTTTTGTTTTCGGCTTGGTTTTTTCTTGTTTTTTTCAGGGTATGGTTTTGAGGTTTTGGGAAAACTTTTTTTTCGCATAAAGACCGTGCAACATTCGTTGTGCGGTTGTTGTGTTGTTATTGTGTTGCTGCTTTTGCACTGCTGTATGTGTGATTGTCGCTCTTTTATGTACATTATCATCATCAACTGAAGTGAATAGCAACAGCAATAGCAATATAGCAGTAACAACAGAAATAGCGACAGCAGCAGCAAAAGCATTCAACAACATTCCCTTCCCACGATCATTAATAAAACTGACACGTATTCATATATGTACATATCATACATATGTACGAGTATATATATGTACATACTTGTATATATGTACATATATCTTATACATACTTGTACATACGAGTATGTAGCAATATGTATTTTGTATAAATTGAGATTGACTTTGGCGTTATGAACAACTCACAAAATATGCCAAAAAATTATTATATTTTCGCTGTTTTATGTTGTTTAAACATTTTTATACCTACTCGTACCTATTGCATTTTTGCTGCTCTTGCTGCTATTGCTGCTGCTGGTGTTGCTGTCATTGCTGCTATTGCTGCTGCTTATGAATACGTTTTTTTGAAATTGGAGTAAATTTTATTGGAAGCAGATTTTTGTTTTTTTTTGGTTTTCTGTTGTTGAAAATATAATATAAATTTTTTATGATTCACTGAACCCTTCCTTCCCTCATTTTGCTTCTTCTTTTCTGATTGTACGTATGCATTTTTTATTAAATAAAATTAGTACAATATTAAATTTCTTTTCATTCTGCGTGCACACGTTATTGTATAATTGATTAGAGTTAAATGTGTTGAACAATTGGAAAATTATGAAAATTACTACGAGGGTACATGAGGGTAGGTCAAACAAGGCAAACAATTCCAATTAAATGTTTTCTATTTTGAATGAGACTCTCTTTGCATGAGAAAAGTGATTAATTTTGTAAGCAGATCCGTCATGAACATTAATCATTGATTAGTGTAAACTTCAAAATAATCGTTGGGTTCATTTATTGATCCGATGTGAGATAAGTTTCGTTTTTAATCAAAGAAAAAAAAATAAAAACAATTTTTCTACACGGCACCAGCTCTTGGCAGGCAACCTCTTCGCCATTCGGATTCGGCATAAAACTATTGGTCCCTTCCACTCATGTATAAATATAACATGCACAACATGGGTGCTAAAATCTCGGCTCAAGCACTCCATGGGCTGTTGTGCCATTAAAAAAAGAAAGAAGATTTTGGTCTAATGAAATCTATGGGTTCAAACGAACGCATATAGATCAGATCCAATTGGTTATGAAATAGGTTTGGCAATTTTTAAAATCTCTTTTGGAGGGCAACATTTTCTTCATGGAGGACTTTATGTGGAAAAGTCATCAGATACATCAAAGACAGTGAAAATTTATATATTATCTTAATCTTTTTTTTCGTTTTCATTAATATCAAAATTGTTAAGGGTTAACCTCATAATACGCGCATTCAATTAAAAACTTTCATATTTATTTATAATTTAATTACTCACAGTGAAAAGTATTTGGAATATTTTTGTGTATGTTTTAGTTTGCACATTTAGAAATGTGATGAAGAAAGAATACAATCATGGCATACTCGTGCCAACATAAATATGTATGGAAACATTTACAAATACATATATATGTATGTATACATATGTACATATATGTCTGTATGTATGTACATGTATGCATAATGTATGTAGATATTACGCATTTGGCTATTTTCAGCGACACATTCACATCTATCTCTCTATTCGTAGGTATCTAACGCCTCCCACGCCCTGCGCCTTTGCTGGCGGCTGCCACCCCATCATCCCCACCACCGCCACGATCCTCACCACCGATGGATGGATGATGGACGTTCAAGCGCACAGTCGAACAGCTAAATGGATGGATGGATGGACAGATACACAACTATGTATGTCTGTATGTTTGTATGTACCGGTTACCGACGACAATGATGACAACAAAAATAACAACAACAACAACAACAACAACAACAACAAAAACGAAGACATCTCTTTTATGTGCAGACATTTAATTTTATTGAGAAATATATTTTTAAATAAAATTGGCTGAAAAGAAATTTCTCTTTTTTCTCTTTTCTATATTTTTTGTTTTTGTTTTTGTTTTGTTTTGTTTACTCTGTCTGTTTTTACCTGTAGCACATACATTTCAATTTATTTTCGGAAAGTTTTAATAGAAAGAAAAAAAATTTTAATTTAATAAATTATTTTAATATTTTATAAGGCATACATTTCAATTTATTTTCGAAAAGTTTTAATAAAAAGAAAAAAAATTTTAATTTTTTAAAATCATTTTACTATTTTATAAGGCACACATGCAACTGATGTTCTATTAACCGTGATGGTCAAACTGAGCTCATCACGGAAAATAAAAAATCCTGATTAATAGAATTAATTATCCATTTGTTTTTGAAGTTTATTGAACTTCACATCTCTAGAATCCTTTTTATATTTACGACTGGGTAAAAGATGATCGTGGTAAAACGAAAATTGTCACGGAAATGAAAGGCAGCACTCTCTATCAATAGGGGAGCCCTTCATACTCGATTGATAGAGGGCGCTGACTATCAGTTTCTAGTAAATTTTACATTTCAAACAAAAATCGTTAGTAATTTATAGGGCTGAAAAAATGAAAGAGTTAAGACTAAAAACAACAAACGCAAGGCACAACCAAATGGCGATAGTGTTACGATAAAATCTCCAGCAAAAACTGATGCTGAGAGACAGCGAGAATGTAGACTTCATCGAAAAATGGAGGCCCAACAAAATTCAGATTCGGCTATCGTGAAAAAACACAAAAACCTGCAACGAGAGATCGCGAGCTGCGGAATTCGCAGCTTCTCAGCGAAAGAGAAGGGCAGAAGATTTACTTCTTTCCTCCGTGGAGAGACGAGACGAAATTTGCCAAGATTCTAGTCAACCTCATAACATTTGTGAGTTCTTAGTCCGGCAAGTGGCACATTTTCTACCTGTTTAGAGACTACGAGTATACTACTTGAACATTTTGATGATGATGATTATTATAATGTTGATAATAATGATAATGATAGATAGATTATAATTATAATGATGTAGCAAATAAATTCGAATGCTTTCAGTATGAATATTTTGATGGAGTTGGTGATTTTGCAGAGGGCGTTGCATGCATTAGAAATGCAAACGATCAAAATGAAGTTAATCCAGAAGTAGCACACCTGGTATCAGAGAATCATCAAACTGAACTATACAAGGTTTACCGTTTGCATAAAGCAGCACATCGTCAACAATTTCTGAGGCAACGCATGTAATCTCTGCGATAGACTCTGGTTTTTACAAGATTACTAAATCTTACCTGAAAACTCCAAACACAAAGGTTCTGAAGAAGTAAACTTCTGTATGGCGTCCCACTGACGCACAAATTTTTTGTGTTTTATTTTGTTGTTTGCAGAACCAATTTTCAAAGGTATTCTTAGCTCTATTAAATATTCATTTAATTCTCTGTATCTTCACTTTCAATGTTGTACTAACTTTTAGTAGTTAGAATAAAGAAGTTACCCAAATATTGTATTTAAAAGCAATGCTGGAGCAGTAACACAATTTCCATCACGGAGATAACGAAAAAATGCTGCCGGTTAATGGAATCACGTATATAATCACAAAACAAAATGTTGATTAAAAGTTTTAAATAAAATATTAATATTGACATGCTTTTGCCTTTTCATTTGAATTTCTTATACAGTAATATTTGAACTCAGTTCAATTCAGTAATAAATTAAATCATTATAATCAGGGAATAATTGTTGTTAAGTTCTTTTTATATACAAACTTATTGATCTATACTTTTAGTGTACAAAAATTGAGAAAATTTATATTTTAAATATAGTAAATATCTAAAATAAAATTTTGCAAAATTCAGTTTTTGATGGATTATGATTAAGCGTATCGATCAGCATATCTCCCTAAAATGCCATACACTAAGTACTGACGTCTTTTTTTTACTTTAAATTACAATATTTTGGAAAATAAATTCTTAAATTTTAAAGTTTCAAAATGTGTTCTCTGTTTCTTCTGAAAATTTTAGGGCCTTTGCGAATTATGGCAGCGGTATGTATACAAATGTATAGCATACTTTTAGGGATTAGATATTATTTTTTTAATACTTATGCCTAAATGCCCTACTGGCATTTTATGGAAATGCGTAGTTTATTAAAATAAATTTGTCGGTATTACTGGCGTGCCACACAGCCCTACTCTCATTGCTGAAAAAATTTTGTTTTTTTGCACTTGTACTCATAAATTTTATTATGCGCGGCATATTAACAAAATGTTAAAAACGAAAAGAAATCACGATAGATATACTTATTAATATAATTAGAAGGAAGGGTGGATAAAAATATGCATGAAAAGATATTTTATCTGTAGTTAACTTTGCCTTTCAAATTATTTAGATCTTTTTCTCTCTTATGGCAAATATGGTACAGACAGAATTTAACAAATTTGTGTTTTAGATTCGAAAATTCGAAATTTACTACAGATAAAATATTTGTTCGTGCCTACCTTGACTGGTATGTGCCTTAATTCTCAAAAGAGTTTTACGAGTTAACGATATGAAGCTGAGATAAAGACTGACTCATTTTAAATTAAGGGTGTTTCAATAGAACAATTTTATATTTAAATTGAAACGCAGCTTTTTTTCTGAGTTTAAGTTTTGTCAATGTCAATTGAACTTATTTCAAGGATTGCATTTTTATCATGGTGAAGTTCACGAACGAGCAACGTTTGGAAATTATTAAAAATTACTATCGAAATTCTGAGTCGGTGATCGCAACTTTAAGTTTGAAGAAAGTCCTGAATTTCATCGTAAAATCATCTCCAGCGATGAAACTCACTTTGGCTCAATGACTTTGTCAATAAGCCAAATATGAGTTATTGGACAGCAACAAACCCACGTGTGGTTCAAGAGACTCCATTGCATCCACAAGAGTGAACGTGCGGTGTAGATTTTAAGCCTGATTTGTGAGTGGCCCTATTTCTTCGTCGATGAAAATTACCACCATGTTACGGTCAATGGAGTTCGCTATCGTTCCACGTTGGAAGACTATTTTGGACTTGACATCAGTGATATGTGGTTTCAATAAGATGGTGCCACATGCCACACCGCTGGTGAAACAATTGATCCATCGAAGGAAATGTTCGGTAATCGTGTAATCTCGAGAAATGGCTCGGTCGAATGGCCACCTCGCTCATCCGATTAACGCAGTTCGGATTAGAGGACGTTAGAAGAACTCAGGAACAATATCGAATTCCGATATGTGTGGAAGAGAGGTGGAAAACTGGCTCCAAAGAATCGATAGCTGCAAAATCGTGCTCTGAAAAATCTTTTATAAATCGTAATAAAAAAATTTCATTAACTTTTCTTGTCAACAGACTCCGGGCGATTATTTTTGATTTACATGTACAATTTAGTATTAGGCAACACATTAATGGAGTATGATAGTTCGCGTTCAGGTGGTCGCTATGGCGAAGTTGTAGTGCGTTGGACTGCTACGTAGAGTGTCCGGGGTTCGAATCTCGGCACAGGCAAAATCAAAAAGTAGAAAAAGTAATTTTTAATTAAGAAATTTTCATAAGCTTTTTTCTTATGTCTTCATAATAATTATGGGCAAGAAGAAAAATTTTATTTATTTCCCATTACTTTACGTTATATAAGAAAAATTTTTTGTAGGGTGCATTGAATAACTTCACGGTTACATTCCAAAACTATAATTTTTTCCCAATGACCAAAAAAAAAAAACATTAGATACTACGGTAATCATGACGAGCGGAGTAATACTACTAGCATGGATTTTTCGATACCATCGTGCTTTTTACATTATTAAGGCCATTTACTTATAATTTGATGTACACGTATTATAATTATCAAAACTTGCAAATGTAAAAATAGTCTTCTAAACATGCTTTAGTATTGTATTAAAATTTAGTAGTAGAATTTCTCTTTGTTCTTTGATTATCATGCATTTTGGAAAAAAATATTCATTGCCAATAACTGACAATTGGGAAAAAAATTCGCACCCATAACAATTATGATTTAATGTCAAAAATAGTTGTTGCAAAAATAAAAAGGTATCGGACGCGTCAAAAACATGATTTCATTCTCACAACTTATTTATCAACGTAAAAAATATGTCTTGTAAAATAATAGTTACCGGCAACGTAAAATATTATACTCATTCGTTATACTTATTTATCAGATCATTTTGAACTTTTGAACTTTTCAAAAGTCAAAAATTATCTGATTTTCGTTAACAGAAGTATTTCTTTTAGAAAACGCCCTGAGCTAACTTTTGGAGTACTTATCAAATACCTATTCTATGCTCATATTGGCTCTCTCTAGTTAATTTAAAACATTAATGTGCACAAGCGATGCTCAAAAACATTCCATGGTGGCCTACGTGAAATTTTATTTTAATATTGAATATTAACCCTCTAACTCTCCAGCCCGCCTCTAGACTGACTATCTCTAGCGCGCTATGACAAACACAAATTAGTTGTAGCTTAAATGTATGCTTTCCTATGCTTCGCGTTGCTATGTGAAGTAGCTTTCCAAACTTTGATGCTGCAATTGAATTACAAGAAGAAATAGTTGGCCCATCTGGGCCTGTCCATGCTCAATTCAGTGGCCCAAAAATAATATCAAAAATAATCCATATGAAATCAAATCGATGCTTTGGACGAAGAAAAATCTACAACTGATTGTGAACGAAATCGTATTCCCTGGTCATTCTTGATTACTGGGCACGTCATTCATTCGAGGCCATAAGACACGCAATGACATGCACACGGTTTGATGAAATTCGGAAAATGTTACATGTGAATGACAATTCATCGAAACAATATTGACTAACAATAAACTATAGAAAGTGCGTGCGTTGGTAAAGCACTTCAATGAAGGATTTAGATTTGTGACCGCCACCTAAATAAAAGAAGTCATATATTAAAACAGGTCATTTACCGACAGATCTGGAAAAATTATGTGTAAACTAAAGGGGTGCAAGTCAGAAACAGAAGCATACAGCTAAATGCAATCTTAACATCTGCAATTAGACCACAAAATCTTTGTTTCTCACTTTTCATACTTATGCGTCAATAATATCTTCTTTCAATATCTTCTAGGTATCATTAATATTCTCTCAATGAAAATATTTTTCTATTCACTATGTCTGTCTTCTTTTTTGTGCGAACGACCCAGGTCCGTCTAGAAACAGCAACTACACAAAATTCTGAAACGACAGATATTAAAAATTTTTTTTTTTATTTTTCTTATTCTATGTAAGTAAGTAGTTTAAATTTATGAGTTTAATCAAAACTTGAAAAGTTAGAGGGTTAATATTTTAATCTCGTCGTAGTTTAACCCTGTATTAGTAATGTGTTTTTGAAAATCAACAGTAAATGAGAGAGGAAGTCAGAAAGCGAAAGTGAGAGCGAGGTAATCAGTGCATTTTTCCTAATCAAAAACGATGAAATGTTCCACAAATGTTTGCGGAATATCATAAAAAATAATAGCACACAAATAATTCCAGCTACTAAGTATTAACTAAATAGCATTAAAATTATTATTACTGTTGATAAGAGCTCACGTTCGTACTCTGCTCTACGTATGTTTTGCTCGTACACCAACAGTAACACCATAGCAGCAGCGTATGCCTCAACAACAACAATTCTAGCAAACCAAAGAACACAGTGCTGTGAAATCTCTTGACTAAGTAAGAACAAAATCGAAGATTGAGATTGGTACTGAGAAACCAGTTCGGTAACATAGTACATGTATAAATAATTTGATTTTAAGTAAATAAAATAAAAATTACTGATGGCATCAAGTTTGGGGCGTTTGCGTTTGATCACATTCGATGTGACCAATACGCTGCTGCAATTTCGCACCACTCCTGGCAAGCAATATGGCGAAATAGGTGCACTCTTTGGAGTGCTCTGTGATAAAAACGATCTGGCAAAGAACTTCAGAGCAAACTGGTAGGAGAAGATGAATATTAAGAAAAAATTAAGTTCAATATATTTATAACATTTGAGTGTATAATTCGTTTAGGTATCGCATGAATCGTGCATATCCAAACTTTGGGCGCAATACACGCTTGGAATGGCAACAGTGGTGGCATGAAGTGATTGCGAGTGAGTAGCTGATAATTTTTCTTCGCACACGGCATTGCAAATTGTTAAAATACACTTATAAATTGCAGGCACTTTTGCTGACAGCGGCGCGCATATACCACAAGAGAAATTAGCAAATGTTGCCAATCATCTTATAGAGCTATATAAAACCAGCATCTGCTGGCAACATTGCAATGGCAGTGTCGATTTACTTAATTACTTACGTATGCAACAAAAACTGGCAGCTAAGGACAGTGGCTTAGAGGGCGATGGCAATGCACCACCAATTGCGCTGGGCGTGATTGCAAATTTTGACCCTCGCTTGGGCACGCTATTGCGTAATTTGAAAATCAATCATTTCTTTGAGTTTGCTCTAAATTCATATGATTCAAATTTGGAAAAGCCAAGTCCGGAAATGTTTGAATTGGCTATGAGCAGCTCAGAGTTGAAGGATCTGAAACCGTCGGAATGTTTGCATATTGGTGATGGTCCTACGACAGACTATTTGGCTGCCAAAGCAGTGGGTTGGAATGCTGCATTAGTGCATGAAAAGAATGCTAATTATTTGATAGACAAATACGGTGAGAAGATCGAGGAACACTTTGTCTTTTCAAGTCTATACGACTTTCATAAGAAGTTATCGAATGGTTTTATAAATTGGTGAAACGTGAGCGACAGAAAGAGAAGACTGGAGATGAATGCGTATACAACATTTGAGGAGAATATCTTATAAATCAATAAAACCAAAACTAAAAAAAAAAAAATTTAAAAAACATTTACAATTAAATATAAAAAAAATGCATATTAAAATTTAATGTTTTTTGTTTTCGAAACTATTTTCTTCAGGTTTCAACTGGAAGGTATTCAATGAAAGTATTACATGAATAATTAGAGGGAAAACGGTTTAAATCTCTCTACTCAATACAATGCAGTGATACCAAGGAATTGCAAATAAACACTTTTATTTATATATCAAATCTAGTTTGATTTCTTACCGATCAACGACAAATTAACATGATTTTTTTTACAAATTAACCAATGAATTGTATGAAAATATAGATTTCTACATCATCTAATTAAGTGAAAATACAGAATACAAATAGGAGCTGAAAATCAGCATAGAGTGGAAATGTCTTCTCCCCCTTCACTTGATTTTCTTACTTAACTCCACATGAATACTTGAATATTTTACAATAAAAATATAGTATATTCTCCTGATAACACTGAATCACTGAAATAAACTACATCAGCAAGGTTGCTACATAAATGGATAGAAACTATCTATTTGGTATTTTCGATAAAGGGAAAAACGTCAAGCAATAAATGAAAAAATATTTTCTTAATTCTCAAAGCTTCAAAAGAGCAGCGTGGCAAAATGCAAGTAAAGTACAATGTATTTTTTGGATTTTGTTTTTTAATTTATTTATGTAGCCAATTGAATAAAAGTCTACGTACAATATTTTTCCACACGTGTTCCTAATTCTAATATTAAGGCAATTTCAATACGTAAAAATATAATAATCAAATAAATTACAATGTATATATAAAAACAAATAAAGCACTTGAAAGTATGTATGTAGTATAAATAATAACAGCATTTCAAATGAAAGCAAATAAAATGCGTTGAAATTTTCATAAGTGTACAAAATTATTCTTTGCATGGAAATAAATATGTACAAAAATTGTTTAAGAAACGTATATACAAAATGAACTTGCAAAGCTATAATATTTGAAAGGCCAATTCGAGCAATTATAATAATTTAAATGAATTTCTAAATATTGTAAAAATGTTCTAAATTAATATCTAAAGCGGTTTCCTCACTCTTCTAATCGTCGTTTCTTTTTACACCCATCGGTAGCGCCACATCAAATACAATTGGCGGATTATTGGGTAAATAATTAATATCGCAAGTTGATGCATTTACGAAGATAATGCGTCCATCGGAAGTGATGCCATATCCTTCGTGTACATGCCCGAACACATGATACTTTGGTTTGACACGTTTCTGGACAGTAGTCAAGAGTTCGACACAACCGGCGCGTACTCCCGAGCAACATAAATCACCATGCCCAACGGGTGGTGTGTGTGTGACTAGAATATCAATACCCTCGGGTATGCGATTCCACTTCTCCAGACATGGTAGGCCGCGTGGCACATTGAAAGCCCATTTACAGAACTCCGGTTGCCAGGGACTGCCGTAAATGCGTATGCCCCAAATTTCAATTAGCTCATCCTCGATGTAAGTGCAATTTGTAAGTACTTCACGAATGTGTTGCGTTTGTACAGCTCTCTCCATATTTTCCCGAGCGTTGCCAAGCGTTGGCAAATCATCCAGCATTGAGCCGCCCATGTGCTTTGTGCTATAAGCATAAGAGTAGTTATTTATATGGTGTACAGTATAAAGCCATTAATTGCACTTACCGTTCCGAATTAGGTTTATTCTGAAATGGATGCGTGAATGTTTTATCGAAACTGAGCTCATGATTGCCAGCAATCACAATTTTGTGTTTATGCGGCAGCGCACCAATCCAATTGTTAAATTCGATAACTTCTTCCAGCTGACCGCATTTCGTGAAATCACCAGCATGTATGAAAATATCACCGTCCGGTATATCAAATTTGATGTATGGCGTGAGCGAATGTGTGTCGCTCATGACAATCACACGTGCCTTGTTGGGTGCCACTGCCACTTTTGGTGGCTTCATTGTCACTTTAATAACGCGTTGCGACTTTGAGATTTCCTTCCACGCAGCTGTGGGGTCATTTGTCAATGGGTGTATGGGAACTTCCATACTGCAAACTTCAATTTTGTTGGCTGATGATAACAAAGCAGAAGTGCAAGGCATTGCAAAAAGAAAAATAAGAACGCAGTTTATTAAAACTAAATAAATAATTTGATAAGATTTACTAAAAGGCTTAAGGCATTCTGCTAATTATTTAAGTGCTATTGGTTTTACAACTGTGCAATTTCGAGTTCACCTCTTAAACTAAATTACATTGCTATACATTTAATAATAACACGGCAAAATTTGGGAAATTTATAGTTTACAAAAATTTTACACCGCTTTATTTTCAACCCTTGCCATTGCAAAAACAACAAAAACGTGTGAGGCAGGATGACGTTCACGCACGGTTGCATATTCCATCAACATACACATAAAAAAATAACAAAAAATACAATGAAATAGTATAAGATAATAAGAGCAGCCCTGAATTTTGTTGCAGCTGTGTCTGTAGCTAAAAAAAGCAGCTAGTACATAAATTTTGTAGGAGAAGCAGCAAGCACAAAGTCATAGGGGCGGTTTCACAACAATTTACTTAAATCCAAAGACCTTTTCATTTTTTAACGATTTTAATTTAATAAAATTATTTAAATCATTAATCATGATTTATTTAATAATTTTATTAATGAATCAAATTTTCAATTCGCGAACATAAATTATACCTCTAGTCACAAGCCTATGTCAGCTGTTATGAATTTTATCAAATAAGAATGTATTGCGCCATCTATCAACACTTAAATGCCATGGATTCTTATGAAGACAAGCTAATGGCTGCGACACTGCATCATTACGCCATTGTGCAAATTGTCGCTGTCGTCGACTTCAATCTAAAGGTCAAACTATAATGTGCATAAGCTGGCTTACCTACTGTCAAAACTGAACGAAAAGCAAGTCAGATGCTTAGGAAATTAGTATAGATTTTGTGCTGGCTATATTGTACTTCCATGAACTTAAGAAACTATGCAGCCACAGTTGAGTATATATGTCAAAATCTTATTTCTTCTTTTATATATGTATTTCGTAAATAAATGAAATTCATTCACAAAAAGTTATTGATTGACAATAATTTAGATACTTAAAACTAGTGATAGGAAGTATCTTCGGTATCGATAATTTTAAAAATTGGGTATTTTTAAAATGTATCCAATTTTTAATTCTGGAAATACTACATACATATTTCACTTCATTACTATTACCAAACGACTGTTTTATTAACGCATTTTTGAGAAAGACGTTACTGCACCAGAGCCAATGCTTCCAAGATCAAACATCTTGGAGCATAGTTTCAATAACTTGTACTAAGTGCTTCACAAAAACTAATCAAACAAATTCTAGTGAGCTTTTAGTGCAGTAATATTTGAACAAACCTTATGCTGGAATTTTGGTAAATACACAAAAATAATTTTCCAGTACTAGCTTGCTGCAAATAGATAACCAAATAAGAAAACGCCTATCATCTAAGCACTTAAATATGATCTAAACAAAATATCGTATACATTTACTTATGACGTATTAAACTAATTGTTTGATTTATTATGGCTTCAAAAATAAATTAGTAAAAGTATCGATTGGATACTGAGTACTTTTGAGTACACAAAATTAATACTTTCTAGAATCGAGTACCTACACTACCTTTAGTAGCAATTCTGCCTATTACTACTTATTTATTTCTTCTATTCGTGTATTTTATAACAAAAATACTGGCAATATATTTCTGCTTCGTTCTCCACTATAAACATACTTTTTATGTATACAATGCGCAAACAGCTGTTTTCGTACGATTAGTTTCGCTCTCTGCTTATGCAAATGACACTTAGCGAAACTTTTTGAACAGTGCAGTTAGTTGTACCATTTATTTGAAGTCGCTCAGTTGCTTAAGGTGTCTTAAGCCAAACGTATGCACAATATAGTTATCCTAAATTTTATTTTGGCATGCAGTAAAATATAATTATCTACCGTGAAATTTTACAACTTGCTTGTTGATGTTATTTTCTTTGTAGATAAAGAAATTAATGAAGTGTTCTATTGAATATTATTGTTTTTTATCGGTATAAAAATAATAATATGTGGAAATTGTTAAGATTAGAAGTAAATCCATTATTTCATTGTTTTACTGTTCAAGAGTCCAAAACTCACGGAGCTCAATAGTCTAGTGTGTTGATCACTAGGCTGTTCCCGACAGTTCGGGGTTCAATTTCCCTCTTGGTATGGTTGTTAATTCTCATAAACTTCTTCTATATCTACCCATATGATGTAAATGAGAATTAAACACCTCTCGGCCGATAATTGCAAAGCCACGAAGTGATAACAAGTTGCCACCCGAGGTCACCGTTAAACTACAAAAATCTAAACCAATATTTTTTATATAAAAGATATTCCAAAAATGCCATAAAGTACAACAAATGTGGTGCTGAAATATATCACAGCTGAAAAAAGTTCTTAAAACTGGCAACTCTGGTAATTTGATATTTCTTGAATGGTAGTTTTTGTTACTGGTATTTTCCTTTACTGCGTTTTGTTCAATGTTTTATTCACTCTGTGTTTCTCTTATCAATTACATCCATATGTTTTTGACAGTTAACACATTTCTCTTCTTCGTAAAAAGTTTTGTGATTTTATCCAATTATTAAAAAAAAAAATATAATCTACTAATAAATTAGTACAATAAGTGATTTGCTGAATATTAAACCATTACAGAACTGTAACATTTTGCTAACAAAGCTTTGCAAATGAAGATAGCAAGACATTGTGGAATATTTTCAATTTTTGCGGGAACTTCAAATAAATCTTGGTCCGCCATATTTGCCGGCTTTATTGAAAATATTTACAGTATTTTTATGTAAACAATAGAAAAAACTTGTAATTTTTTAAATTTGAATATTTTTAAAACATTTGAGCACTTTGAAGAGTGTCTGCAAACGCATTACGAGCGAACCCGTCTCGGGGCAAAAGACGTCAGCGTCGTACGCTGACAGCTAAGCAGATTGGGAAAACGCATATATTCGGTGATAAGCAAGTAAGATTTTTTCTTTTGTAATCTCTTAGAACATAGGAGTAACACAAATTTATCCACCAGTTGATTTTGCAGATAAAATGATGGCAAATCACAATTTTCATATGAACCCCACAGCATCGATCGTAAATAATTTGTCGCTTGCTTCCGCAGCAGTGCCTGCGCCGTGCCCGAGCAGCGCAACGACCTCACCCCTGTATTTCACACACATTCTGCCAGCGTCCACAACTATTGTAGAGCAACCGTACACGTCGGAGTTGGATGAGCACATAGGGGCCGAGAGTTACCTCATCGAAGAGATAGTGGACGAGCGGGATGAAGAAGGCAATATTGTGATTGATCAGGGCGAGTTTTTCATTTCCGGAGATAGCATTCAATATTATGCAGTGCCGGAGAATAGCGCGTTGGCAGGTGTAGGTGTTGCTGCCGAGGCGTTGCCACCGCAAATCATTATGCAAGAAACAGACGATGAGGAGGACGACTACGCGGTGAATAAAGATGTAAACAAATATGAGGAGTATGTGCCGAATATATTGACGCATGAACTACAGCAATATGGAAATGGAACTGATGAAATGGAAGAGTCAGCGTCATCTACTATTAAAAAGGAAGAAGTTGTTGAGCCAGATGGTTTTATTAAAATGCAAGATGATTCGAATAGCTCAACGCTGAAAGACTTTAAGCTATTCGTGAAGGAAGAACAGCAAAGGAGTACCGGCTGTAATACGAGAAGTGCTTCAAAAAAAGTCGTCACCGCAAAACGTTGGAAGCAAACTAAAGTACCAATTCGCATTACTCAAGACGAGTTTAATGTTACATTGTGGTCAGCTCTTAATTCGGAGGACGAAGAAGAGGATGATGAAATTCTGCATACAGTGCACAAGGAAGTGGATTCTGACTCGAGTTTGGAGAAATTGGTGATTGACGACGGCATAGTACATGGGCATGGCGGACTTAATGGTGCCGAGTATGTAATTGTACCCGATCCGTTCACTGGCACTGTGGAAGAGGAAGTGGAAACAGTACAATTCGATGACATAAAATCTGAAAATAATGCGTCCATGTATGAAATGACTGCAGATTCTCAATCGCAATACAGCGATCACTTCAACTACGATGACGATTCCATAGAGAATTGCAACGACGATGGATTTATTGAAGAGCCGCAAGTGAAGCACGAATACGAAAATGAACTTGTAGTTTCCTATACGCCCACAACACCTAAAATAATTTTGCAAAACTCTGCAACGAATGTGCGTCTGAAAGGCAGTGCATCGTCGCAGCCATCAAAATCAGCTACAACGCGGGTACAGGCAGCGACGATGACAAGACCGGTGACGACAACAATACCTGCACAGCCCCTATCAAATTCTGCGACTGCAGCGATCACAAATAGTATGAACAGCAGTAATAACATCAAGAATGTTGCCGAATATCGTTGTACACATCGCGACTGCAACAAAGAATTCCGTAATCATTCAGCGATGCGTAAGCACATGCACACACACGGCCCACGCGGTCATGTGTGCGCTGAATGTGGCAAATCGTTTGTCGAAAGCTCCAAGCTGAAACGGCACCAGCTGGTGCATACTGGTGAGAAGCCATTCGAATGTACCTTCGAGGGCTGTGGCAAACGTTTTTCTCTTGACTTTAATCTGCGCACGCACGTTCGCATACATACCGGCGATCGTCCGTATCATTGCCCGCACGACGGTTGCTACAAATGCTTTGCGCAGTCGACAAACCTCAAATCACACATGCTGACGCACACCAAACCGAAACGAAAATGGCCACAGCGAACGCAAGACGCAAACAGCCACACCAGCAACCCAGCCAACTCCCACATAAACAGCAACAACTCCAACGCGCACAGTAACGATAACAGCAAACCGCTCATTGCCCGTTATGGGCGACTGGAACTGGGTGAGGACCCGACCTTAGTGTACTTGGAGACAAATGAGCAACTGGCTGCACTATTGGAGAGTTCATAAGCACGCTACATTAAGTTGTATTTTATAAATATTCAGAAAAAAAAAAAAATTTTAATAATTTTTCTAATAAGAGTATATAAGAAAAATATAAAAAAAAAAATTTCCAGAAAAGGGTTGCAGGCACGGTAGAAATTGTCGAAATTTTCAAAATCGCTATTTTGGGTACAAAAAGGACTACAACAGTGCAATGTATTTAGTCTTAATTGATTGAAATGAATTAAATGTACAGTACGTTAATGAAAGAAAAACTTTCACACATTAGCCTTGCATCATAACATAAGTCTACAAGGGAGCAGTTCAATGCCGTTTAAATTCCTTAGACCTGGAATTTATTTATAAAAGTAATTAACTCCGCACCCTTTTCTTGTGTACTAGATAAGTTTGATTCGGAATTTATTGTAACATGACGGCGGTACTGAATCGCAAGCAGAGGTTAATTTAGTTTAGTTTTTACATTTAATTTTATATAATTATATGTATCTAGTTTTACAAATATCTAATTTCTTCAATATATTGTATTCGAATTATTGCATCTGAAGAATATGCAGGAAGAAATATATATAACTTTATTTGACATCTACGAGTAGAACGTCACTTTTCTAATGTATTTTTGTAATGATTAATGAATTAATATGGAAATAAATATTTTAAAAATTTACATAATTTTGTTTACTATTTTGGGTCAAAATATGGTATTGAACTCAAGTTCGAAAGTTTTTAATATTAAACCAATAAAATCGCATATAAATGCTCTTTATTCCTACTTTGATACTCTAATGGAATGTTTTATTTTTAATTCGCCTTGAATGTCCTTAAAATGATGTGAACTTATTTAAACATTCGATGTTACAACGGCAATTAAGGGTTTATCGCGAGCATACGATTTTTGAAGCCTTCATTCTTCTCCAGTATTTCTATGTCTATTAGAAACCTTAATTTTTCATACGAAAACTATTAATTACTTGCTAAAGCAGACGAGGAGCTACACATTTTTCATCACAGAGACCTATGCAAATTAAGATGTTTCTGTGAAAATAAATTATCTCACTATGCTTTGTATGTATGTATGTATATTTGTTGGTCTAGTTTTCTTCTAAAAGGTCAAGGTTAATTAATTTTAAGATTTAAAATTTTCACCCCGTGTTGTCTAGTGTTATTTTATATATGTTTATTTAGTACTTTTTCAGTACTCCTTTTTCCAGTCATGACAGAAAAGACTAGATATAGACATTTATCATTTGACATTTCCACACTCTTCGCTATTGTTTTGTTTAAATTGAACAGCTGATTCAATGTAAACAAACTTTTTAAGTGCATTCTACAATATTTTAAAATTTTAATTATATAAAATAAAAAGTAGTCTTTAAATAAAATACAAAGTTCTTTTAGTTACACTCAATAAACATCGTCCAGCATCTAGAAATCGGGTTTGTTTATATTTATCTTTCTCAGCTGATTTGAGTTTCAATTTGTTTTCTCTCTGATTCTCTTCCTTCTTCAATAAAAGTCAAAAAACCTTTGACAGTGCAACGAAGGCGAAAACGTCAAAACTTGCAAAAAGAAAAATGGCTACTTTGACGAAAATTGAGTGAAATTTAATAAATATATTTAAAAAAAACTAGATAAATTGCTGACAAATATAATTTTAAGCAAACGCTGTGAATACAGCAAACATTTCGCAATAAGTTTCGTCTTGGTAAAAGTGTTTTATTATAGTGAGAATCGGTAAAAAATGGAAAACATAGACGATGAAGTGGAAGATGGTGAGTCCCGTTCCATTCAGCTTTCATGAGAAAATTGGAAAAAAGCAATAGTAGAATATCAATAAAACTTCGATGATATCTGCACTTTGCACTTCCAATTGATGCGTAAATTTGTGGGCGTGTTTTAGTGACTAATATTGAATATTCACATGAATATATTCGAAAGATGCCTGAGACCCCAATTTTGCTTTCCCATTGTTTGAATTGGAATGTATGCCCACCCATACTAAGCTAGCCAAGCAGCGCCACCGCAGTCCACCGGTGTGGCGCACTTAGCATTCCACTGTCTCAGTGTTGCTTTTAAAAATATCTGAAGACGGGAGTGTGTGTCTGTGTGTATATGTGGCAGTAGTTGATTTTTATGTAGCAATGTGCCACTTGTTATCAATTGCAGCAATTGATGCAAACATTTTACATTGTTCATGTAATAATTTTTCTTGCTGCTAATGCTGCTGCATTGGACTACACCTACTTTTTGAATTGTTTGCATCTTAACTCAGTGCCTTCAATTTAAAGAGTTTCGTTTGTTTATTCATTGCGGTTGATGATTCATTCACTTGAATTGAATTTATGTGGTTTTGCAGCTAATTGCTGTTGCTGTTTTTTGTGTCTTTTGCAGCAAAGCAGTCGAGGTGTTCATGTTCGGAACAAGGTGGTGGAAGGGAGTAAATCCCTTGCGTTATAAAAACGGATTAATATTTATTGACCCACTTGTGACTGCCGTTGCGTTTGAACAACACCAACTTTGTTAATTAAACAAATACCGTTGTTAAGAGATTAAAATATTTTTTTTTTTTTTTTTTATCAGTTGCTAAAATACCAAAACCTCAATACTGAAGAATACCTAATTAGTTTTATAGTTTTTTATATTCCAGGTGTACTGTTGAAAATTGATGTTGCAAAAACGTAACGACGGCGGACTACATACAAATCACTTTGACATATTCCATACATAATTTTCCCGAGCAAATGATTGTTTATGATCATTTTCGTCTGACATTCTATTGTAAAATACTTTCTGTTTCGTAGCTAAGAACTAGAAAGGTTTCCTATGCTGTTTTTCTGTGAGAAATGGCAGCAATACGTTTTAGCAAAAAAAACAGAGTTGCAGGAAGTAATAGATTCTAGAGACGATGACTCAGTCCTATCTGATCTAGGTATATGGACCATATAAGAGTCATTGCCGCGTTACACTTTCAAAATTATCAAAAATTTTTCATTTGATGGACAATGACAGCATCGATACTAGTGACAGATTTGCCAAAGTTCGACCAATAATTGACTACATGAACCATAAGTACAAGCAGTTTGGCATTTTCAATACTTATTTGTCTATCGACGAAAAAATGATTCCATATTTTGGAAGAAACAATTTCAAAATGTTTATTTGTGGAAAGCCAAAACTTTTTGGGTTTAAGTACTGGTGCTTATGTTCTGATACAGATTAATTTCAGCTATGAGAACTGTAAGAGAAATTCGCAACTGTTTGTACCTCGTTGGTAAGACAATTCGGAAGTCACGGTAATGTAGAATTTTGTAGCAGCTGCTCCGAAAGTTCCAACTTCGCTGGGATCAAAACAACAGAAGAAAAAAGTATATGTTGCCCAGCCTCGACGCATATAATAAACACATGGGCGGAGTAGACCTGCATGATAATGCAGTATCTTCGTATATTATACGAGGTAAAAAATGGTGGTGGCCATTATGGAGAAATTGCGCTAATTCGACTGTAGCCAACGCATTGGAAATTTACTGTTTGGTCGCAAAAAGAGGAGGACTGAAAATAATGGCACAGTTAGAGTTCACATCCGAAATAGCCCAAAAATTACTTTAGTTCCAAGTTAAACTAGAACCAAATGAATCAAATGATTCCTGAGCGTCTTTAACTTTGTTGGCTTGCTGGCATAAATCAATGACTTAACGTAACCCCATAAAAAGAAATCCAACGGCGTTTAATCAAATGAGCGAGGTCGCCAGTCGATATTACACGATAGATTAATTGTTTGGCCAGCTGTGGCATGAGGCACCATTTCGTTGGTACCACATGTCACTGATGTTAAGTCCATCTAATTCTGAATGAAAATAGTCTTCCAACATGGTACGATAGCGAACTCCATTGAGAAATAAATACGGCCCAATCACAATAAAATCCAAACCCCTCTGCCAGTTTTTGTGGATGCAATAGTCTCTTTAAGCACAAGTGGGTTTGATCTTCATCACTGAACATGATTTTTCGATGAAATTCAGGTATTCTTAAAACTTAAAGTTGCGACCACCGACTCAGAATTTCGGTAGCCATCATGTAAATGTAAACCTAAAGCATGACGTTTTGACAACTGCGAGATCAAAAAAATTTGTATTAAAATACAATATTGTTATGACCCTATTGAAAAACCCTTTATTTGCGAACCTTCAAATGTACTGAAAATAGTACGATTGTATTAAAAAATAAAAGCTAAATTTTTTGCTTCTCTCTATATTTTTATCATAGTTATTACATAAGTATCTACATATTTATATCTAGGAATTAATCGATCTAATCTTCTCAAAATCGCATTAGAATTTTAAATTGTTTTGATGTGTGTAAGCAGGGCTGATTCGATTTTCTTCTACATTTTGTATAAGGACCCGTGGTTCAGGGCCTCCGAAAACTAAATTTAGGAACTTTTAAAAGTTTAAAAATTTTGTTCCAAGTTTAAATTTGTTTTTTTGGTAATGTAACATGGTCAGCTGTTTGGCTTGAGTGGCAGTCCAGGGACATACTTAGACCAGAGCGGCCCATTTTGATACCATAAAGGTTGCACCTACAGTTTAACGCCAGTTCCGAATGGCGGCGTGGCAATTTGATATCATTTGGTGGTTTAGCCATAGCGTACTAAGAAGTATTATTTCTTATAATTCTCATTCACTTCATATCGGTAGCAATATACGAATTTTATAAATTTACCGTTTTGGAAATCGAACTCTTAATCTTTCGGGTGGGTGAGAGTCTAATGCGCTACGCACTGTCGAGGCAAATCCAGCTGTAGTCTGCTTTGCTCCAAATTCGACTGCTTCAGACATCCGAATATATCGTTATCGTCACTGTCGCTTTAAGCCATATTTGTTTTTATTCTTATCGATTGAAATCAGATTTCGAGTCAATCAAAATACTAATAGTCCAGGAACCCGTGACAGAAAAAGTCTCTGATTTTCTGTTTGTTAATATTTAGCTATTCTAGACCATAGACCAATTATATTATTTTTTTTCGTGATTTATTTCTTGCAAAACTATCAATTAAGGAGTCATAGTTGATTTTTTTTACTAAGTCGCTTTCAATGGCCATGATGGCTAAGTGATTTAATTTTATTTGGCCAAGTGACGTTCTTAGGTAGTTTTTGACCCGCTTTAGAATGCTAAATGATCTCTCACCAGACGCATTTGCAATTGGGATTGTTAAAATTTTTTTTTGGATTATTTCAACGTTTGGAAATATTGATGTTAAACCTTCCTAAATTGACATACATTTCAGGCAGTGCTAATTTTTTTCCAATTTTACAAAATGAAGGAACTGCTGAACCTCATCTTTGAATACTAATTGATTTATGTCGTCTTTATAGTTTTCAACTTAATTTGATACACACTGAGCAAATTTTTCTTCAGGCAAATCAAAATCAACAAATATTAAAAAGTTTTGTAATAACTCGTCATAAACTACAGACCTACTTTTTATTTCAGAATGTAAAATATCACAAATTAAGTAAAATGTTTCAACTTCGAATAGTTCTTCCCACGTAAAATTATGTCTTTTCCTGTTTCGATTTTTTGCTGTTGAGTATTCTGTACTACCAGCTAATTCGATTACTTCTTTCTCCATTTCGTGAAAATATGCATTATCAGTTCGAATACTGAGTATGAATGCTGATAAAGATTTCAATACATTAGTTCCTTTTTGTATGTTACATTTTTTGTTTTGTAACGATTTATTGGTGGCATTAATTCTTTGCAATAGTGTATTCCAAAAAATCAATAACAGTGCCCTCTCTAAATCTTCAAAACTACTATGTAATTTTTTCGCCTAAATTTTTGTTACGGGCTTTTCAGATGGGTTTATACAAATTTCACCAAGAACGGTTCTTATGAAAGAAAAATTCTTTCGTACAGTTAATACAGCTTCAGCTCTGGATCACCATCAAGTGTCTTACTTTACTTTTAATGGCACAACAACCCATGGAGGGCCTAGACCGAGCTTTTCGCATCCACTCATGTTGTGCGTGTTATATTTGTACATGAATGGAAGGGACCTACAGTTTAATGCCGAATCCGAACGGCAAAGTGAAAAGCTTTTCATAGCAATTTTTACACTTGTAGGTTTGCCATTGCCTACCAAGAGATGGTGCTGTGTAGAAAAATTATTTTTTTAACTTTTTGATTTTGCCTGTGCCGAGATTCGAACCCCGGACACTCTGTGTAGCAGTCCAACGCACTACCACTACACCACACAGCGACCCATCAAGTGTCACATATACGTTTTAAAGTATTTCTTAGTTTTTGATCAGTTTTCATTAGCTGATCCCATCTCTTTGTCGAAGAGGAAAAAAAGACGAAAATAGCTTTAGAAGAACATTATGTAGCTGTATTTCCAACTTAATTTAAGGAATGTCCTGCGCAAGGCATAAAAACAGGATTTTTGCTGTAACCTTTAATTTTAGCTTGGAGACCGCTATAAATGGCTGACGTGTTCGAAGCATTGTCATACGTTTGTCCCCGACAATTATTAATGTTCAACCCTAATTCCGACAAGCTTGAAAAAAAGTTGTTTCTAAATATGTTGCATTATGATGTTCGATCGGGATCGGAATAAAACAAATGAACCTTTCTTGAATTTTTGATCTAAATCTACATACCTGATAATAATAGTTAACCGTTAGTCAGGTGTGTAATCAACTATAAGAACAAAATAGTTAGCTCGTTTTATTTCATCAACAATGGAGTTTTGTACACTTTCGCCCATAAGTTCTATGCATTCATCACACGTGGTTTTAGATAAATAATTAACGTGTCTAATCCCGCAATTACTGTATTTTTCTAAGTGAACCTTTTAAAAGTCATTAAATTCAGCCAAATATTCAATACCGCTGGGAAAATTGCCTTTGGAAGAATTAGCATGGCCTCTAAACCCTAAGCCCAAACTCCTCAAAAGTCTAACTGTAGCAACGACTCGTTTTAATACCTCACGCCAAAAAATTGCCTCTTTTTCTATTACTTCTAAAAGTTTGGAATCGACACGACCACTTATTTGAGCACGACGAACATAAGCACACACAACTTTTATATTCTTTCGACTCATCATGTCTTTTCAAAACGTCTACTAAATAGTTTACAAGCAAACCAATAAACAGATTTCGTTATTTCAGAATAAATCAACCATTCTCTTCGCTCTTGGGCTCCGTTTATTTTAGTCATATAAAAATTTACTTCATATAATTTTCGGTATAATTGTTGATCATTATTATCTTTATAACATTTGTTAGAAGATTCTAAATCCCACACATTTATAGTTTTTGTACAAATACAATGTTCACTCAAATCATTACTAATTATTTTTGGCCATAAACCAATGTCAGTAAAGTTAGGATAAGCATTTGTACATTTTATTACTTCACTCTCAATTTCAATCTCTATGTCATTGGTAATGGCAACGCAATTAAGTATCACTTGCACCTTCTTCTACACAAATACTCCTATTTGAAAGGTTAACATCGTTATCAGCTATTACTGGTAGTGAAACATTTTTATCTGCCACCGCAGTACTGGTAGATGGAACATTTCCATCACAAGACATACATTTTTTTCTTTGCCTTTCATTTTCCCTCATTTGAATTTTTGTTCGTAGTCGTTTTTGTGTGATAGACTCGAAAGTTCTTTTCATTTTAAAGTATATTTTTCAATAATTTTTTTAAAAATAAAATGGTATAATTGTTGAGTGAATTGAGAATTATTAAATGATGAAAGCAACAACGTTGGTCTTGGTAGTTTAAAAAAAAAACTGTTGGTTGTTCTTAAGTTATGCTAATAAACACAAATAATTGTTCTCAATATTCCAAATCATGCAACGAAACGCAACAAAATTCAAACAAACAATGAAATGAAATGAATGAAATTGCATTTTTCAAACGAAATATAGAAACGCAAAGCTTGCTTATGCTTGGTTTTTCTATTTCCTATTTGCTTTTGAAAATGTTCAAATTTTTATATTTAAATCTTGTGTTTTGTGTATCATATGTTTTAGTTTGTAACGGCCTACTACAATCGCAAATAAATATAGTTCAGTTAATAGTATTAAATTTGTATTGGAGGTTTTAAACTCTCCAAAATTTAAAATCTCAAATTCTACGACTCCTTATTTTTTTATAATTTTTTTTTTTTCAATTTGGAGGCCCTAGGCAAATGCCTAATCTGCCTACAGGTAAATCCGCCGCTGCAGTCAAGCGTTGTTAGGATAGGTGTCACAGGTGCCCCTTTCAAACTTTTATGAAAGAAAAGCTGCAAAATTCTATACTGGTTACGTATGCAATAAGATGCATAACTTCTCTGATTTATATACTTACTTACACGAAAAAGCGAATAAATCTTAAGCAAAGAAAATAAAAGATTGGAAAAAACATTTCTTGTAAATGGTGTTTTTTCTAGAAGTGTGGTTTTCAATCTGGCAATACTTTTTTCGGAATGGGTCTTTTTGACAGCTGTCACTTGATTTATGCTCAGTTGGGTTTGCCATTTCATAATGAATATACTTACGCCTGAACAATGTTTGCAAATTATTGAAATTTATTATCAAAATTCATGCGCTTCATAAGAAAAAAGTATTCGCAAAGCTACGTCCATTTAGCGACGAAGCTCATTTTTGCTCAATGAATAAGCAGAATTGCCGTATTTCGTATTTGGAGTGAAGACCAGCCAGAGGCAATTCAGCAGCTACCAATCCATCCCGAAAAATGCACT
Source organism: Palloptera scutellata (assembly GCA_958295655.1). Taxonomy (NCBI): domain Eukaryota; kingdom Metazoa; phylum Arthropoda; class Insecta; order Diptera; family Pallopteridae; genus Palloptera; species Palloptera scutellata. Next base: position 25,923,820 of record OY282449.1, on the reverse strand, counting down.
TATTGGTGCGGTTTATGCGCAGGCGGCATCATTGGGCCGTACTTCTTCAAAGACGATGAAGGCCGCAACGTTATGGTCAATGGAGAAAGGTATTCGATTATAACACTTTTTTGGCCGAAAATGCTAGAATTGGACTCGGCCAACATGTGGTTCCAACAGGAAACTGCACGCGAAACAATGCGTAAATTGAGAGGCGAATTTGGTGAGCAGATTATCTCACGTTTTGGTGTAGTCAATTGGCCACCAAGATCGTGTGATTTGACCCCGTTAGACTATTTTTTTTGTGGAGCTATGTTAAGTCTCTTGTCTAAAGGGACCAGCCAAACATTGGAAGCCAACATTGAACGCGTCATTGGTGAGATTCCGGCCGAAATGTGTGAAATGTCAGAATGGACCACTTGAAGCGTAGCCGCGGGCAACATTTAAGTGAAATTATCTTTGAAAAGTAAATGGCAGGAATTAATTTATCGATCCAAATAAAAATTTCATTCACTTTTGTAAAAAGTGATTTTCAAAAACTAAACTCTTATAAAAATCACTCTTTAGTTAAGAAGAGATGAAGTTCTGAAATGGGCAAAAACGGCACTTTCCATACAAGTGATATTTTCAAAGAGTGATATTGAACACTACACTAAAATAAAATAGCTTTAGGGATAACTGTAGCAAAAGTTTTCAACATAGGATAATAGCCAGGCCTACCTCCTACGCATATAAGTGAAATATGTAAAGCACAATAACGAAGGAAATAGTGACGCGAATTAAATCAAATTCGGTGCACATAAGTATTTGTAATAGTCAAGAATAACTGTTGTGAAAATGGTCAAGATCGGCCATTGCCTCCTCACCTACCTTCCACACGAGTAATTTATTCACAGCTCAATACCAAAGAATAGAATATGGTTGGGCAGCAAGCCCAATGATGATAATTTTCTGAAAAGTTATTTGTTAAAGATATTTCAATTGTGTGTACCGAATTTATTTTATTTTAAAGTCTGAACATTGCATACTTGACATAAAGAAATGATAGTCACGAGTTGAATAAACTTTTTTAGAACGAATCTCGGCGTTTTGAGAAATTGTTTAAAGTTTATTTCTCATTACAGAGTCCAAAGAATGAATGTTTTTCAAGTTTTGTTTTTTTTTTGTGTTTTAGAGTTACTCTGTACGCTTTTCTGTGGAGAAGGTGTAGAGATTTATTTTTTTGAAGTTTATATTTTTGATTCAGGTTAATACAATAAACAAAACCTATACATTTATGGTACATATGCGCATGGATAACATGAATGATTGCTGGCATTTTTTGCCGAGACAAATTGCTATATGGTGAAAGAAGAAGTTCAAAACTTCCTTTGCTCTATATACCTTTCCCTCTGCCAATTTTCACATATTTTATAACTTGTATGCAAAGATATTCATTCATAAAAACGATTGATGTAGTATATAAAAACACAAAAGAAAAACAGCAACAGAAAAAACATTAAAGCTCATGTACTCGTACATGAACAGGGATAGAAAAAAGAAACCTTGATAATGACATTCAATAAAAACTGGCATCACCCCATAATGCCAAACACAAACAAACACAGTAGTGGTAGAGTAAATGTATTGCATAGAGCAGGATTAAAATCAGCTACAATGGCAACAACAGCAATAGTAACAGCAAAAAATTAGTTACTTTGCTTAGTTATTTGTGAAAAAGGTGAGTTAAAGTGTTTGAAAACTAACCTTCTTCTATGCCCTCCCATTAAACAGCAGCAAAAACAACTACAAAATAAATTTGTAAAGGTTATTTCTGAATTGCATAATTGTATAAAATATTTTGTACGTAGGTAAGTAGATAACTATTTCAGCAGGCCTCGTGTTTCTGGTTTTATTTTTGCCAAACTTTAATTTCCACTTGAGTTACACGCGTTTCGTACACCGTCAAGTCAACTACTGTGTTGTCTGAACTTCTGTTGCTGTTGCGGCTGTGCGTCATCATTAAAATCCACCATTCTTCAACGTCAACGTCAGCGCCAAAGAGCCAGCGTCACCTTTAGCTACGGTGCTATAGTTTTAGGCATAAATTGCTGTAATACGATTTACGATTATTTTTCATTTGAGCCAAAATGATGTAATTTATTTTTCACCTCCATTATTGACTTTTATTTTATGTAGTAGTTAAAAATTTACATTCAATGGATTGGATTGTGTTAGCTTTACTAGTTTATGTGTTTTATTTATGAGTGGGTGTGTTAGCACACATTAGCTAACGAATTTCATTATTTTCTTGTAGTGCTGCAAAATGTGGCTGAATTTCCTTAATTCATATTGCAGATATTTGTTGTTGCTATTTAGTATATGCAGTGATTTATTAAGTGGTCGCTGTGGTGTAGTGGTAGTGCGTTGGACTGCTACGCAGAGTGTCCGGGGTTCGAATCTCGGCACAGGCAAAATCAAAAAAAGTAAAAAAAATAATTTTTCTACACGGCACCACCTCTTGTCAGGCAATGGCAAACCTACAAGAGTAAAAATTGCTATGAAAAGCTTTTCACTTCGCCGTTCGGATTCGGCATTAAACTGTAGGTCCCTTCCATTCATGTACAAATAAAACACGCACAACATGAGTGGATGTGAAAAGTTCGGCCTAGGCCCTCCATGGGCTGTTGTGCCATTAAAAGTAAAGTAAAAGTAAAGTAAGTGATTTATTAAATATGAATGTGTGAATTTTATGTGTGTATAAGAATGTATCTGCGTATCTATCTATCTTTAATACATATGATTTTTTTTAAATTTTGATAATTGCTATTATTGTATTTAATGTACCTAAATATTTAGCAAATTTCTCTTTTCCTTCTTGTTTCTTGATTTGTTTATAAGTGAATGCTATTCAAATTTCTCTTTTGAATAACAAAAAAAAAATTATTAAAATTTTTTTTCGTTTGCTTGTCTGTGGTTTATATAATTTTTACAATAATATATAAGCAAAATGTTTTTATTTATTCATACATTCAACTTGAATTTTGAAGCTGTCTATGCCTAACTTCTAGTATTTTTGTAGCTGTTAATTAAATTCCTGACTTGTCTTGTAATATTTTAATCTGCTTTCTAAAAGTTTTAGTTATTGAATGCTAGATCAGTGGATTTAAAACTATGAAGAGACTGATAAATTCGGTAACTGATTCAATTTACAATTTTTTAAAATACACTAAAGCCTGACTAACGGATTAGATAGTGATTGGAAAAATACGTTTCAAGTATTTCAAGTCTATGTTACAACCTCATCTATGTACCAAAGAAAATATCAATAGAATAAAGTCTTGCGAGTTAAGTGTTGGTAACGTGTTGGCAATATGTCACTAATGGAAACCATACTTTCTTCTGTTAGTTTTACTGATCGGTGTTAAATACGGCCCAAAAGCTTTAGTTGCGTGAAAATCCTTACTTATTTTATCTTCACTTTGAACCATACTGAAGTTTAACTAGGGCCAGGTTCAAAACTCTACGGAGGGCATAATGTCTGGCTTTTCAACACTATTTCAAATAATGATAACAGATATGACTTTCATTCACCTCTTGGCAGGTGAAATTATCAAAAAAATTATCACTTAGCTGTTCGGATTCGGCATAAAACATGTACATGTATTTACGCACAACATCAGTGGATGCGAAAAGTTCGGCCTTGAACCTCCATGGCCTGTTGTGTATTACAGAAAGGAGAAAGGAGATATGACTTTTCCTTTCAATGGATCTTGAAACTTGGGAGATAAATCACACGCCATTCTAAATTTTTTTAAATCGAAAGTGTTCCAGATTTTCGTTTGCTGCTTTTCTGATTTACCTTAGCATATGTGTAGTTATTCTTTTTGTGTTTTTTCTATATATACATACATATGTATATGCATTTCTCTCTGTACTTGTGGTTTTCTTCCACTTCACTTATTTTTACTTCAAAATATTTATTACGTATACGCACAAGTGCACAAATGCATTTCAATAGCAAATGTTGCGTATACCAACGCTGCGCTATTTTATTAAAGAGGTAAAAACTATTCCTTTTATGGTTGGTTTTATTTGATGGCATACACACATAAGTATATACATACTTATTTATACTAGCATTTATACTTTTCAATCGAAATCATTTATGTTACAAATATGTACAAAAACATATGAAAATGTTGATGGCCTTTTGATTTTGAGGTTGAAGTACTTACATGTCGTAAATGTTGTTGCTGTGTGGTAAGTTTGTTATTGTTTTATTGTTTTTAGTGTGTGTTTTTCGTGTCTGTATATGAATTTGGTTTGGATTTAGTTAAATTAAATCAAATATAGTACAAATACATATTGTGAAAACTTAAGTAGAGCAAATAAATTGAGTCAGGTTAGGTATTAAAGTATTTGAAAGAAACTTTTAGATTTACTGCTGTAGTTTTCATTCAACACACTCTCTATATTTGGATTACATATAACTATTCTTATATGGATTGAAATAAATCTTCAAATTTAGTCTCTTCTATCATCATTCAACAATACTAACCCAGTCACAAAAGTCTAACCATTTGCTATTGAATATTAAATTTCATTCATTCATTTGAATTTTATGCGAAGCTAAGCTTTGAAGAATCTAAGAATAGAAATTTTGTAACTTTCTAATTTTAGAAAAAATTAACATTTACTTTCAATAATTTGAATATGACATCATTTAGTTTTTTTTTGTTTGTTTTAATATATATCTTCAAATAATATTCTTGAATTCTAAGCAGTATCATAGACAATCTGTGTGTGTGTGTGTGTCATTTATGCTTTAAATTATGTAAAAAAAAAAGAATTTAACTCAAGCATGACTGAGTTTAAGTATTTTTTGCTTTATTACACACTATTTTCTGTGTTTTTTTTTTTTGTTAAGTTTATTACCTTGTAAGTGGTTTTGCTGCTATTGCTACAAAATAATTCGTGTGCACTTGAAAACCAAACCAAAAAACAGAAAATCACAATGGAATGAATATTCGTGCATAATTTACACAGTGAATAAACAATGGGCACTTGAATCTATATTTTGATATTTTGTAGTGAGAGTGCGTGTGCCTGCTCCGTATGTATTGTCATTTATAATATTTAGTGGCGTAGCGCACTTCGGGTAGTATGAGTAACATGGATTCCATGCTTGTATTGTACATTGTAGTTTGTGTTAAGAAAAACGCACTTTTAGCACTACTGTGAGTATTTTTACTACTCCTACTGACTGACTACATCTACAAAATTACTCTTCTTCTTTTGACAAAATGACAGCAATTATTATTATCGTCGCTGCCCATCAACGGCATTGTATTCTCTTATTATTTGCCGCTTTTAATTATTCTTTTTGTTTTTTGGTTGCTGTGTTTTTTTCACAACTTGAAAGTTCTCTGAAAGTTTTCTCTCTCTCTCTCTCTCTCGTTCTGTCACCGTTCTGCTGCTCTTTTGTCTTGGTGCGAACAGTGACGTTAGCAGCTGCTGCCTTCACTTACTACTACCGCCTTACTAGTAGTGCTGCCTTAATGCTGGTGTTAATAACACTTCTTTCTAAACAGTCAGCAGCAAAAACGAAATTGTTGTTACTTTATTTTTTGATTTTGTTTTTTGCTTCTTTGTTATTGTTTTCATTTCATTTCGTTTTCCAATTTTGTGTTTTCATTTTGTTTTTTGTTTTTGAAATTGTATTTTTTTGCGGCAGCTCTACAGTTTGTGATTAGCTCTGGTCGCTTTTGCATGTTATTTCCTTTTTGTGTGTTTTCTATAAGCAAAAAGTTTTCAAAAATCAAAGGAATTCTTAAAGTGTTGTGCTTCGTTATTATTAGTAATACATATTATGTGTATATTTTGTGCTTCGTGCTTTAATAAATAAAAAGTTATTTTTTTTGTTGCTCTTTTGCTGAGCATTGCTAAAAATCTATACTCGTCGTCTTACATTGTAAGATGTGACCACATACGAGTACATATAAAAATTTAAAAATAAAAAATTCTAATTAAATCAAAAAAAGCAAAAACAAGGAACAGTGAGTGCTCTTGTTGTTGTTGTTATTGTAGTACAGCATAAAAAGAATCATAAGCTGTAGCAGCAGCAACAAAAACGGAAGAAGAAGCGAGCAGAAACATTAAGCATAAACTGCTGTTGCTGCTTGCTCCACTAATTGCTGTTGTTGGTCTATTCGAAAAGTAGCGAAAATATAACAAATACAACCGCAACAAGAACAACGAAACATTTCAAATTTGCATCTTGAATCTCTTTTTTCATAATTTTCGAGGTTTGTTTTGATTTTTGCTTTGCAGTTGCCATTATTATTATTATTTTTTAGTTGTTATTATTGTAGTAGTAGTTTGTGTTGCCGTTGTTGTTGTGTATCGTAATATAGAAAAAAAAAAACGATTGTGATGTGAACGACGAGCGTATTATTTTGACATTTTTTCGCTGAGCTCATAAGTTTTTACTTGAGTAGCAGTGCGCGCACAGTATTCGAAAGCGCGCGCGTTAATTGAAACATTATTGAGCATTGTATTTTTTCATTGAAACTAATATGTTTGCTATGTATAATTGTGCGCTAATAAAAATAGAAAAAGTTAAATTATTATATGTACATATGTATTAAATTTAAATACTTTTGCGTTTTTTTCCCTCAACATAGCAAAGCGTGTTTTTGCCTTTGGTTTTGGGTTCAAGCCTTCCTTCTTCTTCTACTGTGTAGTATGGCGCGATCACAAACTCACAAATTTAAATAATCGTCGTTGTGCGTCAGTTTTTTACTCAGTCGGTCGCTCGCTCGTTAGCTCATTCGCTGGGTCACTCGTTATACATATGTATGTATGTATGCCTGTAAAGCAGATTAACGTGTTTCTTTTTAATTTTTATTTTTGTTATTATGTTTTGTATTAGGTTTTATTTTTTCCCTTTTTTGTTTTTTGCTCTTTTATCAGTTAATTTTCAGTCCAATACAAATGTTATACATTTAAAGCTACACATGTTTTACGATTTTAGTGTCACGTGCGTTTTTAAAATGAAGCACAAAAAGTAAAAATAAAACTATGTTAAAGAAAATTCTAAAATGCAATACTTCTCATTCGAATTTTTTTAAGTTTTTTACAGTTGTTCTAATAATAGCAACAGAGAGTGAGTTTTTTCAAGCTCACACGGATACTTAATTAAAAGTATCATATCAAATTTCAATATTTGATATAAAAAAAAGTTGTCAATTGCACATAGTACCATATAATTTTTTCTTCACGTGGTGTGAAAAGTGCACAAAGTGTCAATAATCACTCTCTTCTACCCTTTTCCAACGTTGCAAAAACTTTGTAAATTAGCAACATATATAACAACAACAGCAGAGCTGAATACAAAAAATTTGATGCTAATTAACTTTTCATCATTTGCCTCACCAGCACCTACTCTACCCCTTTATGTCACACTCAAGTATCGTCAGTAGCTGCTTGAAAATAAAATAAAATAAAATAAAATAAATAACAAAAAGTGTACTAAAAAAAATAGTATAAACAAATAAGTGCCATTTAGTATAAAATACATGCTAAGCTAAAAAAAAGTGTTAAATTACAAAATTCACAAGTACCTATTATAAATTTATACTTCGTAAATGTGCTGCTAGGATACGTTTCATTACTCCTAGCTCGCAGTTGTTAAATCTATAATCTTCATCCCCTCCCTTACTTAATTTTCATTTACTTTGCTGCGATTGATTGTCAGTCGTCGTGTGGTGTACATTTTAAAAATTTATGCTCCTTTTTGATGTTATGGAATTTTCAATGGACGCAAAAAAAATTTAAAGGTTTGTTGCAAATTTTTTTTGGGTTTTTACAATATTTTCTTGTTATGCCTACAGGAATTACATACATATAAACCACTACAGACTCCATCACTCCATTTAATCTCATTTATTATTAAGTAACATTTAAGTTTTACTTTTTCATAATTAATCGGTGGTTGTGTGAAATGAAAACGAACATTTGGAACATTTGAACTACTGGTTATTTGGAGCGTGGCAACTGTAATGTCATTCGTATTATAACGGAAAATTAGTTTTATATTTGCGGTTAACGAAATGGGTTCATATACTCTTAAATAACGTTGGGAAATACTAAAAATTTGCTGAAAGTGTGAGAAAATTACGTTCAAAATTCGGTAGGAGAGAAGTGCCTTCCACTCAATTTGAGGATAAATTTGTGGATAAATGTGTGTAAAACTTGATCTTTATTGGATAAAACAACACGTTTTCGTACTCCGACAGTGTGCACAACCGGAAATATTACTGCTGTTGCTCAGAATGTGCAAGAAAAACCAACCACATCAACTCGCCATAGTTCTCAGGAATTGAACATTTCACGCACTTTGTTGCGAATTTTGCATAATAATGCCTCGGTAAGAAGTTCGGTTCTAAGTTCAATTGGTACAACAGCTGAACCATTAGCAACATTTTCGGTTCGCTAATTGGTCTCTGGAAAGCTTGGAAGAAGATGACCCGAAAAATCTTTTCTGATGAAGCTCACTTCGACGTTGGTGGTTACGTTAATATGCAAAATGGTCGCAGCTGCTGCTCAGAAAATCCATGTTTGGTGTGGTTTTTGGATCGGCGCGCCGGTATCATTGGAGCATTTTTCTTCGAAAATGGGGAAGGAATAATACAGTAATACTGATTATTTGAAGATATGGACAATCGATCTTTTGCGTGGGAAGTTGGAAATCGCGTAATTAGCCATTGTGGTGATGTGCATTGGCCAGCTCGCAGTTGCGAGTGAGAAAAAGTATCCGATAGACCATTTGAAATTGACCAATAACTGAAATTGGCTTACATTGAGGGAGATAAAATATGCGCTATTCTTAGAAATATCAGCTCAGAAGAAACGAACATTTCGAGATACTCACTTGCAGAAAAAAGATATATGTATCAGATAATCTATGTAGGTACTAGTCGGGAAGTTGACATATTTCCTTAGAGTCTCAGCTCACACATATATTCCTCATAGGGCATCCCAAATCTAAAACCTTAGCTTAAAAAAGGTGGTTACAATAGCCATAAATGTGACGTGGACAGATCAGACCAAAAGAATACTGGGACATTACGGCTTCTAAAAAATGGTAAAAGACCCTTTTTGACGCACTTGTACACCTTTTGATTTATGGATCCACTGGTTTTTCCACAAGTGCACATTGCCTGCCAAATGAAAATTTTTAGGGAAATTTTTAATTTGTTACTTCTTACGGACTTGGCTTCTAGCTTGGGCTGTGTACAATTGCTGTCCAGGCAATTGCTGAAAGCCACCTTTCACGTAGGTTTCATCATCATGGATGATTTAAATTTTATAAAATAATTTTCGTACATCCTTGTAGCTTGAGTCTTTCCTTTACCTTTTGCAACTTATATGATTTAAAGTGAGCATATTTTTTTTTATTATTTGGACATAAGTTTTTGAAGTTCCAAGTTTGGAAAAAGTATCGCGGACAGATACATTTGGATTTCTCTTAAGGTGAGCATTAACTAAACTTGCTAGTGTTTTGCCTACCTGACCAGATTTTCTGCCGGAACCTTTAACTCCTAGAAAGATTCTTTTAAGCCTTTCTAAAGGTTCGTTTTACCGTTTTAATGCTAACATCCACTAGGTTTACAACCGTTTTTTGGGTCCATGAAGGATTTTCATGTAAAATGTGGGCATAGTTTTTTGGATTGTAGTTTGGAAAATTAACAAGAAATAGTAAATTTATTTTTATTTAATTTAAATTTAATTCAAAATGTGACATTTAGACAAATTAAGCAACTAACTTGATGTAGATGTATATTTTTCAGAGACTACAGCTGACAATTGCAAAAAAATATATGGGAAAATAATTTACAATTGTCAGCTGTAAAATAAATAAAATTGAAATAAATTTTTTTTTAATAATATATGATTCCAGAGGATACATATTGCTACTTATGTTAAGCATGAGTATTTATGCTTTTTTGCACCCTTGGTCACCTAAGTTTTTCGGGCTAGGCCAAAAACTTTTACACCCTCTAAAATTCACATATATTTTAGAATGGTGAAATGTTTCGAGTGGTGACATGTCACATACCAGACATATGGAATCTACATTTTTAAATAGTGTCACGCTTTCTGGTACATTTTCAAAATGGGTTAAGAACTTTAGTTTGGGGACACGAATGAGCAGGATTTATCCATGTGCTAGTAACAAATAATTATACATACGTAATGTCATTTTCCTCATCCAAGCAATAGCACCCATCTTGGCCAAATGTTGCCCAGATTTATTGAACCCGTGTGATTAAATCTATTAAGATGGGCAGATCTTTTCTTAGAAAGTTTTCTGTTTTTCTTAAAAATTAAATTTTTTTTCGTATTTCTCGTATTAAAGCGATGTGTGATATCGCTATAGGTGGCCTTGATTGCATTGATTTCACTCAATGATGTTTGCCATCATATTTCATCGCAACTATGACAAGCTATGACATTTTGTAATTTTTCAGGCAATTTGTGGATTCCTTGCTAAAAATAATAAAAAAAAAGTGTTTGATACTTTTAACTGAAGCAAAACGTATTCTAGGTCAATGCGGCGGGAGAGCCAAAACTTTCCATCTACTATTTTCCAAATAATTTTTAACCGGTCTAGCAAGATGAGGCTGCGCGTTGTCATGTTGGAAAATTACGGTCTAGTGCTTAGTCACATATTCTGGTCGTTTTTTGGCTATTGCTCTCTTCAACCGAATCAATTCATTGTTTTCTCCAGTAATAGTTTCACTATGGTTTAACAGCTCATAATAGATGACACCAAAATCTCCATTTTCAGAGCGTCGAAACCAGAATTAGTTTTAATCGATGGAGTATATTCAACGTAAACTTCCACAGCAATCGATGACTTTCAGCAGCATAAAGCGTATAAAGTTTATGTTGTTTACACTCTGACAAATTGATCAAACAAATGTTACATGAAGTAGCTAAAAATGAAAGTAGTTACAATATTGCCAGATGTAGTTTAGTATAAGTTGCGTCATTAATTGTGAATGAATCACTCATTTTCAAGTTACACACGAAATAGTTTAATTTTTAGTATACATATATAAGCTGCAAGATATTCCCCAGAGTTTTCTTTTTCAACCTTAACGAATTATATTTTATGTGCTTCTAGGGTATTTAAAAAAAAATTATAATCACTTATAATCACTCAGAAGCGTTTGCTGAAGTATCAGAGCAATATAAATAATATTATTTTAAATATTTTGTGTTTTTGCATTTGTTTAGCATAGACTAAATGTCGCCTTTAATTTTAATTGAAGTCTTTAACTAGAAACTCATAGGAATGGAATTTACTGGGAATTCAAATTTTGTATTTATATTTTATTGACCCAACGTGTTGGTAAATACCTACTTACTTAAATTATTTTCCACTTCCAATTCCAATTCCAATTGTTTTATTTTTATTTTTCCATTGTTGCTTTAGCTTTTCACCCACTTAAATACTCAAATTACAGAATGTTGGCATGTTTTGAAAAATTTCTCATATATGTACTACCTATAATTGAGTATGTGAATTTCTAACTAACTGCACGCCTGTATTTGTTATCCATTGTATATGAGTGTGCGTGTGTGTGTGTGTGTGTGCGTATGTGTATTGGCATATGACCTTTGGTCATTCAAAAATATTTTCTTGGATTTATTTACGTACGTTTTTAAAAGTTTATTTTGCGCATTGCTTTCATTCATTTTCGGTTCGGTTCCTTTCGTTTCATTTCTTCAATTCTTTTACACTTCATTTTAATTTGTATTTTGTAATTTTTTTTATTTCTCATTTTCTTGATTTTCGTAATTTTTAGTTGTGAATTTCTTTAGCACAAAATTAACATAAAAATTCTAATTGAATATGTGAGTGATATTCTTTTCGTGAATGGACACATTAAATATTTAGCAGCGTAACGTTTTTAATTTGTTATGTTGTTAATGTTTATAAATTTTGCATATTTTTGTTTTTAATTCATTTGAATTACTTTTATCGAGAAATCAGCAGTTTCCTTGCAGTTTTTAAATGAACAAACACAGAAAGAGAGAAACGAACTCACACATGCACCATATTGTACATACGAGTACCTACATACAGTGTCGGACAATAAAAATAAGAACACCTTGTTCTGAAACCAAAAACCTTAAAAAAATATTTCTCTAGGCTTATGATAAACAAACGTGTAAAAAAGAAATTTAGAAGTTATACATAGAATCACATAAAATCACATTTCAAAAGGACAAAAACAAGAACACATCAATTAAAAAAAAAAATTATAAAATATTGACTCAAATTGTTCACTAATGCTAATATTTAGTGAAATAGCCTTTGTTAATTAAAACCGCCTTACACTTTCTGGACATTGATTCCACCAGAGACGCTCAAATAGCCTGGGGTATGGAATACCACGCTCTTTGAATGCTTTGCCACAATTCGTCTCTTTTTAGCTCCGGTACTGCCAATCTTCTCTTAGACAGTATTCCACAAGTTCTCAATTGGATTAAGGTCAGGAGATTGTGAAGGCCAGGTCATAACGGGAAATCCATTATGGGAAAACCAATCTCGTGCAAGGATTGAGGTGTGCTTTGGGTCGTTATCCTGTTGCATTTGCCATTTCAGGGGCATTTCCCCTTCAGCATAAGGAAGCATCACCTCTTGAAGGATGTTTACGTAAATAAATCTGTCCATCGTTTCTTTTATCCAATACAGAGGGCCCACACCATACCACAGGATGCATCCCCATACCATGATGCTTCCGCGTCCGTGCTTAAACGTCTTCCTAGTATATTTTGGGCTCAATTCTGCATTTTTCGGGCGTCTAACCCAACGTTTGCCATCACTTCCAACAAGATTCAACTTGCTTTCGTCTGTCCATTATACGTTAGACCATTTTTTTTGCATTAATTGAACCATCCACTTTCGATGCCTTTGTGTCAACATTGGTACTTTTCGTGCTGTTCTACCATACATTTTTTTTTTTACCAAATTTACTAAACGTCTCCTTACTGATCGAGCACAAATTTGAACCCCTGTCTCCTCTCTAATTGCGGCAGCTGGCTTAAATGGATCGCGTGCCGAAAAAATTTTTATGCGATTGTCATCTGTAGTTTTTCGGGGCCTACCTCTCTTGCAATGAAATTTTTGACGTAATAAAGATTGGTAGACAAATGTCGAGGATCTGCTAATAGTTTTAGCTATTTTGCGGATGCTTTGTCCCTCATTTCGCAGTTTTTTCACCAAATCATGCCGCTCCTCCTTGCTACAGTGCTTTGCTCGACCTATTTTGCTGTGACATTACGGAATAGTTTACATTTAATTTGTTGAATTACCCTCAATGCTACCATTTAAATGCTTACCAGTACAGATTATAAACAAATTTAAGTTTCCTTTTTAAAATATAAATTTTTTCGTCTGCTGTTCTTATTGGATTGTCCGCCTTCGAATGCTTCGCTTCAACTTTTTTGTTTGGGAATCCCCAAAAAATATTTAAATACAGTTTTACCACTTAGAAATTTATAATGTATATACCATACCATTTTCTTCTCTATAAAATAAGTTTGCCACAAGCAGTCCGATAAAAAAAAAACGATGGAAGTTTTATAGTGCAAGGTGTTCTTATTGTATTGTCCGACACTGTACATACATACGTAATAATATTTTGAAATTATCATTTATTTGCTTAAAAGATTTGTGGAAAATCTATTTTGTTTTGTTTCTTTTTTTGTATTGTTTATTTAATAATTTTCACACCACCATAAAAAGTAAACAACTACCGGATTGTTTTGCGTCTTGTTTTTATTTTGCTATTTTTTTTGTTACCTAATTGAATTTCTCTTACCTATTTTTTTTGTAGGTTTTTGTTTTTATTTTTTTGTTTTATTTTTTATTTTAAAAACAGTGGCGTTGCTTCTTTCCATTCATGTACAAATATAACACGCACAACATGAGTGGATCCGAAAAGCTCGGCCTAGGCCCTCCATGGGCTGTTGTGCCATTAAAAGTAAGTAAGTAAAGGCGTTGCTTTGTGGAATCTACGAACAGGAAACATTTACAATAAACAGTTGACCTAAACTATTGAATTTTTGTTAATGACAAAGAAATTTTGTACTATTGTTATAAATTTTTAAAAATGATTTGTTCCCCACGCTAATCTCTTTATTTTGGGACGTCATTTATTGCAAGTGCTCATAATATGATTTATAAGGATTTAAACTTGTCGGAATAAATTTTTCCGTATTTTTCCGTTGCGTAAAACTTTATTTGAAACAAAATTTCTTTACTTCGCCAACAGTAAACTATTTAATTTGCCTTAAATCATGTTTTGGGATTTTACAGATTAATAATGATGATAAAGGCTTAACCAAGGCTTCAATTGTTGAAGTTTCCCTGCATGCATCCAACCCTTACCAAATCATTTTATTTATTTCGTAACTATTTCACAATTTCAAATCATATTTTCCTTAAGCATTTATCTTACCAAAGAAAATATAATGTCAACAATTTTACACCAATAAATTACCATCAAACTTAACCACATACAGCTGCATGCTCGCTCGTTGGTACATTATGTGGTAGGAGGCTTCATCAATTATTCACCATTTTCCCTGAACTTTCAACGTGAAACCTTGAAAACATTCACCTTTTCATATTTTATGAAGTGAACAAGATTGATTTGATGTGATGTCTTTGAAGTAAAGCAATAAAATACAAAGCAACCCGTTTTCTTTGGGCGCATGTTAGAACTTACGATAAAGCAAAAGAGAAGTACCTAACAAAAACAAACAAGACAAAACAAAAAAGCATATGACACATATGTATGTACATATTAAAATATTGTAATAGTGTAAAAATAATTAGTACGATGTTTCGGAGAAACAAAAAATGACAATGTCAGCAACAACAACAACTAATCAACTAAGTAAAGAAGGAAGTGCGGGAGTAGGTGCCTACCTTGCACAACAACAAAAGTGTTGTGTATAATTAAACTTGAAAACTAAAACTGTATTGATTGATTTAATATTTTCCTTTTTGTTGTTTAACTTTCCTTGCCATTTTACCATTTTTTTTTACTAGTATTTATTTGCATTTGAATGTTTCCAAGCAGCAATCAATCGCCGTCGTACACTTTTACGGTAATGCGGAATAGAAATACAAACAAGCAAAAGTGAAATGAGTGCAATAAATGATGGTGTGTTTTTATGGTTTTTTTGTGGAGCGATATATACATACATATACATATGTATATGGAAGTTAAAATTAATTATTTAGATAAACGAATGGCATTATAAATGATACTTTATTGATAACACATTAGTAACGGGTGGAAGTAAAACCATCGTCATTAATGGTTTAACTGGTGATGGAGACATTTCCCAAAGGGTACCTAAAAGTATAAACTATCTAAATGATTAGTGCTGATAGTGATAATTATGCATATACGTCATAGTGTTTATTGATTGTGTGATAATAAATATGTGTGCTTTCTTTGTATGCACGTTCGTACTTGTGTGTAGGTCGGCCGTTGGATGTTGACAACTATAATATTTGTGTCTTACTTTTAATTTGTTCCAGTTTTCTACATTGACGATATGTAAATATTTGGACTATGCCTGGAATTGTACCGCAAAGTCGATCGTTGTTTGACTTGATCATTTTTTTTGCAAGTCAAGAAGCGCCTATTGCCAGTGGTATATGTAATTTATTATCAAAATTATTACAATTGCATGTAATTCTCATTTGCTTTTAATCGAATTTTTCGGTATCATTCGGCAGTTCGTTTTCGATCGAAATCAACTTTCTACTACTTTCTGATTTCAGTTTCTATCGAATTCAAATTGCAGATATTAAATATTATTCTAGTGTTATCCTAAACTTTCAAATATTTTGAAATTTAGCTTATGATTCATGAATTCATTTAGTATCATTTCAATGTAGCAAATATTTGTTTGAAATCGGAGTAATTCTAGCTTTAGTACTTGCCACACTTCATATTTCTGATTTTCCTGAACTCTGGCAGGTTAGAATTATGGCAGAACTACGTTTTAGCTCATTAGAATCTTAACTTGAAGTTGTAGGCTTCTATTTGTTCTTTGACATAACAAAGGTTTACGATTTATGTGTCGTTATTTACTGGTTTGTAAACATTTACGAATGTGTTGTAAGTTTTTTGATGCAGCTCCTCGCGTTCATAAAATACCACTTGTCAAAGTCGATATCTCCGGGAAACAAAATCGTTCTATTTGTGGTAATTTAAATGTTTTCTGTTTCTCCCTTTCCGCTCATTTTCGAGTTATACTAATCTGCATTTCTCTGCAGCCTTTGGTTGAGAAAGGTGAGACAAAAAAAAAAACACGTCGCGAATACTAAATTCCTCTATAAGGAGTGAGATCGAAAAAATCGGATAACTTTGAAAGACCACTGCTTTGAAACTCTTCATCTGAATGAAACGATCCAAACAGTACGCTTTCCGTTAGAGAAATACAATCACATGTTTTTTGGCTTGTGAACTTTCAGTTGAGTCATGGCATCGGAAGTGAAAAGACGCGATTTAGTTGTTGAATTATTTCGAGAAAATCCGCAGTGTTGCCAGAAAACCATTTCAAATAAGGCGAAAGTTGCACAAAACACTGTCTTGATGATTCGTAAAAAATTGAATACAGACTTAACAGTTGCTAGAAAATATGGTTCTAGAAGGAAATGCGGTTTCGTGTCTCCACAAAAGTTGAAGAAAGTCGTTGCTCTCGAACGAAGAGGAGTTGAAAGATTTAAGACAAAACAAAAGTCCAAGTTCCCGAAGAAGTTTCTGGTATGGCAAGCGATTTGTAGTTGTGGGCTAAGGAGTAAAAGTTACGTAACAAGTGGCACTGTTAACGCCGAAATTTATGTGAAGGAGTTCCTCCAGAAGATATTGCTGCCCTTCATTAGAAAGCACAATGTATCTACTTTTGTTTGGCCTGATCTAGCCTCCTGCCACTACAGTGAAGTAACCCTTAAATGGTTCGAAGACCAAAACATCAAATTGGTACCAAAAATCGCCAACCCACCAAATTGCCCAGAACTTCGGCCTATCGAGAGATATTAGGCTCTAGTGAAAAGAACATTAAAGGCAACAAACAAAGAAGCTAAATCCATGGAAGATTTTAGAAATAAGTGGAATTCTGCCACCAAGAAAGTCTCAGAAATGACAGTAAAGGCGCTAATGGCATGCATACCGGAAAAGCTGTCCGAATTCTGTAAAAAACAACAAACCAATTAGTTTTATTGATAATTTTATCAGAAATTAAATTTTCTTTTCAAAACTGTTTACATTTTTTTACTTGCTGCTAGGACAATTAAAGTTTTCCGATTTTTTTAATCTCACTCCTTAAATATTAAAAATTAATCTAACATTCTTCTAGAATCTTCAATATAGGCCGAATAATTTTTTTCGTTCCAAATATAGAAAGTCGTTGTCAGTTTTCCTTCTCTAAGCTGCTGAACTCGGTCAAATAAGTTAATACTAATTAAAAATTAAAAAAATAAATTTTGTACATTATTAACAATTATCCATCGAAAAAACAGTTCAAGAAACTCCCATCCCCTTGTTCTATTCCTTTTCTTTCTTTGTGGGAATATTCAGTAAATTTTAACGCTCGTGATGATTGATATTTGACGTCATAATAATTTTCCTCCAGGTCTGTTTCTAACGAATTACAACCTTGTTTATTCTCTTTCTTAACTTTAATAATTAAACATTTATATGATGTGCAAATAAATTTTTCGATACGGAAAATTCACAGTCAATAATTTTTATTTTACTTTAGGCAAAATAATTTCAATTTATAAATTATAAAAAAATTTGACATAATTTCCTTTGTTGTTAATTTAATTTTGTTGTTAGCTCGTACCCAAGCGCAAATTTCTATATCGCTTCTGCTCTCATAAGTCTTTATTTCACTTTTCGCTCGCTGCAATTTTTCTACCTTGTTTATGCTTCGAAACAACAACGTTAATCAAATAAGCATGATGTGATTTATATACTTGTGCAGTTCAAGGTTACTAAGTCGTGGATAATTCAAGGGGCTAAAAGCGTAGATTGTGTACTGGGTGGATAAAAATAGTATATGTAAGAGATAAGCAAATGTGACTGTCGCATTTCGATTTGATATCGATTGACGATTGTGAGTTCAGTGATTGCGACTTTGTTAGCTTTAATCCTGAAACTTAAATTCCATAAATAAACTCATGTTGACTCATTTGAAATTTTATAATGCTCTACATTGACTAATTGCTTGTTTATGTTTACATTTGTGATATTTTTGGCCAACGTATGCTAAGTAATTGTATGTATGTCTTCATATCACTAAAACGTTGTTTTGTGTGTGTATTTTTGTAGGTTCAAATCAAAATCCGAATGAAAATGTAGCTGCGGCCTCCACGTCGTCGTCTCAATCGAATGTTGCTGGTATCAATTCTCCCACAAATAGTAGCAGTCCAACAACAGCTGTTGCGTCAACTCAAAAATCATTCGAAGATGCTTATCAGCAACAGCAGCAGCAGACTTCTCAACAGTCAACAAACGATAACGCAAATAGCAGCATCGGAGGCGGCAATCAGCAAATGATTGGCAACAGCAGCGGCAGCTTTGGCATTAACAATATCAATAATACCATCAGCAATAATTCGCCTGCTCAACGCCTTTCCACGAATTGCAACGAATACACATCCACACCCAAATCAACGCGTACAAGCGGCAGCAGTGGAGGTGGTGGCGCTTACGGTGGAACAACTTCGCCAATCAATTTGATTGGAAATGATGAAAATCCATTGCCACAACAGTTTACAATCGATTGCAGTTCGTTGAATGAGTCACAAATTCACGCAACGGGAAACTATATTGATATTACTACAACGCCGAGCGGCGGTATTGGCCTCAACAACAGCAATAATAGTAGTAATAGCAGCATCGGTGGCGGTGGCGGTGGAGGTGGAGGCGGCAACAATAATAATTCCAATATACTTAACACCAGTGGCATACGTGCATCCGGAGGGGGAGTGGGAGTAGTAGGCGTACTGGGCGGCGTTCACACATCACCAGTAGCAGCAACAGCAATAGTGACGGCAGTCTCGCCAGGTGCTGTTGTGCCGCCACCACCTATTGTTATACCGCCCCGACAAGCTTTGCTTCCCTGGGGTACACATTCGCGTACTTCCATCATCAACGTGATACCCTACACACAAACAGTCGCGCAAGCGGACTCGATACAAACAATGCAAATGTCCGGCAGCAGCTACGGAGCTGAAATGACAATGCTCCGTCCAGGCGAAATTGTCATGCGCAACCTCTTCAGCGATTTCACTGTGCAGGCTGAGAAGAAAATTGAATTGGTTATGCTAGAGAGCGCTGATAAGAATCTTTCGAAATTGTTGCAGCGCGGTGAAGATCAACAGTTTGATCAGCTAATGTCCGCACTGGGTTCAGTGGCCGAGCATTGTCTGCCGTCGCTGTTGCACACATTGCTTGCCTGGCATCGGCGTCAATTGTCCGACGGAGAAATAAAGAATGATGCCAAGCGTATGGAAAAGAATACAGCACCCAAGCCAACGATCGATTTGGAATTCCAACTCCAACGCCGAGAGGCAGCTGTTGAATTCATCTTTTGTCTGGCGCTGATCGAGATACTCAAACAGTTGCCGTTTCATCCGGGGCACGAGGATCTTATACGTAACATTGAGAATTTGGCGTTCAAACATTTCAAATATAAGGAAGGGCTGCAAAATAATCCAAATGCACATAATATTCATATGATTGCCGACTTATATGCCGAGGTGATCGGTGTGTTAGCGCAGAGCAGATTCGCATCGGTGCGTAAACGCTTCATGAGCGAGCTGAAGGAGCTGCGCGCCAAGGAGGCATCACCGACAACAACGCAGAGTATTATTAGTTTACTTATGGGCATGAAGTTCTTTAGAGTGAAGGTGAGTGAAGTTGTTATTCCCATTGATACATTTATTCAGAGATGCTTGTGTTTTGCAGATGGTGCCAATTGAAGAGTTTGAAGCTTCGTTTCAATTTATGCACGAATGTGGCCAGTATTTCCTTGAAGTTAAGGACAAAGATATCAAACATGCTTTGGCTGGATTGTTTGTTGAAATTTTAGTGCCAGTAGCAGCGGTAAGTAAAGAAGTTCTAAACTTCAAGATGTACGATTTTATTAATACAAATAATAATGAGTAATTGGAGCCTGATTAATCGGTTATTCAGAATACCATTATTACTCCATTATTCTTTGAATTTCGATTTAACGAACACTTCATATTTAACGATTTATGATAACGATTTGAAATTATTATTTGAATTCTCTTTTATAGGCTGTGAAAAATGAGGTTAATGTTCCTTGTGTTAAGAATTTCGTAGAGTTACTCTACACCCAGACTCTAGATGCTTCAACAAAGTCCAAACATCGGTTGGCATTATTTCCTCTTGTCACTTGCCTGCTTTGTGTGTCACAAAAAACCTTTTTCCTACTAAATTGGCATTACTTTTTAGCGATGTGTTTGAGCAATCTCAAGAATCGTGATTCAAAGATGAGTCGTGTCGCGTTGGAGTCACTGTATCGCCTACTGTGGGTTTACATGATACGCATAAAGTGTGAATCGAATTCGGCAACACATTCTCGCTTACAGAGCATCGTTAATTCGCTGTTTCCAAAGTATGATTAGAAAAAGCTGCTTTACTATTTTGAAGCTAATATCTCTTAATAATATCTACTCTATTGTTTCACAGGGGTTCTAAAGGCGTTGTCCCACGCGATACTCCACTGAATATTTTTGTAAAAATTATACAATTTATAGCGCAGGAGCGTTTGGATTTTGCTATGCGTGAAATTGTTTATGACTTACTATGTGTGGGTCGATCGATTAAGGTGAGTGAAACTACTTTTCGATTAGTCATAAATTTCTTAAGTGAGGAAGTTTGATAAATCGATTAGTTATTCAATTTTGGTTCAGCATAGAATTTATTTACAATTATTTTGTATACTTTTGCAGTTAATTCTCAATCCCGAGCGTATGAGCATCGGCCTTCGTGCTTTCCTCGTTGTTGCCGATTCGCTGCAGCAAAAAGATGGTGAACCACCAATGCCGCGCACAGTGCCCGTCCTCCCTTCGGGCAATACACTGCGCGTTAAGAAAACTTACATCAATAAAATGCTGACTGATGACACGGCGCGCAGCATTGGAATGTCCACATATTTCCCGCATGTACGTCGTGTATTTGTGGATATTTTGCGAGCGCTGGACGTGCACTATGGTCGCCCCTTAATGATGACCAATACACAAAATCAAAATAAGGAACCCGATGAAATGCTCTCTGGAGAACGTAAACCACGCATTGATCTCTTTCGTACATGTGTGGCTGCCGTGCCCCGCCTCATTCCGGACACTATGACCGCACAGGAGTTGGTTGATTTGCTGTCCCGCCTCACTGTGCATATGGATGAAGAGTTGCGCATATTGACACATCAGTCGTTGCAAACGTTGGTCATTGACTTTCCGGATTGGCGTCAGGATGTCGTGCACGGGTACACACAGTTTCTGGTGCGCGATGTCACCGACACTTATCCGCAATTGTTAGAGACTTGCACGCGTTTGTTGTTTGTATTTTTGAATATATGGCGTTGTGCAATTAATGTCAATGGTGGCAGCGGCAATGGCAATTCCGGTACGGCGAATGCGTTGAAAACACCGACGACAATTGTCGTGAATAGCGTAAATACTGGAGCGGCAACGGCAGCGACTCTAGGGGGCGGTGCGGGTGTAGGTGTAGGCAAAGATACTGCCACCTCACAGCTTTCGAGTGCCAGCAACGTTAAAAGTCTTAATACAAATTCAAGCGGCACATCCAGCATCACTTCGAGTGGCATTTCAAGCATTACACAAGCCACTGTTATAAATATTGGTGATGCAGCGAAAAAGAACGAAATACCCTTGGCTACTACGTTGCATTTTGTTGAAGGGTTTGCTTTGGTGTTGCTCTGCAATTATCGGCCCTTCCTACGCAAGTTGGCCGCAATGATTCTGAAAGAAGTTAAGAATCTAATGAAGGCGCTTGGCATACCAGAAACAGAACCACCGGTGATCGATGTCATTGACAAATGTATTCCACAGGTACGTGTGACAACTGGGGCGATATGCGATTAATGAAATTCTTTATTAATCAGAATTTTGACTGAACAATTGCATAGAGATACTCCTTGAGTGCTTTATAAGACTAATAATTGGTTTCATTGGCGTAGTTGGTAGGGTACAAATCTTGGGACAGGTAAAAATCAAAATAGTAGAAAAACGGCATCACCTCTTGGCAGGCAATGGCAAGCTTAAAAGGGCAATGGCAAGCCTAAGAGTAAAAAGGGCCTAAAAAAGGTTTTCACATCGCCGTTCGAATCCGGCATAAAACTGGTTCCTTCCAATCACGAACAAATATAACACATACAACATGAATGTGTGTGAAAAAACTCGGCGTAGGGCTGTTGTACTATTAAAGAGGAAGAAGAAGCTTTTTTTTGTAACGATAATCGCTTAGCTAACAATTTTAATTGTTTTGGACTTTCGTTAATTTTTTCTTTAATTTTTACTCACAGGTCCTTGAGAAGTGTTTGCCACATTTGCCGCAAACTGAGAAAACTGCAATCTTGAACGCCAATGTCATCGATTTACAATGGATTGCAGAACGTACAAGCGGCGTTTGGCTAGCAGATATAACAGATGGTAATATGATTGGAATGAAAATGAGATCGATCTCACAATTTTCTTCTATACCACTCTGCTCTCTTTCAGGTACCTCAAAATCGTCTACTTCCACCTTGAATTTATCACAAACCAGCACCTCGCATCAGCAGCAGCAATTCGACCCTTGGTCAATTGTGCTCTTTGGTTTCCTAGAACGCAATCGCATATTGCAGCAATGCCCATCAGCGGTAGCGCAGGCATGGCCTATTTGCTATTCGCGTGTTACAACGCTCTACAGTGTTATTGATCCAACGTAAGAATTCGATTTTGAAATGTGTCGCAAAGAAAACAATTAATTATTGTCATTCGTTTGCTATATATTTTCAGTCCTGTGAGCGATAATCGGGCTTCATTGCTACGCAGTTCCGCACCCACCAAAAAGATGCCTACTGAAAGTCAAAAAGATTTATATCTGCGCTTATGGCGCAATCAAGTTGCATGTGCTATGCGCTTGGTGCCACAAATACCAAGTGTGGCCGTTCGTTGTGCATCGCCGGATTTGAGTTTGAGGTAAGTTGATTCGCCAATCAACCACATCTCAGCAGCATTGTCGTTTCAGTCATTATTTATTCATTCTGTTTTAATCTACATTTTTTCTTATTAATTTTTGCTCTTTTACAATATATTTTAATGTACTTTTAAATTTACTTTCATTATTTTATAAATATTTCTACTAATATGATTCATATTTATGTTTGTTTTAGTTACTTGCGTTATTCTTATTTTTTTGTTTGGATATGTTAATTTTTTGTTTTATGTGTGTGTATATGTTAAATACTAATCATATATCCAGTCATTGCACAACTTCATAAATCGAAGATTTGTCTATCGAAAAATTTAAAAAAAAACAAGAGGAGCACAGCTCTAAAATAATTGTACAATTAATTGATATTTGTAGTGTTGTTAATATATTGTATTTTTGTCAATAGTCAATAATCTATATTGTAAATACTCTACGGCATAGATTTTATTTATGTAAGTATGTATCTACGTAATGTGTACGTAACATTGTTAAAGTTGAAATAATCTCTTTAATCTATACTCATTAATATATATGTATGATTGAATTCGCAATATGCTAATTAGCATGCATTTTGGCATTAGCCATATATGTACATACAAACATACATACTCGTACATACTAGAACCATTTCATAATTTCCATTAATTATTACCTAGTATTCATTATACGATTAAATTCAAAGGAATTTCTTCATGCAAATACTAAATTAAGTTGTTGTTTTGCTTAACTGCATTAATACATTATGGAACCACATTAATTCGCGTTGTCTTTACATAAGGGCATATTCGCGTAAATTTCACTGATGTCAATTCCGATTTCAGGTTTCTTTATTTCTTTTTCTTTTAAGATATTTTCAAATATTTTATTACTGATGAAAATTTTTGCATTACCTATTTTTAACTATTGAATTCTATTCCACAATAAGTATTAATTTCAAAACTTTCCTGTGTTTTTTGAACAGTTTTCTAAATTTGGAAAAATTTCAGTTTGAAGAATGTACGAGTTTTCAGAAGCCCTAATGCCAAGTGTGTTATGTTTTAAACATTGTTGTCAAATATTTGCTTAATTTTTCCTTCTCGAATATCTACACATCTATTTGGCAACAAGTTTTCTTAATGCCGTGCTGATCGAATCTTTATTTTCCTATATTTTCGATAAACCATGTTCCATTTTTCTGGAGCTTAATATCGAATCTTTCTTATACTTAAATCTTTCTACTTTGAATATTTTCTGGCACTCACTCCTCTTGTTCGACTATCTACTTGTTATATATTTGTATGAATTCTTAATGAGCTCTAGGTCAAGAATTTAAACGATTTTATAAAAACGTTTTACTTATTTTGTCAATATTTCGACTTCAATTAGAAGTCATCTTCAGGACAATCCAAAGGCCGTTAAATATTCAATCAATATATTTTTATGAATGTTTAAAATTCTGGAACTTTTAATACTTTCGAATGATACCTTCGAATACCATATTTTCCAAAGAGTTTTTTTTACATGCATTTATGAAACTATTCGGCTATTCTGGATTTCGTTTCTATACTACTTTTTTAGTATCACTTCAGTGTGTTACATTAACATTTGGGGTTACTGAAAAATACAAGTACTATCAAAGCTCTCGTGTTTGGTTCTTTCAACATGTCTACTTCTTAAGACTGCAAAAGAAAACATTTGAAATTATCCCTGTATCTAGGCTTTCATGGTTTTCATGTTTATTTATGTAATATGTTTAAAAATATTCTGGCAACATCTTAAAACTTGATCAAACAATTCGAATAAGTTCAGCGCTATTAAACGCACGCATTGCGGCTCCTTTCCCCTATACGACTGATTTCAATAACTTATAATATTCTGTGTTTCCCAGTACTAGTTTTATTTAATTTTTTAATTCAAACTGTTAAGTTCTGTGTGCGTCCTTGACACATGTGCGATTTAAGTTAGAAAAAAATCGTTAAATTCAAAGTATTCATATTCAGTGATAGGTCACGTGTGAGTCGAGAATAGTAACGTATTCATCAATAATTCTATTATGTAAACAATTCTTAAAATATGAATTTTTGAGAGCTGTAGTTAAAATATGTATGTTTCAACAGGAATTGGGTGTTAGCTCAATATCTAATTAGAGATATATTTTATATTTATTTCTATGGGATTTTATATAAAAAAATTGATATTTTTGCTTCGATTAATCATTTTGTAAAATATTTTCGTGCATAGTTTCACATAAACACAATAAAAACATTATAAACAAAAACATTCGCAATGGGATATCTCACACACACACATACACACACGAACAAACATATTGTATACATACAAAGGCACCTATTGTGTGAATAAATGATGTATTAACATAATACATTTACTTCAATCAATCGATCAATAATAAATAGAGCATTTTCAATAACTTTCTCTTAACTATGGTATTTGGTTGAAAAAGATTATTAATTATTATTTTCATTTGCTTTTTTTTAACTTTATAATTTAACTTCACCCACACACACTCCGTCAATTTCGATTCTTCTTCCTCAACTTTAATTTACACATTTTCAATTTTTGATAATTCACAAACTAATACGCGTTTACGCACACCACGCTCCGCCACCACCACCAACCACGCCTCATATTGATTCACATTCTACTACATTCCTACATCTACCACGTACCAACCACAAATAAACAAACAAAAAACGTAAAACACACACGTACTTATACAATTATTTTAGTTTACAAGATCAATCGGATTCGCGCTCCTTATCCGATTCCTTGGATAATATTCCGTCGAATGTGTTTGGCCCTGAGGGAATCGTAACGCGTTTCACTTTGCCGCTGTCCTATGGCCGAAAGGAGGCGAGACAGAAACGACTTGGGTAAAAAACACAAATTGAAAAAAAAAAAAAATACAAAACAAAAATGAATATAACAATCTATTCTTACTGTATAATTTCTCTGTAGTTTTTAGTACTGAAAGTAATTTTTTGAATTTATTAAATTGTATTATGGGCATGGGTTTTTAATATGGAATTGAAAGGATGTTAGAATATGTCCTTTTTCTTCATTTCTTTTGAAACTATACTTTGTTCCAAATCATTCTACTTCGAATATTGTCAAGCACTCCCATAGAGCCAAATTTAAATGTAATCCAATGATTTATTCATTGGCATTCTTTCTCAAATATGAACTGCCAAATTGGCCAAATTTTAAAATTTTAATTTTTTCCTACTAACAAATTTTGCATTTAAGTCGAAGACGGCTTGCTTCAATTATATTTGAAGTATTTTTTTTAATATCGAGCATTTTCTATACGAATAATCAGACACTATTCACATTAGATGTGGAAATCTGACCAATATGCACTAAACTGTTAAAGTGAATAGCAACAAGTGATTAATTCAGAAGTAAATATAAGTGAAATATCAAAACATAGGAAATTTTATTTAAATTTAACTAAATAAATTTATTAAAATGAAAATTGGAACTTTTAAATGTAGTACGATATAAATTGAAGATCCGAACCGAACGGTGTGAAATTGTTCGAGAGAAGAACTAAGAATCCTCTTCTTGAATGAAAAGAATAGAACAAAAAGAAGCAAGGATAGAGAAATAGAATAGGAAAGAACAGGAAAGAAAAGGTGCATTAGTGTGGCTTAAACAACAAGTAATGGAAGAATTAGGGTAGCTCCTTTCAAAAATATTGTTTAGTAATTTTCATTTTCCTAACAATATCTTTACTTATAAGTATTTTTGAAATAATGGATCCATCACAAAGATCACTGATGAGGAACCATGTCGAGTTCCGTAGGGTGGTTATTCTTTGGATTTATGAATTGAATAAATAATATTTCAAATAATAATAATAATAAATAATTCATATTTTTCCTTCAATTACTTTCGATTTAAGTTCTTGATGACATAAATCGAATAATGATTTCATATATAAATTTTTTTTTTTTATATTAATGAAATGCACTTTAATGGTAAAAAAGTTGTTTAGCTTCGACAACGTTCAAATTCATACTAGGATACTGATCTAGGGAATATGTGATGCTTTCTATTCCATATGAAAAGCCACATGCCCGAAAAGTAGTGTCACACTGTGTTATTAAAGTTTTCGAAAACAATTTCTATGCAGTTTACACATAAATAAATTTTAAGTACTTTCATAGTATTTGTGGATAACTCCAAAATGTTGAATATGAATTCGGATTTAGTGTTTTGTTGTGAGCTTATTTAGAGTGCTTTAAATTATGATAATTACTGAGCCCAACTTGTTGGCACGAAATGTTTTTCTGTTTATTTTGATATAAATCAGTAATTGATTATTTAAAATTATTTGAATCAAATGAAATATTTGCCGCAATTCCTTAAATTATATTGAAACTATGTACTATTATTTATTATTACATATAGTTTTATTATTTTTATTTATTTATTTTTAATTAATTTTCGTATGTTCTATAAAAAGAAATAGAATTTATGCATTTTTCGTGTTGCACTGCAATTCTAAAATGCTTTTTAATAGGGACATAATAATTTTGTAATTTCATAATTTTAAAAAACAAACTACCGATATTCTGAGTCCGTGGTCCCAAATTTAAGAGCGCTTACTCCAATTTTCGGTCGCAAGAATCGTCCCACCAGACAGGCTGTACGTACTATGTAAATATAGTGGATAAATTCGAGTCAACATATTCACTATTGAATATGCTTGTGCCAGTGAGACAACTTCGATCGAACGCGAAATTGCCACCGTTCCGGCCGATATGTGTGAAAGAGTGGTGGAAAATGGTCATATGAGCGAATAAATAAATACGTGGAATAAATCTCAGCCAGATATCTCCAATATTCGGTGTTTTAATTAAATGCAAAATGTATATTTCTCTGTTGAAAAACTCTTTAAAAGTGTAAGAAACTTACTCAATGAAATTAATTCTTTTTAAATTTGTTTTGATTGTTTATGAATGTTTGTCAAATGCGTTTTTGCATTTTTTATTGCTTAATATTATTGTTGACACTATCTAATTTACCTGACATTAAATACTCGAATACTGGAATCAATCACAATCAAAATTGATGGCACAAGATATATGGTCTTCTGTTTCAGATTCAGATTTAGCAGATAAGGAAAGCCATTCTCCTAAACTGACACAAAATAATTATGAATAATCTGCTAAGTCGGCGATACGATTTGCATTTTATGTAGGGCTGATCTTCAACGATTTTCTGAGAAACATCGGCATCGGAAAATCGGGCTTACTTTATTGTGCTAAAATCCTAACACGCATTTTTAAAAATTTTCCAGAGAAGTCAAATTTTGAAACTATTGAAAATTTTTAGTTTTGTTTTCAAAAGTTTTAGTTTCTTTTAAAGTAAAAGAAAATATACGTAAGTTTTTAGACGTAACATTTTTGACCGAGATGCAGTTTGATACGTTTAATCATAATTCATCAAAAACTTGGTTTGGAAAAATTTGGTGTTAGGGCTTTACCAAATTAGGCATTAAAGAGATAACTTATGTCTAGTAGATAATGAAACTGAAGAGCATTTCATCTGCGATTGTCTCTTTTCTATCGGACGAAATGCGTCATGCAGGCAAAGTGTAGCTCTTCTGTAGGAAATCCTCTTTGATTTTATTACTTCTCACTTTGGATAAACAATGCCAATATTCATACGAAAATGATTTACGATACAAATTCACATACAAATATCTAATAATAATTAAACTACTGGAAAAATGTTTCACTGAAAAAAGGAAATCTTAATTCCAATTTATATCCGTATGTCATAAAATATTCATATTTATAAAAAAATTTAACATATAAATCTGTTGCATATAAACTCTATACCATTGAAGAAATGAAAAAATTTCATTTACTCTACTGAAAAACATGTTAAAATGTATTCAGTATTTTTACATTGAACGAAAAATATTTGAAATAGATTCTCAGAATTCAAAACCCTATATTTGTATGATAAATGTGATGATGTATTGACCAAACCAAACACAATGCCGTGTGTTTATATGCAAACGTATAGTAATCAATTCTTAGTAAAAATTAAACCACAAGGTGTGGTAAAAGTAATGCCATAATGGACGTTTTGTTAGAAATAAATTTTTTTTGAATTTCTATTCGGTGTAAAATTGATGATATTAAGTTGAAAAAGATCATGACCATGATCATGATTTGTGCACTTTTTACGGCATTTTGAATTGTTGCTCGCAAAACATCTGATTTCTTTTTCAATGTTGGCTTTCCTGTTGTGGTAAACGAGTGATTTAAAAAGCCCCAAAGGAAAAAAGTCTAGCACCGTCAGATCTGGCGATCTGGTCGGTCTGGCTATGTGGGCAGTCTGTCGATCTGGGCAGTCTGTCGATCTGGGCGGCCAGTTGAAATCGTCCAAATGGCAGATTACACGGCCCAGAAATTATTGGTTCAAAGTCTCTATCTTTGCCCGAGCTGTGTAGCGCTCCATAGCTTGTTGTTAACTAATTCTCTATCTGTCTACAACATAAATGTCACATAATACCATTTGACGCCGTTTGCAAAAATTATGGCACACTCACATTATAAAATTACTTTTGCCCCACCTTGTGTAATTCGTAGAGATGTGTGCGTGTACATAGTAAATCTGTGATTTTATATTTTTATTTGAATGATGTGGTTTTTCTTGAATGTATCTGCCCTTTAGCCTTAAGTCAATATAAAAGTAAAAATGCAAAATTCTGTTTCTTTGAAGGATTTCCATGTCGGTGAACAATTGCAAAATGGAAAACTGTAATGTTATGTTTTTATTTAAATATGATTTAGATTTTAGTTTATTATCGCTCTTATTTTCTCTTAAAAGCTTAGTACTCGTAGTAGTTTATTGTATTTATAAAACTAAACATGCTTCCATAACTTGAACAATTTAAGCGTGCAACTTAGATATGTCTAAAAAAAAAAAAGTATTATTTTTTTTTTAAATTTAAAATGCTTGCAATACAACTATTCAAATAAGCTGCCCTCTTAAATCCTTCTTCTTCTCTTTGTTGTTTGATAAAAAATTAAAACTGAATGAACACTCAAAGGGCTTGACTTTTCAATCATACACACACACATACACATTTCTACGCATATATTTTGCAGCTCCTCACCGGATTCACTGAATGCTGATCGGAGTGATAAGTCTGCAATGGGTTCGGCATCACCGCAGGCACTTTATAAGCTGGTGGTTCCTTTGTTGCGTTGTGAGGTTGCCGATGTGCGCGATGCGGCCGTAAATGCGCTTGGCATGATTAATCATGATGCCCTCAAGTGAGTATATTAAATTTACCATATTTAACATTAACAAACAGACAGACAGCCACTTTTACAGATTACATACGTACATACAAACATACTCGTACATACTTACTTGTGGCAACATGACTTAGTAGTTTAAGTTGAAAGAAGCGTGCATTTTTTTTACATCGCTACGACGACCATTGCTATTGACTTAAAATTGCAATTTACTTTACACAAAATTTTTTGATATAAGCTACTATGTCAAATGGGCACAGATCTATAGACACTGTGTGATACACTAACTTATGCAATTTAGGATGCTTTTTACCTGGGCTCAAGCATGAAAGAATCCGCGAGAGGGACGGATAGAAAAGTAAGGTAGAAAGAATGAGGCAGAAGTTTTGCGTCTTTTTATTTTTAACTTAAGTTTCTAGCTGTCTCTCTCACACAGTATTTCATGCATTCGCCAGTCTAAAGTGCCGCTAATGTAATACAATCTTTCTTAAATGTATTGTGAAAATTATTTTTTTCGCTAATTTGGCACCACTGTCCTCTATATTGGAGTGAGTGTAAGCGCGATCTGTCAATTAGTTTGTTTACAGTGCCCGATTTTGTCAGTTTATCTTAACTGTGGTTTGTGATTTTTACAATGAATAAAAATATTAAATAAAGAATTTGTCTCAAATTTTGTATTGGAAATGAAATATCATGTGCCGAATCCCTGCAAATGTTACAGACTGCTTACAGTGAATCGAATTAATCAAAAACAAGTGCCTATGAGTGATGCAGTGATTTCAAAAGCGGTCGAGATGTGGTGGAAGACTTGCCTCGCTCTGGTCGGCCAACAATTTTTTCAAGTGAAGCTGACATCGATAAAGTAAAGGGAATGGTGACGGAAAATCGTTATATAAGTTTGAGAGATTGCCCTTTAACTTTCTGTGTCTCACGAACCAATTCGTATCATTGTCCACGATTTGGTCGTTTTTGGGCGTGATACGCGTTGACGTTGAGCGTTGTCGCTCGAATAGTTCCGAGATACTGAATTTTCCTCAAAATTGTGTACGAATTTCTGGCCAAAAACTCAACAAATATCATCGAACAACGATCGAATTCACTTGACATGGCTCTGGCTGACTTTTTTCTCTTTCCATAACTCAAATTACCACTTCTCCGTCATATAAGTTTGAGAGAGGGTGCCGGTTAACTTTCTGTGTCTCACGAATCAATTCGTACCATTGTACACGATTGTTTGGGCGTCGACTAGTTCCGAGAGAACTGAATTTTCTACAAAATTGTGTTCGAATTTCTGGCCAAAAATTCAACAAATATGATCGAACAACGACCGTATTCACCTGATATGGCTCTGTCTGACTTTTTTCTCTTTCTAAAACTCAAATTACCACTTCTCGATGCATCCGTTTTCAGTCGATAGTTGAAATAACAGAGAATTCGCTGCGAGATCTGAAGTCGATTCCAGAAAATGAATATGAGAAATGTTTTGATGATTGGCATAAGTATATTTAAGTATATTATGTTTTGTAAGAGGCCTACTTTGAAGGCGATACAATAAATTTGAAAGAATAATAAATATTTTGTGTTTTATTGACAAATTCCCGGGTACTTCTCGGTACAGAATGTACAAAATGTGTAACGCGCTCTTTTTCTTTTTCCTTTCTTTTGCTTTTGTTTATGCGTATGTGTGTTTTATTTCCGCCAGGGATTTGATGGAAGAACTTGTCGTTTATATACGTGAAGCTGTCGATAGAAAACAAGAAAATATGCGACGTCGTCGGCGGCGTGATGCTTTACGCTTGCAACTGGTGCGAGTTCTTGAGAAAATCGCTGAAAATGGCACCTTCGGGGTTAGGTAAGTTGCTAGAAGTTAACCATAAATATATTTTATGTATTTGTTTTAGTTACTTTTGTTCACTAAAATATTTAAAAGTGTACACGAAAACGTAGTAAAAAATAACTTAATCCCTTTGAATACTTAATAACTTAAATTTTATCGAAAAAATTAATGAAATCGAGATATCAAACTGTGTAAATAAACAAAAATTATAAATAAAAGTAAGTGCTTTATATACAGAGTGTACGTCCATACATAGTGTTTGTGCCACGTATACGCATTTTCATGAGTCTGCAATCAAGCAAAGAAATTATATGTTGGTTTTATTATATACTCTTAGTTAACTTTGTTTAACTTTTTGTTAAAAATTATATTGAATTGAATTTCAAACAGAATATCTTTGATGTTTTTGTGTTACTTACTTACTTACTTAGCTGGCACTACAACCGATGATCGGTCTTGGCCGCCTCCACAAAGCTTCGCCAGTCACTTCTGCTATGCGCGCGCTGGCGCCAGTTGATAAGGCCAAGTGCAGTAAGGTTGCCCTGCACCTGGTCTTTCCCACGGAGATTAGGACGTCCACTTCTGCGTGTTCCTCCACCGTGGTTCGAATAAAACACCCTTCTAGGCGGAGCGCTTTCTTCCATTCGCTCAACATGACCCAGCCAGCGAAGCCGCTGGAGTTTTATACGCTTGACTATGTCAGTGTCGGCGTACAGCTCATACAGCTCATCGTTCCATCTTATTCGATATACGTCGTCCACGCATACTGGACTGTAGATCTTGCGGAGTATCTTCCTCTCGAAAGCTCCTAACAGCCTCTCATCATTGATGGTTAATGTCCACGTCTCTGCGCCATACATTAGGACGGGAAGGATGAGGGACTTGACTTATAGAGCGTTATTTTCGTCAGTCGAGAGAGGGCTCTACTTCTCAATTGCCTACTGAGCCCGTAGTAACACCTTTTGGCAAGAGTTAGTCTCCGCTTGACCTCAAGGCTGACATTATTGTTGGTGTTTATGCTGGATCCTAGATATACGAAATCTTTGACGACTTGAAAAGTATAATTGTCAACAATGAAATTTTGTCCAAGACGCCGTCACTCTTTGTTTGTTGACACAAGGTAATTCGTTTTGTCCTCGTTCACCACTGGACCCACTCGACGAGACTCCCTTTCCAGGTTGGAGAATGCTGCACTGACTGCTCGAGCGTTTTTGCCAATGATGTCAATATCATCAGCGTATGCTAGCAGCATGACACTCTTGTAGAAGATAGTGCCAGAGATGTCAATGTTCGCAGCTCGAATTATTTTCTCCAGCATAAGATTAAAGAAGTCGCACGATAGGGAGTCACCTTGTCTGAAACCTCTTTTGGTATCAATTGGTGCGGAGAGGTCTGTCCCAATTTCCAGCACGCTGGTGGTGTTGGTCAGTGCCATTTTGCAAAGACGAATAAGTTTTGCAGGGATACCAAAATCAGACATTGCGGTGTACAAGTGATCCCTAATCGTGCTGTCGAAGGCGGCTTTATAATCGACAAATAGATGATGGGTGTCGATCTGTTTCTCTCGGGTCTTTTCCAGGATTTGGCGTAGTGTGAATATCTGGTCGATGTGGATTTACCAGGCCTGACGTCACACTGATAAGGTCCAATCAGTTTGTTGACGATGGGCTTCAGTCTTTCGCACAGTACGCTCGATAGAACCTTATGTACAATATTAAGAAGGCTTATCCCACGGTAGTTGGCGCAGATCGTGGAAACACCTTTCTTATGGATTGGGCAGAGTACGCTGAGATTCCAATCACTTGGCATGCTTTCATCTGACCTTACTCTGCATAGAAGCTCATGAATGCGTGTTTTGAGATTTTCGCCTCCGGTCTTAAACAACTCAGCAGGCTGGCCATCTGCACCTGCAGCCTTATTGTTTTTCAGCCGAGCAATGGCTGTTAAGACAAGTTGGTTCCTCATAGTCAAGCGGCGGTACTTCAACGCCGTCAGTGATTGGGGTTTCCGGAGTGGATTCCGCCGTGGCGGGATTATTGCCGTCATCGCCATTAAGCAGCTGCGAAAAGTGCTCCCTCCATAATCTCATTATGCCCTGGATATCTGTCACCAGATTTCCGTCTTCATCCTTGCAGGAAGAGGCCCCGGTCTTCAAACCATCAGTCAGACGTCTTATTTTTTCAAAGAATTTTCGGACCACGTTCCTGTTCCGCAACATGTCGATATCATTGAACTCGCGTCTTTCTTCATCTCTTTTCTTGCGCCTGAAAAGACGTTTCTCCTCCCTCCTCAACTTTCTGTATCGCTCCTTAGCAGCTCGCGTTGCAACTGACAGCAGGATGGCTCTGTAAACTGGGTTTTTTGCTTCAGTAGCATCGCGACACTCTTGGTCGTACCACATATTTCTCCGTCGACGGTGGTAGCCTAGCACCTCTTTGGCAGCCGTACGCATAGAGCGGGAAATGTGCGTCCACTGCGCGCATATATCATCAAGTTGAGGGGTGTTTTGCGAAAGGAGAAGTGCAAGTTGGTTGGCAAAGACTTTGAATGTTTGTTGTGATTGCAGCTTTTCGACATCCAGCTTTCTCTTTGTACCTATCCGTACGCGATTTGCGACACATATACGTGTGCAGACCTTGGCTGCAACCAAGTAGTGGTCTGAGTCGATGTTTGTACCACGTATTGTGCGTACGTCTAGTACATTGGAAGCGTGCCTTCCGTCGATCACAACGTGATCAATCTGGTTTCGTGTGTTTTGATCAGGGGACAGCCAAGTGGCCTTATCTTTATGTTGGAATCTGGTGCTACTAATTGTCATGTTTCGTGCGGCGGCGAAGTCGATCAGTCCCATACCGTTATCGGCGGCTTCGTCGTGGAGACTGAATTTTCCGATCGTCGTACCAAAGAGACTATCCTTGCCCACCTTGGCATTAAAGTTGCCTAACACGATTTTAACATCGTGGCGGGGGCAATGCTCATAAGTTTTGTCGAGGAGCTCGTAGAAGTTATCTTTGGTCGTTTCATCCTTTTCATCCGTCGGGGCATGGACACAAATTAGGCTGATGTTGAAGAATTTTGCCTTGATGCGGATAGTGGCTAGGCGCTCGTTCACGGCCGTGAACCTCGAGACTAGATGACGCAGTCTCTTCCCAACCACAAATCCAACACCAAATTCGTGTCTCGACGCATGACAGCTGTAGTAGATATCACAGGATGCTCTTTTGGAGCAACCCTGTCCCGTCCATCGAATTTCCTGTATAGCGGTGTTGTCAGCTCTATATTGTTGGAGGACATCCACCAGCTGGATAGGGGCACCTTCCCGACCACAACCATTCATTCAAGGCCATGGTGGAAGGCCCACCGCACACATTAGTTAACTCACTGACGGTTGTCAGATCGCTATTCAGGGGACGCCACTAGGAGGCTGTGTGTCGACTTGAAACGTAGAAGCGCAAGGATCGACCATGGACGCATCTGCGACTGTCACGAACTTTACCTTGTGTCCTACGCCCCAGGCGTTTTTGTGTTATCATGCGTTAAAGTGATACAAAGCTATTGCAAGTGATTGAACTGCTGGATTGTTATGTCGAGCTTTTGTGTATATTGAAAAGGTAAACACTTCCACAAAAAGATCATCAATGTTAGAAGAGGTAGGGAAGGTCTGAATCAAAAAATTCACACGAGAACCATTTCGGGGTAAGATGGTAAGGGCAAAATATAAAATTGAGAAAGAAAACTAAAAAAAAAATGTGAACATTGTCACTGATTTTCTAGGAAATAGCAAACAAGTTAAAGCTTTTTTCCAGGGATTATGAAATTCCTAATTTTGTAGCTAAAATTATTTTTAACAATTCATTTATAGCACATGTGTACTAGAACGCGATACAATGTCATTGCATCCAACATTTGTGGAATATATAGAAGGTGCCATTATTTATTTGGTGGCAGAAACGGACAAGGATAATATCAGTATACGGGAAGTGAAGGCACATTTTTGTAATTTTATACGCAAAATGATAAAGAATTTCTCATGTAAGTTTTTAATTCGGTTTCTTTGAAAAATTAAAACTTTTAAGAGTTCTTTATACTATGTATATTGTATTGCTTTCCTTTTTACACATTTCTCTATTTTTATTTCTTTCTCCGTGCCATTCATATTACACAGTGGAATCATGTGCTACGCTTTTAACGCGCGATTTGAAATGTAATCTCTTCAATTTATTTGCCACTTGGTGTGGTACATTCTCAAAACCTTTGGGTATTGCATCACAAATTGGACAAACGCAAGAAGAGGAGAAATTACAATTTAGCGCCTTGCAGGTAGGTGATGCTACTACTCATTAATTTTTGTTATCTCCGCGTTGCTCGCGGAGATAACATCTGTCTGTCATCTGATGATGATGAATTCTTGAGAATTTCTTTTACACAAAAGTTTTCACAAAGCAGTTTAAAATTAAGTTTTTCTTTTAACTGCTTTCTAATTCTCTACAGGCAATGTCTGCTCTCTTGTGCTGTGGTCATATATTTTCTCCACCATATCTCTCTGACGATGGCATTATTTACAAATGGCTGGATATGTTGCTGACATCTAAAGATGAAAAGGTACAAAAAATAAAAAAATGAGAATATACGCTGCAACTGCTGCTTGCATTTCAATGAATACATTCTTAATTACACTTACTTTTTCGTGCTTTCTTCTTTGCTTGCAGATCTATCAGTTGGCACGTGATACTGTCGTCTTGTTGTTGGAATCAAATCCCGATATGGGTCAACTGCTTGAATGGGTTATTGATCGCTGTTATACGTCTACGCCGCGTGAGGCGGATGCTTGCTTTCTGGCATTGGCTTCTATATTCAGCGCACGGTGAGTTCATATTGCAGTTGTCTTATTTTGCATTTATTCAAGCATATAATGCATATTAACTACATATATAAAAAGCTTTTTGAAATTAAAAATGCTCAATAATTTCAAAAACGATGACGACGTCGATTTAATATAAATTAAATTGAAACTTTCTTCTAATTTCTTGTTACGCACCTCTGTGCGTATGCACTTGTATGCAAATCTCATTACGTGTTTAAATGTAAGTTCGCAAGTTTTCAGTTGCGACTGCCAAAAGTTTTTATTACATTCATTTTATATTTGCACATATGTACATACTTATATACTATATATGTACCACCTGGACAAAATAATAGGTGTGAACCTGAAAATTTTTAAAATGAACAAAAAAAATTAAATGACATTAATCTACAATCAGGAGGCAAATTTGGAAGTTTGGTGGCACTGCTTTGAAATGAAATGGGGGAATCCCCGCAACAAATATTCTTCTCGATAAATATTGCGGCTTGTTTATTTGTTCAACCTTCAAATTGGTCTGGACAATAAAATATGTGTGTTTTGCTAAAAATTAAAAGTGAATAAATTTAAAGCGTTATTTAGTTCCAGAAGGTAAGATTTCGACGACCGTGAACTAAATAAAGTTTAATTATAATTTTTTAAAATATTAGATCAGAGAAGATCTAGATTAGGAGTTCAGATGAGAGAAGACTTGTTCGTCAGCTCCGAGAAAAAGGAAAAACCTACAAATTCGTTGCCAGATCGATGGGACGGTCTCAGAATTTCATTACAAATGCTCTCAATCCAGAAGAAGCTATTGAAACGCGTGGATCACCTAAAAAACTTCATTAGAAACCGACAATCGTATCGTTACATTAGTTAATCGCGACCCGTTCAAGTTGCCCAGAACAATTGCAAGCGAAATTGGGAATGTCGTATCATCACGAACCGTTCCAAGACGATTAGTAAGTGCAAATCTACCCGTTAGGATTGCTCGCAAAGTTCCTCTGCTTAGAACTGCAAATTTGAAGAAGAAAAAAAATAAGTATAAGGGTTTGTTGGAAACGGTAATGTTACCATTTGCCGAGGATAATATGCCGCTTTTGTCGAAATTTCAGCAGGACAATGATCCTAAACATTCATTGCGAGTTGCTAAAGCATGGTTCCAAGAGCATAATGTAGACGTCCTTGAGTGGCCAAGTCAATCCCCATATCTAAATCCTATTGAGAACCTCTGGGGAGAACTTAAACGCCAAAACAAAACTCAGTTATGGGAAAATATTCAAAAAATTAGGTACAACATTTCTGTAGAAACTTGTCGGAAGTTGATATCGTCAATGCCCAGAAGAATGGAAAACGCCATCAAGAATAATGGTGGATATTCTGGGTATTAAAGCGTTCTTACTTATTCAGTAAAATACGGGACCATAACTAGCAAAATTTCAATATTTATTCCTAAGTTTTTTGTGCACACCTATTATTCTGTCCAATGAAAAATCTGTGTATTTTATGAATTAACCAAAATTTAAGTTATTTTTTAGAGTTTTTAAAACCTTTTATGTTTTGTGATGATGCTGTAGTATGTTTATGATGAAAAGTAATTTATATTTTGAAGGATAATAAAAAATATATGAAAACAAAGCTTTTTTGAAAAAAATATGTTCACACCTATTATTTTGTCCAGGTGTGCACATACTTATACTATATGAGTTGCATGATTTGTTGATTTACCGCCCTATTTATATACATACATACATGTGTATTTTTCTGCATGAAATGTACACACATTTTTAAAATTAAGTATCACAAATTAGTTGTGTGCGAATTTGCTTTAAATTAGTTTTGTTTGCAACATGCGGTTGCATGCAGTTTTGCTATTATTCGTTCACTCCTACCACACTCTAAATCATTTTGAATGTGCATTTTACATTTTATGTAAAAGTACATTTCCAGCAGATGCTTGTAATAGCTTCGGTGGGTCATAAAAAATACTAAATTTTCTGCGTACACAGTTTGCCATGGAAATTCGTAATTGTGTATTATAAATGTGACGCTATCAATCAGTCGCTAGATTGATATTATTATTTCAGTTCTATTGTATTTACGTAAAGTAAAATTGTTTAAGCGGAATTAAAATCAATTCGAAAAAGTTGGTATTGTATTACCATGAAGTCAATGCGATACGCTTTGGATGCCAAGAGGTGGTTGCAGTGTAGAAAATTTGATTTTTCTACTTCTTGATTTCGGATTAGTTTTTACAAGTTTAATAATTACTTATTTATTTATCTAAAAAAATAATTTTTTAGAGCTTAAGCTCTTTATTGATTGAAGTTCGAACTAAGACTAAAAATACAAAGTTAAACTTAAAATAATGTAGGCGACGAAAATGTCCAGCAGCGCTGCTTGCATTGGCATAAGTGCAACGTGTTGCCGATTATGCTGTGTCCGCTTTCGCGAGCCAGACGCTCGATCAGCACATTTGATGGGAGCGGATGTACCTGAATTTATTTTAACTGGAAAGTCGTGCCGGTTGTTGGCTTGTCGACTTTAGCGTACAGGGTGTTAACTTACATATTTATATCTGGAGATATTACCTCGAACAAATATACAATCTTTAGCAAATTATTAATAGTATAGATATAAATGAGTAAGAATGAAAATATTTCTTTTTATGGTTTATATGTTTTTCGTTAAGTATGTGTTTCCCATTTCTGCATTAAGTTTCAGCAGCAGTTTCTTCTCCCTCCTTCTTACAGGCTATGCTGCATGCCTTAAAGGTCCAGTGCAATTTTTCACTGGCAACACTAGTTCTATTATATACATGTTTAAAAGGTGACATTCCAGACTACATTTTGTGTAAAGACAGTCGTTAGTGTAAAAAGTTACATTGGTTTAAAAATGAGTGAAATATCTGAAGAAACACGCTTTATTACTATTGAAAAGGTGAAATAGTTGCAAAAACATGCCAACAAATTTGTGCAATTTACGGTGAGTATGTGAGTGAACGCCGGGCCCAGGAGTGGTTTGCTCGATTTCAATCCCGAAATTTTGATATTAAAGATGCTCTGAAAGTCACTGAAAAGCCAATGATTTTGCAACTGCTGGAGCAGAGGCACTAAACATCAACCACATGACAGATTTGTGGGTACCAACCGTGCATACTTTTTATATGACCTAATATGTATATAATATTTCTAATACTATTAAATTTTTATCACCATTATTTTTTTTTATCATTACAAGGTTTTTATTTAATTTAAAGTAAAAATTTTGAAAATTATTTGAATTATATATATGTACATAGTACATATTTATGTAGTTACATAAATAGCTTATGATTACTTTCCGTGCTAGTTAACTTTGCAAACAAACAACAACTAAATAGTATGTTCAAAAATAATATAAATTATTTTGCGAAGCAATTTTCAATGCAAAATTATTTAAACTAATTAAAAGGGTAACTTTCATTATATTTTCATTATTTCTTATGTTTTGTATTCATATTTAGATTATGTGATTCGGTTTACACCCTATTGGATTCTCTTCGTCTATTCTTTATGAGTCATTCGAATAGACGAATAGAAGATTTTTATTTCTTTGTTGCTGGTACATAACTGTAGAAATTAGAGCTGTTTGTTAGCTTTGAATTTCAATTTTTCACCCGCGTCCACATTTGACCAAATCTAGTTTTCTTTGGCTTACACATTTACCTCAACAATGTTGTAAAAATACACAAATTGAATGAATGATTGCAAGTTTTGTAAAAGTGAAAATGAAAGTTAATATATAAGTTTATAGTAATATAAGTATATTGTAACTTATTGCTTAATAATATTTATTTTTACCTAAAGAGGTAATATACCTGATTACTTTCTCCCTCCTTTATAAGTAGTTATTGTTTAAAAAAAGCTGAAAAGATTTCTGAAGCTACCATCAAATCGGTAAGTGAAAACGAATTGTCGAAAGTGTAATGAAAGTGTGTAGTTTTAGCGACAGATGGTGTTATTTTAATTGTATACAAACGTTTCCATGCACCCAACAGCAACAGCTCGAGCAAGAATGTGTGCGCTCTTCCTCTTCTTTTCGCTTCAGGCTCACATCATTTGAATGCACGCAACAATTACCTTGAAAAGGTACCTGGTCGAAGCGTTTCCAGCTCCTTTTAAATTTGCAAATCCATTGCCAATCACAACGTCATATGCATAGGCGAAGTGATGTTAGTCGTTATGGTTCTTCCTTCACCAACCAATACCAGTCATAGCGTTTTTTTGTTTTGTTTTTTTTTTTTTAGTATACGACTAAAGGCGGCGATGCACAATTAATCATCAATTTGTATTCAAACATTTGGAAAGAGTGAGAGATAAATGATGACGTTCTTTTGAGAACTCATGCATTTTGTAATCAGTGTTGCCATTGTTGTTTTCGTCGTTGTTGTTTTGGTGTTAAATCTAAATTTTTGTAAATAATATTCAAATAGAGTATACAAATCCAGTAGCTTATTAACTTTGTTTTCTTTGCCACTCGCTTCTTATAGTGTAAAAGCTGCTGACATAACGTGTAAAATTATAGCTCAAAGTGTATAATTGGATCTCATGTTTTTAAACACCCCTCTACGATGAACCGTCAATTATGAAAAAAGAAGGCAAATATAGGTGAAAACAAAACCATATGTGTTCACATGTCTCCCGCGCAAAAAAAGTGATCTTTAAAGTGAAATAAAAAATGTTATGTGGCGCACAAGGACGAGTTCGCCTCTAAAAATGAGAAATGCCAATGCTCACGTGTTGGATGGCAACCTCCATTTTCCGGCGCTATTCAGCAGTTTCATTATGAATGACAATATAACGAATCAGAGATTTAACAACCTAGTCGTTTTATTCGCATGTGTTAAACGCGTTGGCTAATAAAACACAGCTATTTTGAGAAACGTAGCACAGGATATTGAAAACGTTGATATTTAAACTCAGCACATGGCAACACTGCTTTGCGCTCTCAATACCAGCACGCAAGTGACTTCATCTATGCTTTGATTAATATTTGATGGCTTAGTTAAAGTGGCTTTAAAATACAAACACACACACACGTACGTGCAACTTATGCACGACTCTTGAATGATTAAATAAAAATGCTCACTTTATGCGCTCGTAAGCGATTTCTATAGGGTTAGTTAAGAGTATTCTATAAATTTAAAAGTAAATAAGTATGATTAGGTATTTCGCACATAAAGGTTGGGGGTTTAAAATAACTAGGAAGTAGCATTAAAGCTTTGAAAACTGATGGGACAAAAATAGTATTAAAATTTTATTTTTTTTTAAGAAAGAAAGAGAGATATGGCTCACTAATAGTAGGTATGGCTATCATTGACAGTCCTGTCCCCGCGTTATAATCGTTGATATTACGAAACCGTGCGTACGTATTTTGAATGAGTGTTGCAGTGTGGCTATGGCATATACGACAGAGCAATATTGAAGTGAAGGTTGCTATTCGTGGTTTTGTAGTATCAACGAAGTTGTACTATTTCATATACCGTCATCATCAATTATGTAGAACGACCCTAAACCTTTATTTATTTTTTTTTTACAGGTGAAACAAAGTAACGTTAGAAAACACCTAAAATATATTGTTTTATTTATTGTACATACTTACTTTTTCATTGATGCGTTTTAGGTACAAAAGCATCAATACATTCAATTCTGAATCATAAATTATTTTTTTGTTTCAACAAGAATGTGATTTTGTATGGAAAAAAAAATTAATTTAGACCCAAATTATTTTACTTTTTGATGGTGGTGTCCCTTTCAGCGCATCTACTTAATTTTCCGTCATCTTGCAACTCCTCTTCCACGAAAATCTAACTTTTTATATGTTTGAACGTAATGTTTTTTGTTTGGCGTTTACTGATAGTAAACCGCGCATATATTTTAACTTATTTTTTTACTCCTCAGAATTATCTGCATATTTCAATTATATTTCTTCTTTTTTTTTCAGAGAATATCCTTGTGATCATTATACCTCAGTTATTACAGTCACACTTCTTATGACCGGATGTCCACGTGTTGAAGTCCATTCGACTGCCTTGCAATTGCTGCAGATTCTGGATAAACGGTTTTTTGGTAGTGTCGGACCACCGCATACAGATAATGATGGAAAAGGTATGTCATTTCTGCTACCAACAATGCAACATTTTAATTATTAAATGGAATTAGGAAACGGTAAATGTGCAACAATTGTCTGGGCACAAACGCGTATCAAAAACCATTTTAAAGCAACAGATTTTTCTATAATGATATATTTTATATTGTGAAAAGAACAAGCAAGGGAGGGATTCCATTTCTGTGCACTTACTTTTAATGGCACAACAGCCCATGGAGGGCCTAGGCCGAGCTTTTCACAACCACTCATGTTGTGCGTGTTATATTTGTACATGAATGGAAGGGACCTACAGTTTAATGCCGAATCCGAAAGGCGAAGTGAAAAGCTTTTCATAGGGAATTTTTACTCTTGTAGGTTTTGCCATTGTCTTCCAAGAGCTGGTGCCGTGTAGAAAAATTAATTTTT
Organism: Palloptera scutellata; assembly: GCA_958295655.1. Classification (NCBI taxonomy): domain Eukaryota; kingdom Metazoa; phylum Arthropoda; class Insecta; order Diptera; family Pallopteridae; genus Palloptera; species Palloptera scutellata. The sequence goes on along the minus strand of OY282449.1, from coordinate 25,879,990 downwards.
CTACTTTTGTTTTTGTTTTGTTTTTGCCTGTGCCGAGATTTGAACCCCGGACACTCTGTGTAGCAGTCCAACGCATTACCACTACGCCACAGCGACCATTTCTGTGCATGTGTGCATAAATATGTTAATATTTTCCAATGTGAAGTTTAATTCAATTATCAAATTAAATGTACGTGTTGTTGACATACTCACTTCTGTAAACATGTACTTTCCTAAGCATTATTGGAAAAGAAACGGCAAGGCTGCAAGGACAGACAATATTGTTTAATTTTGCTTGTTTTCTTTTTTCTGTACTTTTAGTAATTTCTGCTTTCTGTTTCTGTTCTTGTTATTTACATATTTAAGAAATCGTTTTTTTTTTTTTGCAACTGGTCAGAAAATTGTCAGCATTTGCCAATAGCCACTCCTACTTCCCATACAAGTGAAATATCAAAGGAAATAGTGAAGCAAATGGAAACAAATTTAGTATGCACCGTTGATGCGAAAATTATCATCATTGGACAATATGTAGCACACTTCCTATTCAATAAAAAAAAAATATATTTTAATAAATATATGACACAAATACCATAAATGCTTAACCCATCGTTGAATGCGAGAAGGTGTTTTATTTCAGAATTTAGATTTCCGACTAGTTTTTTGTTTTATTTTGTTTTGGTTAAAAAACAATTGAAAAAAGCTGGCCACCTCAGATGAAGGAGGTATTCTCTTCTAGATTTCTTTGTTTTTTTCTGCCTCATGCACAAACATCAGCTTAGTTGTGCAAATATAAATATTAAATTACCGATATGGGGATTTAATATGAAGTTTTAAAATGGAATTAAACGTTACTACGAAAGCAATGCGGTAGTATTACGTAGTTAGAAGTGGGTGTGGTATAGAAAAGAAATTGACTCAAGGTTTTGTTTGACGCGCATAAATCACATTTCTTCTTGACTAAGTACTTATTTAAATGCGATAAACTAATTTAGGAAATTGAAACGTTAATGTATCTGTTGGGTATACTTATACAATATTTATAAGGGCGTGCTTGCTACTTCAATTCTTTTAATTGTTATTTTTTTTTTTAAAGTAAGTTGACCAGTTTAAGACTTGTAACGTGAGTGGTGGTTTTGAATGGAGACTACTTCTTTTACGACGGCACTTCATAAATTATAATTATAAATTGATATCAGAGTACATATTTGATTTGTAAGTAAGAAAATTAAGACCCACGACTAACGTCACTTAAATTAATCCATCTAATGAGTCTTTTGCAAATCATCATTATAGTTTTGCTCCATATCACTTCATCAATTCTGCAGCTATTGGCAAAAGCGCGCTATTATAATTGGATTTTAGTTTCAGAAAACTTTTCGTTTTAAACAATGCAAATATTTGCACAAAACGTTGAACATTTATATTTTATATATTGTTATCTTTGTTTAATATTAATAGATTTATAAACATGTTAGGTAAATATTTGTGTTTGTATATGAAATATGCATATTATTTATGGTATTTAATATCAAAGACCAATAATTAGGTATTTAAACAATAATTTGTATTTTCATTAAATATTTAAATATCTTCTATGTTCATTGAATATTATTTTTCTATTCATGAATATTACAAAAACACTTGAAAGCAAATATACATACATACATATGTACATGCATATGTATATAAGTATGTACATATGTCGCCAAATATTGTATATGTATGTATGGTATGTACGAACATGTTAATCTAAAACTGAACAAAATTATTAAATTATTCATATGAATACCTTTTTATGTTGACAGACAGACAGTAGATATGTATGTTTGTATATGTGTAAGGAAAAATTAATACTAATTGAATGTAACGCATACTACATTCAATTCTAACGGCACCACAGCCCATGAAGTGTCTAGGCCAAGCTTTTCGTTTTCATTAATTTTGCACTGGAATGAAAGGAATCTAAAATTGTATGCCTATTCTAGGCGGTGAAGTGAAAAGCTTTTCATTGCCATTAACGCAGTATACGAGTACAGATACAGTGCTGTGCAAATCATTTGCAATTGAGAACACATAGAGCTAAATCATCAATTTTCGGTCACTAAAAAGATGAAATAAAGAACTTGGTATGAGGTTTCATGTCATTTATACTTATGTATATAGGCGTTTATAAAACATAATATGAAACAAAAAGTACATACTTTACTAAGTAATACAAAACCAGAACTCAACTTCAATGTAAAAATTTATCGTAGTTGGTTGTGCAAAACATTTGCAACTATTTTTTTTAAATTAAGAATGAATGACAGAAAAATTAATATTTAATGGAATAATGTTTTTTAAAACAGCTGGGCATTAGAGCGGCTCGGTCCCCATAAAAAAAAAAATTTGAAAAAACCACCCCCTATCTGAAAGTTTATGTTGAGAGTATTTCAAAACAATTTTTTTTTCTGGTCCACCCTAAAAACCGCCAAAATGAATTTTTGTTTATAACTTTGGCAGTTGATGTCCGATATTTATAAATGATATATTGGTGTTAAATTACTATAAATTAAATTACTATACTTATAATACAAAATAATAAACTGACCAAATCAAAAATAATTACAAATCAATTACAAGATAAAATGCAAATGTAACAAAAAAAAAAAATGAACTTCCCGTTATAAAAATTTTTAATTCTTTCCTTTCTATGAAAAAAAGTTAGCCAGTTGCAAATGTTTTGCACAATCACTTACTATAAATTTGTACATTAAATTAAATTTTTTATTTTTTTTATTAGTGAAGTAAGTACTTTTTATTTTTGTTTTATAAACGTCTATCGATGATTTAGCTCTATGTGTTCTCAGTTGCAAATGATTTGCACAGCACTGCATATTTTTGTGTTCTCTATTTTTGATTGTGCCTGTGCCTAAGCAGTTCATCACACCACCAAATACGCAACGGCAACTACTTAACCTACTATTGCAATGGAGACAAATATGGAAAATCTAACTCGTATGTAGTAGCTATTAAGTTGATTGGTTATGAAATATCAATTTTCTTCCAGCAATCAATTATTACATAATAATACATACAAGTTATGTTTTGTAGTAGTTATTAATTAAATAGCAGTTATTAATATTCGATATATCGCATTTGTTTTATTTCGAAAATACTCAGTATGTGATAATGATTTCTCTATTATATACATAATTACAATTTATGTTATGTTATTTTAGACAGACGGAAAATTGTTTAACAAAACCGTGGCAGAAAAATTTTGATTATGAAAAATTACCACCCACAGAACTTTTTGAAATGTACTTGTACTTGTACCTGGAAATGATTTTTGTACTAATGACAAATAATTTTGTGTTTTTTTTTTGTTTCGATCAAAATTAAAAGATATTTTATGATTTTATTTTTTGGCTAGCGAATTTAATTTTTATTGAAGCATTTTTTAATTCAGCCAGGTGACTGTTGAGAAAAAAAAATTGTCCTTGGTTTTTGAACGAGAAATTTGAAAAATGATAGATTATGTTAAGAAAAATCTTGTGCTCTTAACTAAAAATATTTCTTAAATTTTTGTGAATGAATTTTCGATTCAAACCTGTTCTATTCTGGCCTCGTTTCTTTACTCAAAATATATTTAATTTGACGAAAATGAGTTAGAATCTCATTCAAATCTCACAAATTCACCTAAAAAACATTAGAATGATGTAAAATATTTTACAAAATACACACGAAGTTTAGATTTAATTTTAAGTGTTTAAATGAATCGAAAACTTGTACATTTGTACACATTTGTAAAGCTTGTGAAAAGTTGTGCTCATAAACTAGAAATACCAGTATTTCATTGTTAAAATTCAAAGAGTATTCGCGTATTTTCCCACTTGACTTATAAGTATGGCACACTTTTTCTTCCTCACCTCATCCCACAAAATAAATAAAACGATGTTTCTAAATATTTAAACATTTTTGTTAAAACAATTTATTTAAATCGATGCATTTTCTAATTTTTAACATTTTACAAATTGTGCTTTTAATTTAAAAAAAATCAAACTTATTTTGTATATTAAATTTTTAACAATGGTTTCAGAAATATAGATACTTTTACATACTCGTATATATATAATATTTTTCAATGTACAGTGATGCGCACATGAAAATAAACAAATTTTGCAGAAGCTTAAACATATTAAGTTTTTATTTATTTTCTAATGATTTTAATATTTTTCTCTTCCATACTGCAACGCTCTTTACTGTTGCGTTCAGTGGAAACTTTCTTCCAAAACAAAGGCGTTCAAGTTTGCTCGCCACTGTAAATGCTCTTATGTTATTTTTCAATTATTATTATTGTTTTGTTTTTTTAAATAGAAAATGTACAAATTTTCGATATTAAATTGTATATTTAAATTGTCACACATCCACCCACTGTTTCGCATATTTTTTCGTCAAACTTGAGCAAAAACTTACATCAATAATTCCGATAGGAAATTATTGAATATTTCTTTAATAAAAAAAAAAAAAAAGAATAGCATTATAAAAAATAATTGATTCATATTCGTATACTCTTTGTGTACAAGGTAGTGCAAAAGTAACCACCGTATTGGAGTAATTGTTACTCGTGCTGTGTGTGCAGTCGCTCCGTCTTGCTTGAACCACATATTCTCTAAACCCAATTCATCAGTTATTGGCAGCAGAAACAGTGGCCGGCCAATTACATTTTCTCCGTAAATACTGCAATAAACAGTGACTTTGAGAGCAGATATTGGCTCTTCGTGCATTATTTGAGAATTTTTGGTGGCCCATAAGTGTAAATCTTGTCCTCCAATGCTGCAGCTGTCTTCTTCACAAATGCTAAAGTCACGATAACAGATGAAGCAACTTGCCAAAATAAGAGCATCTTCCATTAGGTTGATTACCATGCGCCACCTTGTATGAATATGAAAACAAAGAACCAAAAAGCACACACTACATTTACTACTACAATTTCAAATAGCATTTATTTAAGTATTATTATATTGATTTAATTTGTTGAGTGTGTATTTGTTTTTATTAACATTTCAATTTGTTTATTTGAGTGGATGCAGCTCGTGTATCTCATTCCAGCAGTGTTGCGTCATGAGGCGTCGACGTTTTGAGGCACCTGTTCTACCTGCACCACCGCTATTCCGGCAATACACCGATACTAAATTATATAGAATAATAATAATAGATTAATTTAATTAAATAAGTAGGTAATTAATTTAGCTTAATATTGTTGTAAATAATTTGGTGCTTTATTTACATAAATCATAAATGCAAAAATGCATTTATCTCCAATTGAATTAAATTAAGTTAATGCAACTCAGAGGTGATGAAAAAGCATTCAGTAATCAATGATTTAATTAATTCAGTACCAGTGGCTACTTTGTTCTGTTTAGATAATCTACATTAGTTTTATTAAGTGGTCGCAATTAAAAGTTCAGATTGAGAGCTAACATTATTTATGAATATTAAAAGATTAATAGTTGAATAATGAATAGTTGCAAGTAATCGGAATTTCGTTTACTGAGTAGTCCTTTTAGGAAACTGAATAATGCTTCTTGGTTTTCCATTGAAATGTTCTATGGCATGAATTTAATTTGCTTTTAAATATGTGCATACCATAATTATATCACTCGTTTGATGATGCAGCACTGAATGCAATCCTTTTCTATTTATACGATGAAAAATATTATTATAAATTGATGAAATTGATAACGAGCCTCATGCACTAATTATTTATTATTTCCTGACTTATTCAATTTACTTTTCTATAATTTTCTCAATGACTGTGTATATATACTTGGGTATATTACCAGCTTCTTATTGAAGACATTAAGAGAAACAATGAAAATTAAATTAGGTTTTATTGTTCTTCCGAACAATTATTTTCTATCGAAGTGAATACATAATTAACTCTTTTTTCTAGAATCAAAAGCTCATACATATTTAATTGTGAGTTGGGACGTCAAGTAAGCATGTGCATGAATTAAACTAAATGATATTCTTCTTTATTGTAAGGTTTGCATGGCGTTTTGATATTTTCTTTTAAATTCGACGCACTTTTGCTGTTTTGATTTTAAAGAAACGATAAAATTTCGTATTTAGAGATAAGTTGTTTTGTCAAAAGTCCACAGATATTTTTCAGGAAAAGGTAACTTGACTTTTAAACTTTTTTTTTTTCAAATGAACCCAGGAGTTGTTTTACTCAAAATTTTTAGGCGAAATAAACAAAATAAATACTAATTATAAGCTTTATTCTTGTTGTCTTCTATTTTGTTTTTCAGGTAAAAATAAAGCTTAATTTATAGTTAATTTTAAAAAATAAGTTTTATTTTTGATCGAATAAAAAACAAAAATAAAACACATTTTTGTTATTTATTTCTCAAGCAAAACTTAATATCACACAGTGTGCCAGTTAAAGTGCCAATGGGGTCTCTCTAAAGTAAAAAGTTAGAGGATGATATCGGGCACAGGAGGAGCATTTAAATTTAATTAACAGCATTAACAACAGAAAAATGATTTTTATTCTCCATGAAATTGGCTTTATTTTTGAATATGATTTCAGGTATTTGGCCGCCGCGGCTATCGCATTCTTTGGCCTAATCCGGAGGTCCAATTTTCACACAAATTAAATCTTGTCAGTTGAATCTTTACGTAAAACTTTACATAAAGTGGATGGACACAAGCTTAATTGTTGAGAACGATGATGACAAACCGTTCTCGAAACACCATTACATTCAGAAAAAGTTACCGCTTGGTGCTCTTGTCTTCAAAAATTATGATGGTCAGAATGTTACAATTGGTGAGCGGTACAGAGACATGATTACTAACATGATTTCGTGCCTCAGTTAGAATGCATTAATATTGCAGACATGTGCAGTACGGCGCCAAATTTTTTTCCAAATTCGTCTCATTGTTTTTTATTTGTATTTTAGTAGTAAACAGGCCAAAGGTAATACAGAGGAAAAATTACAAACAAACAAAAATATATTGTACAATTTTTCTCTTTATTTTAGATACCCTCACCCCAAATGGTTTTTTATGTATGGGAAATTTGAAGCTAATGTTTTTTTTTGAAAAAAATTATTTATCACTACGGTGGGAAAACTTAATAAATTCAAGTTTTTGTTTGAAGAACCCACGTCTACATGCTAAACAAATATTCGTAGGTAAAAACAGTATTGATAATAAATATTCAATTGAAAAGTTGATGGTAGTATATGGTAGTGTAGTCACTGAGCAACAAAATCACTGTAGCTCATTTTTTCTAGGAATAATAGCTCTCACTTTACAATTACAATTTATGTTTCTATTTTATGACAAAAATATTCTACATTGGTAACACAAAAAAATTCTACACACGAATTATTTATAATTTTTTCCATATTTTTTTTTTATATTTTGTTGATAATTTTCACGCTGTCAGCTACATAGCTCAAGCTTTTGCTGTGGCGTCAGCTAATGTGGAATTTTGATATGGCTTTGCAGGAGTGTTTAAATATTCCCTAAAAATATTCTACAAGATATTTTCGTTTAAAGCCATTGCCTATTACCATTCCCAAAAAAAAATTATTTTTTTTTGCTCGTGATCTATTTAATAAACATTTCATATTCTCATTTATATTTAATAAGAATTTTTCTATTTCATATACAAGTAAGAGCTCAAAAACAAAATGAGTGAGCAAAAAGGAGTGGTGTGAAAGAGCTACGTGCTGACAAGTGTTGAGCAAGTACAAGTAGATTTTTCATTCGTCACTTCTGTTATTAAATAGATGCAAATAAATTACATTCATATATTCAGAAATTATGTGATTTTTTGCTATTTTTTTTGATTTTTTTAAAATAAATTTTCCACAAGTTGAACGCGTGTACATCAAAATATTGATATACAATGTCAATGTGTTAGTACGTGTTTGTATTTATGTGTAAAATTATCCTTAATCGATCAATCATAAGCAAACAATCAATCATTAATGTAGACGAATTTTCAAGTCAATATTACGGTAATGTAACAATTTATATTATTAAAAAAGCCAACCGTATTGATATACGCACTCGTAATTTTGAAATTCTCTTCTTTTTAATTTCATTAAAATTGATTGTGTTGCCAATATTTGTTCACACAGAAGACGTACTTGCATCCAATTGATTTTTGAAATTTTTGGGTGTTTCAATAAGTGTGTCCTTCGACTTAAATGTTTACATACCTACCTAAGTATATGTATCTATGTTTTGGCTTCGTATTACTGGCTGTAGCTTGGCTGTGTTCATGCATGACTTAATTTACTGGTTTCTTGTAAGCAGCATACATATTTGATTTATCATGTGCTATTGGTATCGTTATGGTTGTTTTGCAATTGGAATATGCTTCCAAAAGCAAATGTTTGCACCGTGTGTGTCTGAGAGGAGTCAACAATTGAGTGTCATCAATTGTGCCATTAAAATAAATAAAGTATCCGCGCCAGAAGACCATTCTGTGAAAATTCCAGAAATTATTTTTCTATTTGTTATTGAAGCTAAGCTTTTCAAAAAAGCCAGCATTCATCCAATACCGAAAATCTTGTAGCACTGTGATATTTATGAACACTTGCTTATAAGCGCATTAACTTGCTCGGAACTCAGAGTTTAGTGTACGGAAACGGCACAAGTTCAAACCTTACCGCATTTAGATTCGGCTCAGAAATGTTCATATAATTTTTTTCATACAACTGCATGATAAATGAAAAATTAATTTACAATGCGCCATTCAACAGCGTCATTGCCATTAATTAAGTGTCATCCATATAAATATTGGCAATTTTATAAGAGCACCCTTCAATATTTCAAGCACGTTTAAGCTCTGGGATCAATGGCTCTTTTAGCCCATTTTTTGGGTCTACACATATGCATATAACATGCCGGCAGGCACATGTATAGGTACATAGTACGTACATATGTATGTATGTACATATGAGCATATGGTTCAGAAGCTTATACTCGTATGTTTGTTAACAAAAAAACAACAACAATAAACTATGAAACATTGATACTCGTAGCTTTGAATATTTGATTTTTTTAGTGTTTGCTTATGGAAAATATTTGCTTTGAAAAAGTTTATAAACTATGGTATATTACACATGCAAATATCTACATACACATAAATATGTGCGTTTGTAACTACCCTGTAAGGAAACCAACTGATTTAAAATTAGTCGATAAACTGGTTTATTGAACACCAAAACTTTCAGTGTCTTTCCTCATCGCGAACTGTTTTAATTAACATTGTGGTGTTGTCCTAGGCGCAAGTCATATATATTTCAACTAGTTGGCAGATAGATATTTTTGGAATAGTTTGTAGACTAATCGAACCGTTTCAGTTTTACAACCAGTATTGCTTTTTTTTATAAAGTTCAACACTAACAAAATTAAAATTTTTTTTATTTTTTCCATTTTAGAAATACATATTTCATTTTCCTATTTATTCATCAGTGATCTTCGTGATATTTCAAAATCCATATAAGTGAAAAACACTGTAAAGTAGATGAGAATTACCAGACAATATTTTCACTGAATAGTATGTATTATTAAAGTGGTTGACCACTGCATTTGTTTTTAAACACTTTAAAATCTAGATGTTGCATAACTATTTGAAAAACTAGTAATTTTGATGGACTAGATTGGGTAGACAGGGTAGTTACATGCTACATAGTATGAATAAGTGTGCAAATATACGCGAGTATACAATTTGTATAATATTGCCTCCAGAAAGTCCCATCTGAACTTTAATAACTTCTATGCCATCTGTGACAATTCGTTTGCATTTTCCCCTGCCCCCCGCTAGACAATTTCGTATTTCGCTTAAGTGTCCCTTACAATTATTTTTTAAATACGTAGTGTGTAAAGCCTTTAAACTATCGATACTTACCAAGGTTTTTTTTGTGCAAAACTATCGATAAACAACGATATGAATATGTCTGAGCAATGACGTTGACGTCAATTCATGTGCTCTATGCTTGACACTAAAAATTAAGTCACTGTGACATCATTAATAACATCGGTAACACTAGAAACTGGCGATACTTACCGATTTGCATGACCTATCGATATAAATCGAATGGCTCGAAGTACATGAAGGAAAGAAGTGACCTAATGAATACGTTGCCAACATATATTGTTGCAAGTAAATTAAACAGCTGATATCTGTTACCAGTGGTCGCTGTGGCCTAGTGGTAATGCGTTGGACTGTTACGCGGAGTGTCCGGGGTTCAAATCTCGGCACAGGCAAAAAAAAAAAAAATTTAAAAAAAAAATTATTTTTCTACACGGCACCACCTCTTGGCATTCAATGGCAAACCTAGAAGAGTAAAAATTGCTATGAAAAGCTTTTCACTTCGCCGTTCGGATTCGGCATTAAACTGCAAGTCCCTTCCTTTCATGTACAAATATAACACGCACAACATGAGTGGATGCGAAAAGCTCGGCCTAGGCCCTCCATGGGCTGTTGCGCCATTAAAAGTAAAGTAAAGTAAGATATCTGTTACCCTTTCCCACACGCTATCAATGTACGGCAAAACTTCTTGAATTACTCCAACGTATACGTTGTTTATTGGTCACATTTCTTACATTTCCCTGTATTTAATATTGGTTGTCAGTTGTGTTCTTCGCTGGCACGTATAAAGCGTATTCTATCGCCCAGAGAATTAACCAAATACGCCACGGGTGATATTGTGATATATTAGTGGCTTTTTATATTAAAATCTTAACTACTACTTTTAATAATCTATTCTTTACTGCTACTTTCTACCACGTTGTACTCAATTTTGGACAAATTTTTAAACATATGGTAACAAAACAACAAATAGAACAATCTGAAAAACGCAGCGCAAAAAATAAGTTTTACTACTTTGCGATTCGTTACTCATTTGCAAATTTTAAAATTTCGCATGTTTGTATATTTTACCATATCCCCTGATGCGATTTAACTCTGCCTACTTCTACGTAACAGCAAATCTACGAAATTTTTTGCACACATCAAATGTGATCATTTGTGTTGTGTATTTTACGAATATCTTTAGTTATTGGGAAAATATTGGTGTATCTACCAGGGGGGGAAAAAGAAAAAACATAGGAGGAAAGTTAATAGTAAGAAATTTTGAAACACAGCTTTTCTGATAACTGTTGTAATACAATGTCTACTTTGCGTTCTTCTTTATTTCTTTCGAATGCAATCTCTTCAGTCGCATAGAAGCTTACGTATTTCAAATAGGCTTTAGCGATGACATCAGTAAATTCATGCAATTTTTGACTTGTAGTTTGTATGAAAGTCAAGAGAATTTAAGAGTTTTCTGGATGTACTCGCCACGAAACTCAAGGCTGATTTTTTTGCTATTTGGTTTTTGACGTTTATATTTCCGACAGTTAACGCGTGATTCTTGACATGTTTCAAAGCAAAAAATGCTCAGTTTGGTTTGCCATTTCATCATGAATAGACTTACGCCTGAACAACGTTTGCAAATTATTGAAATTTATTATCAAAATTCGTGCTCTGAGGCCATTCAGCAGCTACCATTATATCCCGAAAAATGCACTGTTTGGTGCAGTTTATGGGCAGGTGGCATCATTTACTTCTGAAAGACGATGAAGGCCGCAAATTTACGGTCAATGGAGAAAGGCACCGGTGCCGTTCGATGATAACAGACTTTTTTTTTTGGCGAAAATGCAAGAATTGGACTTGGCCGACATATGGTTCCAACAGGATGGTGCCACATCCCGCACTGCACGCGAAAGCATGCATCAATTGAGAGGCGAATGGCGAATTTGGTGAGCAGATAATCTCAAGTTTTGGTGCAGCCAAGATCGTGTGATTTGACCCGTTAGACTATTTTTTATTGGGGCTATGTTAAGTCTCTTGTCTAAAGGGACAAGAATCGCTGTGGCGTAGTGGTAGTGCGTTGGACTGTTACGCAGAGTGTCCGGGGCTCGAATCTCGGCACAGGCAAAATCAAAATGTAGAAAAAACAAACAGTTTTTCTGCACGGCACCACCTTTTGGCAGGCATTGGCAAACCTACAGGAGTAAAAATTTGGAAGATTTACAAATACTATTACTGTTTTGGAAGTCAACATTGAACGCGTCATTGGTGAGATTCGGGCCTAAATGTGTAAAAAAGTGTGCCAAAATTGGACCTTGAAAATGGACCACTTGAAGCGTAGCCGCGGACACCATTTAAGTAAAATTATCTTTAAAAAGTAAATGGCAGGAATTGGTTTATCGATTGAAATAAAAATTGCATACACTTTTATAAGGTTACTGATTTTTTTTGAGTTTTCAAAAATAAATCTCTTAAAAAATCACCCTTTATGAATGAAACCAAATAAGTTGTAAGTTTCCTGCATCTACTCATAGAGTATATGGTATGTATAAAACCTGATAGAGTATAGAAAACCTGATGGAGTATATGTACAAAACCTCAACACAATTTCCATTAATTTTTTCATTTTGTGCTCATGCTAAATTTATTTCAGTCTCCCAATAACACAAACAGATTTTTCAACTAGACTTTACCTATACCTGTACTTTTATTTAAAATGGAATCAGCTCTAATAACTACGCAATGGTTGAATTCTGTTGAATTTTCATTAATAGCAAAACGAATTACGAAAAAAAACAGTTTTTTATCTTCTGCATCAGGTGAAGTAAAGGAAAGTAAAGAAATACATATTGGGATAATTACATTTAGAGTTTATTAATTTTTTCATCTAATTTAGTACTTCAACTTGATTTGAATACATAAACTTCACCAGTTACCATATTTTACTCTGCCAAACTTTTTGTAATTTAAACTTTTAATTGTAATCTTATTCAAACATGGACCAATCATAAAATCGAATTCATATCTGCGACTTATGCGACATATTTCTCAAGTACCTCAGCCTAATTTAATTTTTTAGCAACCTTTCTGGTCCATTCACATCACGACCTAATCGCGCCCAAATTTAACCTGATCGGTATTTTCATTCATTGTTATCTAAGTTATCTAATTACCTCCTTTGGTTGAGTTTTATTTAACTCGATTTATCCTCTCTGATTTTAAACGAGAGAGTATAGTAAGCCCCGGTTTAGTACCTTCCCTCTTAAGAGCCTGTACATTGCTGTGTCTTATTTTTTCTGCAAATATTCTTAGAAATTTCCTCTTTTAAGTGCTTTTCGCTTAACGTATTTGACTCCAGAATCAAACAAATCGAACTTACCGATTGGCTTTTCATTTAGAAAGGTCTGTTTTAGAGTTAGGGGAAAGCAATTTTTTTTTGGAAGTCATGGGAGTACAAATTTTATGAAGTCTTTAGATTCACTTACAATCACTTGGAATCAATTTGAATTTGAAGTCATTGGGAATCACTTGGAGTCGATTGGAGACCTTAGAAGGTCTGACGTATTCAAGTGATTACAAGGTGACTTCAAAGTAGTCACGATTTTGAAGTCATAGGATGAGCATTACCATGGATCAAAAAGAAAAAAATGCATTTCCTTGATTTCAAAAGAGACTTATCTAAATGAATAACCAATCGGTAACTCCGAAAAAGATTTAACTCCATTAAATGTTATTATTCATTTGTAACTTACGAGTATAGCTTCCATTAATTGCATTATTTTACAGCTCTGATGCCTACACTAATAATACTCATGCTAACTTCGCATTCTTCTATCCGATTAATGCCTCGATATATTTAATATAGCTACAATACATGAAAAGTTATTCTATAATTCTAATATTCTAATATTCTCATTTATAATTTTAAATACTTACTTAAACGTTGTGCTTTCGATTAATTTTGACCACGATTAGTTGCATCTGATTCACGTTATACTTATAACCCTCAATCAACTAAAGCTAATCTAACATTTCTTTATTTCATTTAATATTCTTTATTTTATATGGAATAATTTTTGAATATATTTGCAAATGCATTTATATAAACTTGACTAAGCTATAAAGTTCTCGTCTCACTTTCTCTTATTTACATTAATTCACTTCTTAATGAAAGCTTCAATAATTAAAGCCAATCTTTCTAAAATTTGCGTCGTTGCTGTTTTATGTAAATATGGTCATTTTGCAAGCTACTTAAGCAAATAAAAAAAAAAAATCCTTAAATTTGTGTATTTAAATTTTGCTTTTAATTACTTAAGAACATGACAAAAAAAAGTGGCAAACAAAAAGCTTTTAACTTCACGCTTTCAAAACATACTATGTTATTAATAAATTTGCATCAAGGTAGCAGTTTGAGACATTTTCTACATGGATATGGTGAGTTCGTCACAGCCAGTTTGCAATTCTTATCACTTTGATATTGAATAAATTTTATACTTATGACATTTTGATTTTACCCTACACTCATTTCCGTCGTAAGCTTGTAGCGCACAAAAAAAGGTGTGTCAAGTAAGACATAATAATAATAATTGATCCCCACTTGTGGGGATATACTCGAACATATCCTTAACATGAATTTTTCGAATTTTTCAAGAGAAGCCAAAACATTTTTTTTCCAGTATCGTTTTCATAATATTATAATTTAAAGTTAAAAATAACGTGGGTCCATCCAAAACTAAATTTTGAAAAATTTGATTTTAGGCAATTTGAAAATTAAGGCCTATTCTATTCGTCTAGAATCCATTTTTCACCTTAGCATTGAGAACAGAAGAGAAGTTGTAAGGCATTTTCTCAGTCGATTGAGGCCGAATTTTTTATTCTTTTCCCTTCTTTCGATCCTTTCTAATTTTCTTTCACAAAAGCAAACAATATGACACTAGCATAGATTGCCATTCATATTTTATTTGCACTAGTCATTTGCAAATAATAAATAAATAATAATAAAAAAATATTTGATTACTCTTCCTTAAATCAAAATATTTGCCAATTTATTCTTTTTTCGTTTTCGTTTTAGTTTTAGTTTTAGTTTTTTAATTAAGTTATTCGTCTCATTTTGTGTAGGTTTAGATTTTCGCGAATCACAAATTTCTGCTTCCATGCTTCTACGTTTGCCGATAATTAAATTTTAACTAAATATAAATCATATATAATATATATTGATTAATTGAGGTGTTGTATGTATGTAGGCATTGAGAACATTTACAGCTTTAGAAAATTTTATATACCTAAATAAATCAATGAGCTTGTAAAATTGTCTTTTCATCGTTGGGTTAATGTGGCATAATTTTAGCAGCAAATGGCGTCAAATGTCATTGTGCTTTGACATTTATATTGTACACATTAGTTAACACACAAGCAATTAAGCGATAATCACCTCGGGCAATGATGGAGATTTTGAAACACCAATTTCCAGGCAGTGTGATCTCCCGTTTTGGAGAGGTGGGCAAAAGTAATGTCATAATGTGAATGTTCCAAATGGATTTGACGCCATTGTGTTTTATTATTTATGTAGTAGACAGATAGGGAATTAGTTGACAAACACACCTGAAAATCACAAATTTTTAGTCAAAATGTCGTAAAACGAGCATAAATGTGGTAATTTGACCGGTTTAAATTTTTGCAACTTAATGTCATCAATTTTACACATTATTTTCTCATTTCTATCCAAATGGCAGCCAATTCACATTATTACATTACTTTTTCCCCACATTGTAGATATAAATATGTGTAATATTGAGTTTCCTACGAATGAATGGCTACTAAAATATAAAATAAAATGATAACATATTTGTGAAATATGTATTGAATATTTTCCTGACTCTGCAAAAATGTATGTTCATAATTTTGTTGTTTACATTGTAATATGGAAAATATCCATTTTCTGAGTTCTGTGTAAAGGAAAAATTTTGTTTTGATTTGGATTTAAATAGGCAGACCAAATGAAATTGTCATATCGAATTATGTATTTTTAAAATTAAAGAAATCCTTATTGAAATGAAAGATTATGAACCGATTGCAAAAATTTAATAGTTTATGGTTTATTATACAAATTGCAGTAATACTGCCGTGCACTTACTAGTATTTATTATTATGACTAGCAAAATAATTTCCGACAAAATGATGGCAGACATATTCGTAAACTCACCTGTGACTTGTGTAGTACCCTCCCGGTGCGTTGATGATGAAACACGGCGAAAAATGCTGAGTACAGCTTTTCTGGAAAGCAAAACCAGAGAAGACAGAATGTTCAAAATAATGCACTGTTTATTTTTGAGAAATCTCTCAATTGGACACTATTTCACTATTAAGTATTTCCCAATATTTAACCCGTTTTGCAGAGGTACTAGAAGTCGTGTTCTGATTGTCAAAATTGTTAAAAAACAGTTTTTAAGTGGCTTCAATATGTCATTTCATATTTTATGCAAAGGCAACACATATTCGAATATTAAACAATTATTACTTTTGATAAAAGTTTTTCAATAGATGTTTCTCGAATTGCCAAAATTGCTTTGCGGAAAATCGTACCGATGTTCAAAATGAGTTAAATTTTTCCTCAAAGAAGAGGAAATCAAAAGAAAGTAGTTTTTCTGTAGTTGCACTTTTATAGAATAATGAAACATGTCTGATAACTAACAAGATCAAATAAAAGTGCATGATGGGTGCCTTATTTATGTTAGCTTCATTATTTTTACCGCAAGCACATTTTAACGTTCCGTTCTCCTATAAACTACTTCCACTACACTGAGAAAAAAAACGCGGATTTTGCTGTAAAATTGAGACATGTTGATTTAATACACTGTTGTTTTACATTTTGTAAATGTTACAAAATGTTAAATGCACATAAATTTTGTTATTTCTAATCTGACAGTGAATTCTGTTATAATAAAAGCAAAAACTATTGAACCAAACAAATTGCTTTCAAAAGGACAGATTTTTAACAACAGTGATGAACTGTTGATATTACATTTTTTTTTCTCGGTGTTTTGGTACTTACTGAAAAATATGGGTATATTGCTTATCTCTAAAAATTTGGCGCAGACAGTACAGACAGGAACACCCACATACATGAAATATGAAATGATATGTCACAGATACGAAATGACATGTTTTCATAATTTATTGTGTACACAACCAATGGTAAGAGAAGGTCACGCGAAGGGCTTTATTTATTAAACTTCTCTTACAGTTTCAGGCCAGCTGAGAGTATTTCAGCTTCTTTTCTTTGAATATACAATCTTTTGAAACACATTCGTACCCTTATCCGTATTTATTTTGAACTTAATTTCAGCATCCTACTTTCTCTTAATCAAATTTAAGCCTTTCATTTTATCCTATAAAAAAAAAATCAAATGCTCCGTCTTCTTCTTTCACTCCGAAGTGCTTTCTGTAGCACTCACTGCTTTTGCCGTTGGGGTACATTGACGCGAACCTCAGTGTGAATACATATTAATATGTGTTTCAAGTCTGTATGTATTTATTTGCTTACCGGAAATTCTGTCCACTAACACAGTAAAGAACAAAGTTTATGCCAAAATTTGTGAAGAAAAGCAACTGGAATATATATTGCAGTACCACGGTTGTCTTCTCGTTTGCTGATGTTTGAGTCTAAATAATAAATGGAACACAAGACAAAGTGGAAAGAGAAAGTTATAAAAATAAGTTAATTTTATTTTCTTTATAGGCATAGTACGTTTTGTTGTTGTTCTATAGCAAAATAAAAATCATTTTCATTTGTGTGTGGAACCTACGTAGAACTACGTAGATAGGGTAATGTCATCAGGGTTGAACCAGTGCGTTAATTCTAGTAGCATCACATGTGCGTGTGTGCCGTGCAACTTGTCTCGCTGACATCAACTTTCAGTGTCATTAAGAAGTCGGAACGCGAATACGAAAATTAGAAAAGAAGGGACATTTGATAATTCGAAGATTGGTAAAGAATTCATAAATATTCGGGACAATTAAAGTTCAGTGATATTCTATATTTGTGAATAAATCACATCATTAATAGTGAAAAATGCAATTGCGTAACGGATTTACGGATTTGTTTATGTTAAGCTTGTATTAAGTCAGGGTTGAGCCACATTGATTGTATAGGTTACGACGGATGCTTTGAGTGATTACAAAATGCAAGCAAAGGGAATTTTAAAAAATTAAATGTAAAAGTAATGTATTTTCTTGATTTGTTCTTTAATTTGGAAATTAATTTTTCCGAATTTGGCAAGTTCCTCTTGTGAGATTACATATGTATACATATCTAGTGTATTAAAGAGGCTTAATGAACGCTAGGTTTGCCATGAGAGTAATGCAATTGTGTTTTTTTTTTGACGTTTTAGGAGCCTATCTCATCCTAAGCGAACGAATAAACGATCGGAGAAATATTAATATAAAGCTTTTTCTAAAATCTTTTCAATGAAATGCTATAAATTATATAAAATGTACAAAGTTATGGGTGCACGTTAAAAGGTGGCTCAACCCTGACGACATTCCCATGCATGTATGTGTATGTATGTAACTTATCTGCAGCAACAAAAAATTTACACCATTTCTGTTTACTTTTACAAGTTTATAATAACTGTCAATGTTTTAATTATTGCAGTTTCGATATATGTCAGTATAAAAATATTTCCATTAAAAAAGTAATTTTTTAACATTCACTGCCATCGTCATTGCAGAAATCATTGTTCTTTGTAAAATCTACTACCCTGTAGCCATTGTTTCATTTTGTATATGTAGCTCAACAGTGAAAGTGTAAAAATCATTTGGAGCTTTAGTTTTTTTTAGCATATTTTTTTGAGTTGTCAGTATAGCATAATACTCCATACACATGAGTTCAACTGTCACCTTTTAGTTAGCTACTTGATCACAATGAAAGCGACAGCAGCAGCACAAACGCACTTCTCTTCACTCTCTCTCTCTATTCTGCCTCTTGTGGTTTCTCAAATTAGAAATATATATGTAAGTAGTACCAGTTAAATTGGCGACAGCTACATTGTGGTCGGTAGTCACGGTTTCGTGTCGTCGCCAAAATAATAGTCTGGATGAGGCATAAATCTAATTTTATAATCATCAGCATATGGAAGTTTGGTTAACGAGCTTTTTACACATTTTGCTTTGACGTATAATGAACTCATTTAAATGCGCAACTTGATTTGATATCGCCTGTATTTTAATTTTTTCCACAAAAATTTATGATAAAAAAACCAATTACTTATTGCTTCTTTATTGAGTTAGTGATGTTGACTTACATTAATTTATTCCATCAACATTCGAAATGAGGAGATAATTTGTTGAAATATGTTGAAGAAAGGTTTTATTTAAGGTTGATTAATTAAACTTTGATAAAGTTGAAGCTAATTTTTTGTGCTACATATGTAAATTTAATTTGGATACACTTTTCTTGAACCCATAAGTGTCTATTATTTTATCAATGACTGTGAGTTCAATTCATACACCATTTGTGTATACATACTGTAAAATAAAATACTTTTAGGGGTTTATGTGAACGCTCTTGGGTAAATATTTATTTTTGTGGTTATTGGTCTTTGACCGGCTAACACATTTGAGTACGTAAGTAATATGACACCTACAATAATACAAAATAACAATATCATCGAAAAATTTCAACCAATTGTTGAATGCTTTTAAATTGATTAATTTTAGGCTTGATAAAAGTTGAAAACTAATCAAACGAATTGAGCTTTACTTTAATAAAGTAACATTTTTCTGTAAACTGATGGGTCTCAAGTGGGATCTCTTTCATGAATTTTTTGGTATCTACTTTATTGAGTACTGTTGAAATAATATTTAATATTAATAAAATTGCTTTTCTGATATTTCAATTGCTATTGTGTAATAAAGAAAAATAAAGAAAAGTTATTCATCAGTTTCACTTGGTTAAATTCATTTTACGGTGGATTGTATAGATTTTTTATATTTTCTTATTAGTCTTTATTTCAATTTTCTAGTCTTGAAGAAACAAGAAACTTTTAATATTTTACTTTCCTTTTTTAATTTTTGTATAAAATTTAAGTCATATTATTCCCGTATTCTCTTTCCCTTTTTCGGTTTAGCTTTTGAATATAATGATGTTTTTAACAAAATCAATCCTTTACATATATTCCTTTATATGTATGTATCAGTTTATTTATGCATATATGTATTAATGATTCATAAATATTTATTTAATGAAAAAGAATCTCGGATGAGTATCTACATAAAGTAACTACATTACTTTTGTAAATATCATATGTTTTCACTTCGGCCGTATATGGGATTCAAATACTGAAACACAGTAATTTTCGTTTAAAGCAAACTTTAAGGGACCAGCTAAAATGATTTGTTCTTACCTTAAGTATTTATTTACTTTACTTATGTATTCGGTTTATGTGAAATAAATTTTATGAATTTATAACAATACTTTCTTAACAATTAGATTTAAATAATTTCTTTCTCTTCTTTATAATATTATATTTTTCCTATATACATTCCTATTTCTCCGAATATGTTAAAGAAGTAGAAAGCTGTTAATGTGTATTACGTGATTTGTGCTGTTAAATAAAATGTTCTTCAAGAAATTGTGAAAGAATTTTACATATAATATGTAAATACAAATACTTTTGTACATACATATGTATTGGCATGCATGCATGAATGTATAAGTGGTTTATGAATATGGGCTCTTAAGCAATCCATAATTTTTTCTTTTAAATTAAAAGTTTTAATGCAAATGAGAGCATAATTAAAAAAATGTTTGATTATGAACCAACTTTCAGAGTAAAACTTTTGTGAGTCTTATTCCCAGCAACAGCCGCTGCTTTATTGAAGTATACAAGTAGGCATTGCTTTCCACTGGTACCTTATTACCTGGTAATTCAGAAAAAATATTGTAAACCAATTTTAATTGCTACCTACGAGTGAGTACACACTAACGAAAACCCTATTAAAACTAATGAAGAAATTCCTAGAAATACTATTTTCCTGATTTGAAGTGTTGTAGAAATTTAAATTTATTTTTTATACTCACTTACTTACTTAGCTGGCACTACAACCGATGATCGGTCTTGGCCGCCTCCACAAAGCTTCGCCAGTCACTGCTGCTATGCGCGCGCTGGCGCCAGTTGATAAGGCCAAGTGCAGTCAGGTTGCCCTGCACCTGGTCTTTCCAACGGAGATTAGGACGTCCCCTTCTGCGTGTTCCTCCAGCGTGGTTCGAATAAAACACCCTTCTAGCCGGAGCGCTTTCTTCCATTCGCTCAACATGACCCAGCCAGCGAAGCCGCTGGAGTTTTATACGCTTGACTATGTCAGTGTCGGCGTACAGCTCATACAGCTCATCGTTCCATCTTATTCGATACACGTCGTCCACGCATACTGGACCGTAGATCGTAGATCTTACGGAGTATCTTCCTCTCGAAAGCTCCTAACAGCCTCTCATCATTGATGGTCAATTATACTCACTCCTAATGGAATTAAACAATTGTAAACGATTTGCATTTGGTAGCATTGAACGAGGGTGGGGTAATCTAATTCTCATATTCTTTTTTGAAAAACTTGAGGAATTTGTTTTTTTAAGAAATCACGCCTACATCCTAAATAAATGTTTGTCAGAGGTGTAAAAACAGAATTGCAGATAAATGTTATTAAAATAAAAAGTAGGTGGGGTCACGGAACAACAAAACAACCGTAAAAAAGTTTTTGTTGGTATCAAATTTTTTTGAGAGCTTTTTTTTCCTAGAAAAAAGAGCTACGATTATTTTGTTGCTCAGTGACCTGACCTACTTTTTTCTAAGGAACATTTAACTGTGATTTTGTTTTTACCTCCGACCATTTGTTTAGGATGTAGGCGTAGTTTCTAAAAAAAAGGGTTTTCAAAAACTAACGTGAGATTCGGATTGCCCCAAAAACAATGAAATATGTATCAAACATTCAAAATTTGTTAATCATATTGCATACCAGTATACTAAAATGTATGTAAATAAAAAGGAAGTGAGTCGATTTTGAGATCATCCTCTAATTTTTTAGCTGTGAGAGATCCCATTTTCAATTTAGTTGCCTCATTGTGCTATTGAAATTTTATAAAAAAAAAGTATAAGCAGCAAAAAGAAGAAGAAGAAAACTAAATTAATTGTAAAGTAAGTAAATGGCAGTCAATCAGTCATTCAGGCAGTACCATATATCAGAAAAATTCCAATTAGTGAAAGTTACATAACATTCGTTTAACATGCGTAAATGTATTTGCCAAAAAGGAATCAAATATGCAAACGTCGGGAATGTTTTTCAATTTACATAATTTATTTGAGCCTTTTGATGATGATGATGTTGCGAAATTTCAGGGGGTACAGTTGTCAGAAGATTTAAAAGTGAAATGTATTTAATAACCCAAACAAAAGTAAACCAAAAGGCAGTACTAGATTTCAATGTAATCTCTTTTTGCAGCATAATATTTAGACTAGATTTTAATTTAATCCTATATAAGGTGCATAAATATGTACAAACAATAAGCGGTGCTTAACCACTTATTTGTAAATACATCAGCATCTGTCGGACGAGACTATAGCTGCGTTTTATTGGCCATCTTGCTGAACATGTACCAATAAAAGTACCAAGCTGTTAAGTCCCTTCTCCCACGTCTTATTATTCACAATGGAGGTGAAACATTTTAAGAAATATCGATATCAGATAGCAATAGAAATGATTGCCAGCCATTGCGGCTAATCGTCAGATTTGTTATACATAACTAAAATGTATCTTATATTAGTCTCATTTCTAATCTGTGAGTCTATTAGACACTGTTTTTCTTATACAATTTAACATTATATACACAAATTCTTTGATCTCTGAACAAAAGATTTAATTTCTTGATATTCATAACTTTTTACTAATTGGTTTTCTTCTGGTAATTTTATCTTTTGAGAAAATGTGTCGAAGATGACAGCAATTTAAATGGACTAACGATGTCGATGTTGCTATGCAACCATTTAATCCTATACATACATTCACACCTACGCACACATTTGAGAACATATAAAAACATTAATTAACGCATTGCGTTAACAAGTGACGGAAAAACCAAGCATTTTCACACATTCATGAATAATATAATTTAAGCGTTGCTATCAACAGGTGGAAATTAAGTACAACAGCGTTAATAAGTACTATGCATATAAAGAGATTGCATTCTTACTTCAAGAATTGCCAATCATGTGCAAAAACAAAGTCGGCTCTTGCAATCAAATCATAATTGCATGATTATCATAAAATATA
The DNA here is from genome assembly GCA_958295655.1 of Palloptera scutellata. Taxonomy (NCBI): domain Eukaryota; kingdom Metazoa; phylum Arthropoda; class Insecta; order Diptera; family Pallopteridae; genus Palloptera; species Palloptera scutellata. The sequence goes on along the minus strand of OY282449.1, from coordinate 25,856,829 downwards.
AATAAGTACGATTTCCAATTATTTTTTACACTGCGAGACACCCAATCGCAAGAGAAGAAGATATGGTACGTGGGACAACTATCACCCAGTAAGTAGAAACATTAAAGTCTGGAAGTAACATCTACATATTACTGAGATTCCTCAATAATAGAAGAAATGGCTTGTCTCACAGTTTGTTACTAATGGGTATACAATAGACCTTTAAGGTCGCAGTACACATCCCCTCTTAAATCAACCAATCAATGAATCTCCCCAATCAGTTTCAATGAAACATAGTCTCCAATTAAATTACAAATAAATTACAATATTTCTGAATTGGGGAAAAATTTAGTTCGAAATCATTTATAAGAAAAGTAAGACTGGGTCCTTCCTTTCATGCAAATTACAATTTCATGCTATACGCATATTTATAAATACCTTTAATTAAATCACAAAGATTGTCATTTAAAATCTACAATCATTAGAAGAATGATTTCATTCTTTCTAAATTTCTGAATTTCTTTGAGGCAAATCAAAATTGTATTTATAACTGGAGAAAAGTTGCCTTCTTTGCGTCCTTTTTGTGAAAAGATCAAATGACTTTGCTAATTAAGTATAATTAAGTTGCAAAAACAAACATGACAAAGAAGGAATGAAATAAGGAAATCCAATGCCAAAGGGTAATAAAGCCAACTAGCAAGAACTTTTTCATTAATTTTTGAGTCAATGAAACCACGAAAATTTAAATTTTTATTTAAGCCAACAAGTTTTTTCTTTAGCAATACCAAAGTGCTTGAAGACAAAATATAAACGGTATGATTTTGAAACAAGCTTGTTTTTCCAATGTTTTTTGTTCACGGAAAATTTCCAAGAGTTTTTTCTAATAATTTGTACAGTTCTGTAACAGTTACATGCAATTAAAGGAATGATAATGAAATTTTCCAAAAATTAATTTATATGGTATACACGTGCTAAGTATTCGAAGATCCCACTGAGATGATTTACTTAGGGGTTTTTTTTAACTGCATATATAGAATAGAAAATAAACCCTGCTCCCGTGAGTAGTTGATAGTGTGCTGGACTGCTGTGCCACAGTTCCAATGTTGAATCTTGGCACAGTCAAAAGTAGAAAAGCAGTAAGTAGAAAATCACAGCACCAATCCTTGGCTCGCAATGGCAAACGTCCAATATTAAAAATTGCCTATGATTGCCCTTCCATGCGTGTACAAATATAACACGCACAACATGAATGTATGCGAAAAGTTCTGGTCTAGGACCTCTATGGACTGTTGTGTCATTAAAAGAAGAGGAAAACTCCCGAAAAAACGAATTTAAAGATTTCATGATTTCTTGTGTTATGTAAATCGCCATAAAATAAATATCCATATGAATATGCATTTCCCTCACTCTCCCTAATTTTATACATGCTTACTTACACACATATCAGAATGGATTCGAGTGTGAAGTGCAAGTGTGTGTGAAATATGTTTTCCCATTAATTACAACTTTGCATATTATTTCCTTTGTACCTTTTCTTCAAATTAAAGGCGTCGTAATTATGTTGCGAGCATTAACTTGTAAACACTTGCATGGAATTTTTGAAAGAGAAGAAATAATTTTGTAACCCTTTTTTATAATGTTATCCTGATTGATCTGGCCATGGCCATGGTATGTATTTTTTACTCTTCTTCGTTTCTTAATATTGTTTTACTATTTTCCATTATTCTTTTGTATTTTATGTAGAACCGAGAATGAATTGAGCATAAAGCAAAAGTGACACATCGGAAGTTTTTATCTCACCAATAATATTTAGTCACTTGAGATGTTTCCTCCGTATACTTCAGCACTCAGGAAATAGAGTAGCAAATAAACTCAAATTGTTTTCGTATTTTTGTACTTTTCTTTTCTAATTTTTAAACTAAACTCATTCCCATATAACAAAAAACTCTCGCTAGAAAATGTTATTCCTTTTACAATTTGTTTTTGATATTTGTGTACGAGTATAATAAATTCGAGAGTTTGAAATCAAAAATGGGGTTGTGTAAATACGTTTTTCTCAGAATTTATGTTTTTGGTTAAGTCAGTTCATTGCAGAAAATGAACGTTGTGTAAAAAACATATGTAAAAAATATATTAATATTCAAATCCTAAAGACTAAACTGAAAGTAATATTCATTCCCAATCTTTGAAGGAATTCCTCTCGATTCTTTATTGTAGAGATTTGCACCTTTGCACTTTTACGTAAGAACGAGTGCATCTTTATGTTTAATTCTGTCACACGACTATTGCTAAGTTTGCTAGAGTTAAGTAAGAGATACAGTGTATACTCGTAAATGGCCATGCCATCGATCAAGCATACTTTCCTATTTTTTCACTTTTTAATGAAAAGGTTAGGTAAAATACCGAGGTCCGAAAATTCTTTGAAAGAATAAGACGCCAGACTGATGGTTTGAAGACCGGGGCATCTTCCTGCAAGGATGAAGACGGTAATCTGGTGACAGATATCCAGGGCATAATGAGATTATGGAGGGAGCACTTTTCGCAGCTGCTTAATGGCGATGACGCCAATAATCCCGTCCCGTCACTCCGGAAACCCCAATCACTGACGGCGTTGAAGTACCGCCGCCTGACTATGAGGAACCAACTTGTCTTAACAGCCATTGCTCGGCTGAAAAACAATAAGGCTGCAGGTGCAGATGGCCTTCCTGCTGAGTTGTTTAAGACCGGAGGCGAAGAGCTCAAAAAACGCATGCATGAGCTTCTATGCAGAATATGGTCAGATGAAAGCATGCCAAGTGATTGGAATCTCAGCGTACTCTGCCCAATCCACAAGAAAGGTAATTCCACGATCTGCGCCAACTACCGTGGGATAAGCCTTCTTAATATTCTATCGAGCGTACTGTGCGAAAGACTGAAGCCCATCGTTAACAAACTGATTGGACCTTATCAGTGTGGCTTCAGGCCTGGTAAATCCACCATCGACCAGATATTCACACTACGCCAAATCCTGGAAAAGACCCGAGAAAAACAGATCGACACCCATCATCTATTTGTCGATTACAAAGCCGCCTTCGACAGCACGATTAGGGATCACTTGTACGCCGCAATGTCTGATTTTGGTATCCCTGCAAAGCTCATTCGTCTTTGCAAAATGACACTGACCAACACCACCAGCGCAGTGAAAATTGGGACAGACCTCTCCGCACCATTTGATACCAAAAGAGGTTTCAGACAAGGTGACTCCCTATCGTGCGACTTCTTTAACCTTATGCTGGAGAAAATAATTCGAGCTGCGAACATCGACATCTCTGGCACTATCTTCTACAAGAGTGTCATGCTGCTAGCATACGCTGATGATATTGACATCATTGGCAAAAACGCTCGAGCAGTCAGTGCAGCATTCTCCAACTTGGAAACGGAGCCTCGTCGAGTGGGTCTAGTGGTGAACGAGGACAAAACGAAATACCTTGTGTCAACAAACAAAGATTCACGGCGTCTTGGACAAAATGTCACTGTTGACAACAACACTTTTGAAGTCGTCAAGGATTTTGTATATCTAGGATCCAGCATAAACACCAACAATAATGTCAGCCTTGAGATCAAGCGGAGACTAACTCTTGCCAACAGGTGTTACTACGCGCTCAGTAGGCAATTGAGAAGTAGAGCCCTCTCTCGACTGACGAAAATAACGCTCTATAAGTCAAGTCCCTCATCCTTCCCGTCCTAATGTATGGCGCAGAGACGTGGACATTGACCATCAATGATGAGAGGCTGTTAGGAGCGTTCGAGAGGAAGATACTCCGTAAGATCTACGATCTACGGTCCAGTATGCGTGGACGACGTGTATCGAATAAGATGGAACGATGGGCTGTATGAGCTGTATGCCGACACTGACATAATCAAGCGTATAAAACTCTAGCGGCTTCGCTGGCTGGGTCATGTTGAGCGAATGGAAGAAAGCGCTCCGGCTAGAAGGGTGTTTTATTCGAACCAGGGTGGAGGAACACACAGAAGGGGACGTCCTAATCTCCGTTGGAAAGACCAGGTGCAGGGCAACCTGACTGCACTTGGCCTTATCAACTGGCGACAGCGCGCGCGTAGCAGAAGTGACTGGCGAAGGTTTGTGAAGGCGGCCAAGACCGATCATCGGTTGTAGTGCCAGCTACGTAAGTAAGTAAATTAGGTAAAATACCATATGCTTTTAACTATTTACTCATCATATATGTTTATATTAAGAAGAAAACAAAAAATATTTAAGTATGTTTTCTTGCTTTTTAACTCTTCTACAAATATGTTTCCTTAGAAAGGTTATTTCATTCAGTGAAAGTTATTGTTTTTCCTTCTCTTAGGTTTGGTTTCCGGATGGCTATTCTACGAAATCTTCTCAACTTTTTTCTTCGTACTGGTGTCGTTTATTTTCTAGGTTGCTTACGGCATGAACATTTTTATTCTGCAGATGATGTTTTCTTACTACTCTTTCCTACTGATTCATCTTACTTATACAGCAACATTGCCATTGATTCATTAATCCAGACAGCTTTTACCAAGGCTTCTCTCTAAAGATATTGTGCTTTGAGATTGTGACAAAAAATCTTTAAAATAGTATTTATTCAAATCCTGTTATAAAATCAATGGCTATTGAGAACTAACAAACATTACCCAAGGACCTGATAATATTTGAATTTAAGAATGTACGATCGATTAACAATTCCTTCAGATAGTTATTTTTTGCTAAAACTCGCTCTCTAAAAGATATCTCAAGAAAAAAAGCATTTATTTCTTACGTATAAAAAAGGAGTATCCAAGAAAATATTCACAGCTGTTCCAATACAATTTACAAATACATCTAAAGGGTGTTTTTTTTTAGAAGTGTGGTTTTCAATCTGGCAATACTTTTTTCGGAGTTGGCCTTTTTGACACCTGTCACTTGATTTATGCTCAGTTTGGTTTGCCATTTCATAATGAATAGACTTACTCCTGAACAACGTTTGCAAGTCGTGCAAATTTATTACCAAAATAATGGTTCGGTTCGCGCGATTTTCACAAGAAAATTTTGTTCAGCGATGAAGCTCACTTTTGGTTGAATGGATACGTTAATAAGCCAAATTGTCGCATTTCGAGTGATCATAATCCATAAGCCATTGTTGAGACGCCGTTACATCCTCCAAAAGTCACTGTTTGGTGTGCTCTATGGGCAGAGGGAATCATTGGTCCATATTTCTTCAAAGATGAAGCCGGTCATAATGTTACAGTCAATGGGGAACGCTATAGAGCCATGATTAATGACTTTTTCGTGCCTGAATTGGAGGATGTTGATGTGGATGACCTTTGGTTCCAACAAGAAGGCGCTATATGCCATACAGCCAACGAACAATCAATTTATTGAAGGAAACTTGTGGCGTGGCCTCCAAGATCGTGCGATTTAACACCGCTGGACTATTTTTTGTGGGGTTATGTGAAGTCGCTTGTCTACGCAGATAACTCCTGAGACGATTGACGCCATGGAAGAGAATATTCGGCGCGTTATTACTGACAAACGGCCCCTATTGCTGCAAAAAGTGGTTGAAAATTGGGCCTCTCGACTGGAATTTATTCGAACCAGCCGCGGCTGCCACTTGCCCGAAATCGTTTTTAAAATATAATGGCAAATCCTTATCTTTATAATAAAGCTAAATTCTTGGCCATAACATTAAATTATATACGTTTTATTTCTTCTTGAAAACCACACTTCTTAAAAAACACCCTGTACTTTTAGCGTGTCAGGTATCACTTTTCTTTAACCCTCTAACCTGTAAAAGCCTTCTAAAGAAAAAAATACATTCCCAAGCATGGTCTTCGGCAAATTATCCAAGTAGTAGCATTTCAATATTTTTGTATTGCATTGTGCCATTCGGTTAGAAATGGTTAGAAGGTTAAGAAATAAATCATCGTTCATATGTTTCATATTTCATTAAAGAAGGAGGTATAAAAACCTACTAAATATCTGAAGATCTGGATAATTTCAAGAAAATTATACTCAAGAAAATTTCTTGAGCGATTTTTACTTGTTGTTTTCGGTTTTATACCTACCTTCACCAGCAATTCCTAGAAAACACATTACACTTTACGAAAATGAATAGTTCCTCAAATATTACAATACGCCTACTGGGCTAGCCAGCCCTTATCGAGACTTTACCCATCCATACAACCCACCCGTATTGTCGTATTCAGTTAGAAAAGTAGAGGTCTTTTCGGTCTGAATTGAACTGATTAATCATTGTAATCTTTTAATTTTCTTAATGTTATTTATCTTTGATAAAATGACACTTTCTTTCTCCACTTAAGTAAATTAAGTGAATCCCTCAATTATTGTATAGTGATATTATTTGTAAGTATATACGGTGTCCGTGCGAGTGTGTCTTGTATTTGTGTGTGTGTGTGTGTTTGGTGTAACATTAAATCAACTTACCTCCAAATATGTTTTAATACGCATCACACAACTGGGCAAATTGAGGCAAACGAACACTGTTGATACAATTAAAAGCATCTTTGTTACTTTTAATTGTGAGGAATTTGCTATTCTTCGTCTTCCTGTTGTGTTTTTAATAAATGTAGAGAGAGAATAGAAGAGAAAGAAAAGAAAAGAAAAGAGGAAATCTTGTCAAATATAAATAGGAGACTCGTATATATTGACAAAAGTTTCATAATTTTATTTATTGAATGAAAAAAGTCGGTATGGGGTTTCATTTTCATTTACCTGAACCAAGTACTTATGTACAGTATTTCTCGTCCCTTTAGTCTGGCCTTTCTTACTCAACACAATTTTCTGATTAAAAATCTTTGCATGCACATGCAATATGAATTTTTGTAGATGTTTTAATCGTAAAACTAATTTGATTTTTGAGAGTTAATACTTTGCAGAATGAATATTTCAAGGAGAAGAAATTGTCATCGATTGAAAATACTTAGTTTAAACTTGTGCCGGTTTTGAAACTTATGAGTGCTGTAAAATTTTATTTAGCACATGCCTTTACGAGCAAAGTTACAGCATCATTCAAACTTGGGTTAAAATTTAATAATTCTCGTATATTGCAGCTTACGTGCACTTCTAATTCTAACAACTTTTTCTTTTTAGATTCTTCTGAAAGTATTCAGAAGTATTATTGTGTTAATGTGTTCTGAGTGTTCTGTATGCAAGGAGTTAATTATAAAATGATATTGATGGTCCGAAGCACGAAACTAATTAACGCTAACACACCACGTCCTCAGTTAGTTACTGGTTTAGGTGTAGGTGGTTTTAGGACTTCCATCTCATCTATTTAAATTTTACTCTTAAGAATTAGTCTTATATGTACCATAATTCATATGTATAATCTTAAACAGTTCCTAAATGAAAACTTCGTCTAAATTAGTTATCATATAACCATTAAAGCTTGTTGTGCGAAAATTGCTTAGAATCATTTAGCTCAGTTGAAGTATTAAATTTTATGAATTGTTGCAATAACAAGTTTAAAATTTCACTTCTTTAAAGCTCTTATACAAACATTTGGTAAACAAAATTAAAAGTTGAAAGAACTTGGTTTTGTAGTTTCAACTTGCATAATATTGTTCTCATTTCACCCAAAGAAATTACTAAAATTTTCCTAGTAAATATTTAGTAAATATTATTTAACTTATATTTCATGGAAGATTCAACTCAAAGACTGGGGTAGATATTTAGAATTTTTTTTTTTCATTTTAACTTAATATTTTGCGATTTTGATAAAGTAAATTATTTTGAACGTAATATTTTGTAAAAAGAAGAATCCATTGGTTGGAAGTTTTATTTATTTATAAAATATTTAAATTATTACAAATTATCCAGCTAATGCCCCACAAAATAAAGTATGTATGTATGTTACATACACAACTCATACAGAAACTTTTTTCAGTTTTGTTTTACTTCTGGATAAAGTACTGATTTTACAAATTGAAGTGCAGTTCAAGTTTACAAATACGGTGTACGACACTGTCATCTAAAGTAAAAGAAGAAGAAAAGGAATTGCAATTTTTCCAACCCAATTCCAATTCGATTTGTGCTGTGAACATACATATGTATTTATGTATGTATTTCAAATTTGAAATGTTTTTTTACAATACCATATATACAGGGTGATTTTGGTGTAAATTGGAAACGAATAAGTTTTAATTGAAATGACTTCCTCGGCTAGCCTTGCAGTAGTCGATTACGATTAACCCAAAATTGTTAGTACATTTTACACTGAATGGGGCTGTACTGGACCAATGGCTGCACCAATTTCGTTCTTGGATGGTTAGCTTAACACTTATCTTTGACGGCTCCCCACAAATACTTGTCCAATAGAGTCAAATCGCAACTGCGTGGTGGCCAACGGACATCACCAAAACGGCTAATAACGCGATTTTCAACAGATCGATTATTGCACAACTTGAGTGTCACGGCGCGCCATCTTGTTGGAACCAAATGTTGTCTAAGTCCTTATATTCTAAAATAGGACACAAATATTCCGTTATTGTTATTATTGTGCGTTAGCTCACACCATTCACTGTAACACATCTTCCTTCCTCATTTTCAAAGAGAAATGGCCCAATGATACCGTCAAAAATCACACCAAACAGTTACTCGTTGAGGGTGCATTGGCGGCTTCTCAACAATCGCACATGTATTTTCTGAGTCCCCGATGCAACTATTTTGTCGTGTATTTTGTCTACTATCAGCAGGCTCGAATTTCATTTTAGCCGTATCTACGTCACTTATCAGAATCATCTACTTTTTGCCATACGCTTTGTCGGCAAAAAAATTGACCTGGCCTAATGCATAAGCCAGAAAACAATCAAAGACATTACGTGAATATTTCCTAAACAAGAAATGTTCCTAGTAAAAACAAATTGTAAAAAGTATTACTTAACTACATAAAAAAATATTTGTTAAGATTTGCTTTCTAACTAAAAAATTTAATTCTATTAATTATTTATATGAAATTTCGTCCAACCGTTCATGCTTCCTTATTATGCTTCCTTTTTCGCAGTTAATATACTGCGGCCATTTTAATTACTCAGTGAGCAGGTTGGACTTTTTAAAAAATTGTTGTTTAACATGTTTTTGTTAAACAGGAGAGTATACAATTTTGCCGAATTCTTTATACAAACTTTACACACAAAATTATACAAACATTGTGTATTACATATCAGACGTGACTGGATGACCATTACAGGATTAAGTAAGGTTTAGTTACTCTCTGTTTTCATCGTAAGTAGGAATGTGGCAAGCATATTGAGTGGGTCATGCTCAACTGTTTCTTTCATATAAAGCACTCCCATAAATGATGAGCGAATCATGCACAAAGTAGGAATAGGAAAAGGATTTTTTAAATTGCTTATTTTAACTTCACTTCAGTTATGACAAACATGTGAATGCGATTTCAATTTATCACTTGAAGAGAAAGTGCAATTTCTTGCTTTCTCTCTTTATTTTTCACTGTCATCATTACCACTGACTGACTGACTCATCATTATTACTCCTTCTATCTGTCTGCATCCTTTCTGGGCTCTTTTCTCTCACCTGATTTCCTTGTGCTTTCGAAATTTTCCTGTGAAGCTACATTCTCACCGACGCCACTCGACTGTGTTGAATAAGTTGATTTTTTACGCTTCAGCGATGATATGCGATATGTTGAAGTGGATGTAAGTGCATCCCGAGTCACTTGTGGTTTTCTGAATAGAAAAGAAAAATAAATAAATGGAAATTCATTTTGCTTTTGGTATTTTTGATTTTCGTACTTTTCCCCCGGCTTTCGGTTAACAAACAAGAAAAGCTAATGTTATTTCATATGCAAATATCAAATAATAACAATTGGCAAATTCTAAGTGGTAAAAATTTAAGCAAGAAAAAAGCCATGAACTTTGAACTTCCGGTAGTAGTTCTTCCTTTTAGTTCTTTGTTTTCTTTCCTTCTACCACCCCCGCACCGGTAAAAATAATTCAGTTACTATTTAAGTGATTACCTTTTTTGCATCGTCAACGTTCTTCGAATAGTTGCAAACTTCCACACTATGCAACCGGTGATTGTATTGAATATGACAATGGTTGTGAATGGCAATGCAAACACAACAATTGTATCCCAATAGTTCATTGAGGTCATTATTCCCTGAAAGTGCAAATATGATTGAAATTATTAACATAAATTTACATAAATGTTTCTCGATTTTCGTAAAAATCTTAAAATTACATATTTGTGTTTGTATTTTCGTGCGTAAATTATTTTGAACTTACTTTACTTTACTTTTGATGGCACAACAGCCCATGGAGGGCCTAGGCCGAGCTTTTCGCATCCACTCATGTTGTGCGTGTTATATTTGTACATGAATGGAAGGGACCTACAGTTTAAAGCCGAATCCGAACGGCGAAGGAAAAGCTTTTCATAGCAATTTTTACTCTTGTAAGTTTGCCATTGCCTGACAAGAGGTGGTGCCGTGTAGAAAAATTATTTTTTCTACTTTTTTTTTTTTTTTTGATTTTGCCTGTGCCGAGATTCGAACCCCGGACACTCTGCGTAGCAGTCCAACGCACTACCACTACGCCACAGCGACCACATTATTTTGAACACATTAAGGTAATTGAACATAATAAAAATTGAGCGATATATCTTGTTTTCCATAAAAATATTTACTGCGCATTGAAAGCGATTACTACTGAGAACAGCCCATGGAGGGCCTAGGCCGAGCTTTTCGCATCCACTCATGTTGTGCGTGTTATATTTGTAACATGAATGGAACGGACCTACAGTTTAATGCCGAATCCAAACTGCGAAGTGAAAAGCTTTTCATAGGCAATTTTTACTCTTGTAGGTTTGCCATTGCCTGCCAAGAGGTGGTGCCGTGTAGAAAAATTATTTTTTCTCCTTTTTGATTGCACACTTAAGAAAAGACAACATACTTTCAATACAATACAATATATATTCTGAAAGATTCTGAATTTCCTTAAATGATTAACTTATTTTCACTTTTGATATTGTCGTGATGGAAAAACTCTTCGATTTCTGTTTCTTCATAATGCGAGGTTTTAGATTTGACAGTGACATTGTGTTTTTTTTTACCGGTTACTCTTTCACGTTTTCGATAATTTTTGTTCGGCAGAAAAAAAGATAATTTTTATTTAACAAATATGACATGAAAATGAATGCATTTTATAAGTACCAGGTGTACAAGTATGAATCCGGGAATTTTATTAAGAAAATACACATTTATTTAAGAAAAATGGTTATGCATTCAATATTTAAAGTAATAGCCATTGTTAGCTACTCATTTTTCCCATCTCTCTGGCAATTTATGAATGCCTCGCCAAAAAAACTGTTCGTTTTTTGAGTCAAACCAGTCATCGAGCCATTTTTTCACATTTTCGTACGAATCGAAGTGCTGCTCAGCAAGCGCGTGCCCCATTGATGAAAATAAGTGGTAGTCAGATGGAGCAAAGTCTGGTGAATAAGTCGCATGGGGAAGGGCTTCCCAGCTGTACGAATCTACCAATTCCCGAGTTTGTTTTGTTCGATGTGATGGTACATTGTAATCAAGAAAAATTACTTTGTGTTGCCTAAATTGATATTCAAGACGTTTTTGACGCAAAGCACAGTCCAAATCGAACAATTGTTGTTGGTAGCGTTGATCGGTGAGTATTTCACCTGGTTTCAGAAGGTCACACCAAATAACACCTCGCTGATCACAGAAAACACAGAGCATTGTCTTCTTTCCGTTGCGATTTGGCTTTGCTGTCGATTTGGCAGGTGTACCGGGCTTAACATATGATCGTTTACGTTTGGCATTCTCGAAATAGATCCATTTTCATGAGATTCCAAAGCAGATTTCTTCAATTGGAAACAGAAAATCAACGATGTCCGCATATCGTAGTTTGTAGTCAACATTTTTACGAGCGAAAAAAAATATGATGTTGTATGAAACTTGATTGTTTATGAACTGAATATTTTTAACAGAACTAAATGCGAAGAAATGACGCCAATGATTTGGTTTGGCAGAGCGTATAGTTTTACCTAGCGACACAGAGATTTCATTTTCGGATATATACTAGTACACCTGGTATATGATTGAAATGCTAAAAGTTTTGTGGAAATATCAAGTATTCAATAATTGTTTTAACTTCCACCAAATGCTAAAATACATACATACACTTTTGAAATTTCTTTATGGGAATAAACTATTGTTTTTGTTAGGAACTTAAACTACTAGATATTCGACTAAAAGTCTTCGTTTTTGTAATTCTTTTTTTTCATAATTCAGTCAGAATTCACATTAAAAAACTATTACTTAGGGTTTATAAAATTTATCCCCGATTTTTTTTATTTTAGTTTACTTTATTTTGCAACATAATAAAAAAAAAACTACTGGCATTTTTCTATAAAGAGTTAAATTCGTTGCTATTATTGCAATCTCTTAATTTGACTAGAAAATATTCAGAAATTTTTTTGCTGTTGGTTTGCTAATTCATGAATTCACGCAAGTTGTTTAATTGGCTTTATAACATTTTAACAATTCCATGAACTTTTTCTCAACCTTCTCACAATTTAACAAACTTTTTTTTTTTTGTTCTAAAAATTTTGTATTTTTTCTACAAACCGTTTGCAAAGTAGTCCAGCTTTACTTTCATAGCATACAAAAAAAAACTTTGCGCACACCTTGGGAGAATTATTAAAAATTATTTTATATTAGGAAAAAAAACATAAATTTCATTTTTTTCATCTAAAGTTTATGGTCAAAATTATTAAGCTTTTATTAAGAGGAATCATCACCAATTTGGATTTGCTTGTTGATTTAAACTGTTACGAGTAGGTCGAACTAAAAGCTTAAAATGATATTCGTGTTGTTGTTTCATGGTATTTCTATACTCTGAAACCAATTTTGACTTGAACTGTGTATGCACATAGTTCGAAATGAATTTATGAGCAACCGGTTTTAAATGCCTAAATAGTTTGTTTTACGCAGACCTAGCTTCAGTTTGTAGCTGCTACGCTGAAGCTGTGTGTCCATAGATTTTTTTGGATAACTCGTCTGAATTCGTCCAAAAATTGCACCAAAGCTTAGGGAAACTGCTCTTGATTTGTTGCGATTTCATTCTAGTTTTATCAGATTTTTCTTTTTTTACGGTGATATCTGTGTATATATTTTCCGTTAACTTTGATTACTTTACTTTTAATGGCACAACAGCACATGGAGGGCTTAGGCCGAGCTTTTCGCATCCACTCATGTTGTGTGTGTTATATTTGTACATGAATGGAAGGGACCTACAGTTTAATGCCGAATCCGAACGGCGAAGTGAAAAGCTTTTCATAGCAATTTTTACTCTTGTAGGTTTGCCATTGCCTGCCAAGAGGTGGTGCCGTGTAGAAAAATTATTTTTTCTACTTATTTTTTTTTTATTTTACCTCTGCCGAGATTCGAACCCCGGACACTTTGCGAAGCAGTCCAACGCGCTACCACTACACCACAGCGACCGACTTTGATTAATAGCTTTAAAATTGTTCAATATTTTATTGCATAATTCTCTCCACCTTTTTTAATGACACAATAGCCCGTTAAGGTCTCGAAGTAGCTTTTTCCAGAAAAAAGAATTTAATATTATTTTTGTTTTTTGGTTACTTTCTTTTGACCTTATCCAAGCTGTGTAGTAGTCCAACACACTACCAATAACGCCATTGTGACAGAAAAAGTTAGCTCTTTACGTTTTAATTATTTGAAAGTAGCAGATTTCATTTTCATTTCATATTTGAAATGTCAAAATATAATTACATTTATTTAACTGAAACACAATGCTATTTTACATTTCTTAGCTTGTTAGTGATAACGAAAAAAAAAATGGAAAATCAAAATAAAGCGAGTAAATCTCTTCATCTCTCATGTGCTGCTGAGACACTGGTAGAAAGGAATTTCTTTACTTTATCACATACAATGAATATATTTGGTGTATGTATTTACAATGCAGAATGAAATATGCATGTATTGTTCAATTATTTAAAAAAATTCAGATATTTCATAATCAAAAACAAACAAAAAAAAATATTTTGTAATACTTTACGTTGTGCTAGGGATAGCTAGTTAGGGACTTCTATTTCTCAACGGAAAGTAATAAAATTGACAGAAATATGTTTATGTGTGCTTGTGTGACTCGTAGTAAATCAGATTTAACCCTCTAGTTCCTAAATGGGATTGACCTAAAAATAAAAACATATAATAGCTAAATATGGACGAAAAAAGCACAGAACTGTTTTCAAAAAATTAAAAATTTTAATTAGAGTGGATTTATGAAATCGTGAAGTCGAGATCCCTCAAAGCAATTGTGGTTGTTTGAAACTATTAGCAATTTTTTTTTTCTTAAATATTCCTATTATTAGTTCGTCGTAGACTCTTTTATATACCGTTTGTATCACGGCAAGTATTTGATTAAATAATTAATTTTTCAGGTTTTCGAACACTTTGATTGCTTTCAGCGGCTGTAATACATATCGCTGCTTATGGCCGAAACATTATTATGCAAGTTGGAAGAGTTTACTATACGATATGATAAAGTCTGCCTCCAGACTTATGTTCAGGTGGTTATTACACCCGTGACTGCTGAGAACTAGAAGGTTAACATATTTTTCCTCTCTCTTTTGGTTTTACGTAAATAAATGTTACTATATATTGTTGAGATGCATATAAAAGAAATAGTTGCGTAAAACTTCATGCATGTGATCACACATGCTCACGTTAATCTTCTTTTTTGCTATCGAATTGATACGGTATGTTAGTTTTTATTCCCACTCCCTTCTAATTTGTCGGTATGTCAATGAGAGTAATTTTTAGATTGGAAGATTTTAGAATTTATTCTTCAAACTTTAAGGCTTCATGTTACAAAATTTATGAAAATCACAGCTGATTATTTGTTTTTTTTTTTGCTTACTGGCATTTTTAGATTTTAAAGTTTTGTCTGAATGCTACTGTTCTTTTAATCCCTAGAAAAAGTTTTTTCATTTTCTTTTAATCTTTAAAATAATTTTCTTTAGCTTCAACGCCGAAGGACGCAATGTGGTATAAAAATCAGTTTTTTGATGCGACGTTGTTCAAGTTTTTTGTTTTTTTTAATTTCTATTCACTAATATTTGATTAAGATATTTAAAAAATATATAATGAATTACATAGTCCATTAAATATTTGTGGGTAAGCTGCTAAAGCATTTGGAAACATTTTTCGGATTCGGATGCTGTTGCTATTTAATTAGAAAATATAATTTATTTGATGTGTATTTCATAAATTAAAAAATCGTGAAAAAATTTTGATTTTATGACCTTAATTTTGGTAGACCAAACAAAAAAATATATACCCTATATCTGATCTAATTTTTATTAACAAAAAAATAATGCATATCGGCTAAAATTTTTTGAAAATATGTTTTTTTTTGATATAACTGAAGTGAAGTATAACTAAGTGGTCGCCGTGGCGTAGTTGGTAGTGTGGTGGACTGTTGGCGTATTCGAAAATCGGCACAGTCAAAAAACAAAAATAGGAAAGAATAAAAATTTTCCTATACGGGACCACCTGTTGCCAGGCAATGGCAAACGCCCCAAGAGTAAATATTGCCTAAGAAAAACTCTTCACTTCGCCGTTCGGATTCGGCATAAAACTGTAGGACCCTTCCATTCATATCCAAATATAACTCGCTCAACATGAACGGATGCGACCTACGCTGCAACAGTTTTCAGAGCTATTTCAGTTTTTCTATTGTATGGGAGATAGGCGTGACATTTGACCGATCACGCCCATTTTCATAACTTCTCTTTTCTATGAGCTAGTGATCGTCGTGGCGTAGTTGCAGAGTAACCGAGTTTAAATCTCGGCACAAGTAAAAATCAAAAGATAGAATTTTTTCTACATAGCACCACCTCTTGGCAGGTAATGGCAATGAGTAAAAATTGCCTAAAGAAAGCTTTTCACAGCACCGTTCGGATTAGGCATACAACTGTAGATCCTTTCCATTCATGTATAAATACAACACGAATTATAATGTAATACTAATATGAGTAAAACAGCGAAAGCCTCTCCATGGGTTATTGTGTCTTTAAAGGAGAACACGAAGAATATGATGACTTTATATGGAATCAAACGACTGTGGGGCGTGGATAATAGAAATATAAATACAAAAGGAGTCAGCACTGGTACCATTGTATAATTTTTGTAAACATTTTGCCCTGTTGTATTATTTTTTGTACGAAGAACAGAACAGAAAAGAATGTCATTGTTTTGTTTGAAAATATATCAAAGTTAAGTTAAATGTATCAAAGTTAACGGTCGCTGTGGCGTAGTGGTAGTGCGTTGGGCTTCTACGCAGAATGGCCGGGGTTCGAATCTCGGCACAGGCAAAATCAAAAAGTAGAAAAAATTATTTTTCTACACGGTACCACCTCTTGGCAGGCAATGGCAAACCTGCAAGAGTAAAAATTGCCATGAAAAGCTTTTCACTTCGCCGTTCGGATTCGGCATTAAACTGTAGGTCCCTACCATACATGTACAAATATAACACGCACAACATGAGTGGATGCGAAAAAGCTCGGCCTAGGCCCTCCATGGTCTGTTGAGCCATTAAAAGTAAAGTAAAAAGTAAGGAAATGCAAAATATGCCAATCTTTATTCCATGTTCTCCCTGTCCATACTGATGCTAAGAGATACATAATAATTTGAAAAACGCTATACTTACGTTTATGCCGCTCAACACATTACAAAATATTTAGCGTAATAAATTAGATTATTGAATGCTGAAAGAATTTGCCTACTACTAGTAGGACCAGTGAGTCCTTTGTTCATCGCTGAAGCTAGTTAAATGTAGCCAATCAGTTTGGCGTTTGTAACCTAGAATAATAATTCTTTCAAAACGCAAATCAGATCAGAAAATTCGAATCCTATTAGTTTGAAAATGTAACTCATTCTTGAAACAACATTAAACGAAGTAAGCATTGAAAAAATATCATACCCAATTACGATATCAATCAAATCATTTTACCGATCTGAATTGGAAAAGTTTGCAAGAAGATAAGGAATTTTACCATTCAAATTAATACACAAAAAGTCTGCAACAAATTTAATGGCAATATTTCTTCGTTGGTTTTATTTTCATGTATTAATAAGCTAGCTCCTAAAAGAGTCTTTCCTACTACTTATATTGTATATTGTAAAGTCCAATACAAAATCAAATAATAAGGTACTGAATGTCAATGTGAATTGCAATGAAGCAAAATAAGTTAATAAATATCACAACGAGAAAATTATGTTTATTTAATATAAGATTTAAGTTAAAACAACACCCTGTTTTGCTTACTAACCTTATACTCGCTCTTCATATCACAAATGGTCATCTCCAATTTCGATGAATAAATCGGTGTTGATGATATCCAAAAGGGTATGCAATGCGCACAACCCGCCATAGTCAAACCGAACAACACCATTTTGGCACGCCGCACGGTGCACATAGTTTGACGCTTGAGCGGGTACGCCACTGCAATGAAACGCTCCACTGTGAATCCAGCCACAAACCACGCAGAGCAGAAACATGCCAAACTACTGAAGTATGTAAAGAATTGACAGAAGAAATCACGATTATACAGATGAACATCGACAAAATTTAGCCATTGCACGAAAAGGCCAAATAGGAAACATGTATCACTAACAGCTAACGCCGCCAAATAGAAGCTCGACGAGAATTTACGCAATTTGGTTTTGAAAAATACAAATACGGAAAGAATGTTGCCAATGCTGCCAGTGCATACTAGTATGGGTACATAATAAAAGTTTAGTATGGTGCCGATGGTTTCAATGGTGTGTAGCATTTCATTGGTATCGTCATAATTGTTGTTGATGTTGCTGTTATTTGTGGCGGCAGTTAAGTTGTAGTTGTATGCCGGAGCGGGTATTGTTGGTGCCGCTGCTGCTGTTGTGATCATATATTGATTATTGCTGTTATCCACATTGTTGCTGATACTTTTTACAGCTGCATAGCTGCTGCTGCTGCTGCTGCTGCTATTTCTGTAGCTGTTGATGAGAGTCATGTCCACATTGGTGTCGCTATTGAGAAGGTCATCATTGCTATAAAGGAGTGAAGTTGATTTTGAAGTGGTGGTGCTAAAGTTCGTGATTTCTCGATTGTTGTATGCATTTATAATACGCATGTTATTGTTGTTGTAACCGTTATTTACGATAATATTACTATTCTTAAGTAATAGTGATCGATAATCACGCCGACGATCATTTCATATTATTAAAACTAACTGTGATTTCATTAATATTACTCCCAATCGATATCACTTTCGCGTAATTATTATTCTTTTCATTTCCACCTTCGTTATTCTGTTATTTCTGTTATTGGCACGAGTATTTGCAGGAGTTGCTGTTGACGTTGCGTCAGCAATGGTAGTGATGTTGATTATTGTTGATTAAATGTAATGTTTACGTTATCAACATGACGACGAACTCATTGTGATGACGAATGTTTATTGGCGGATATTATAATATGCTCTTGATTCTTTTTCTACAATTCCTACTTTAAAGAAATATAAATAAATTTGTAGTTTGGTAAAAGTAATAATAATAAACATTTGAAATATGGCGTTGTTTATGCATCGATGATGAAAATCTTATGTCCATATTCTTAAGTATATATTTTTCATTGCCTTTCTGTTAAATTTCATTGCTAGTTCTTTAGTAATTTCGCTTGTGATTGACAACAGATTGTTGCCTTCAGCTATTTTTATAACCAAATAACAACAACAATTTTGTTTTGTTTTTGCTAGTTTAACATCAACACCACCGTCATCATCATAACACTCAATAACATATACAATTGACAGGCAACTGTATTAAAATGTTTAAAACATTCAATATGTTAAGGATCCTTAATCCTTAATCGTTGTTGGTTTTTGTATGGCTGCTGCTGTTTTTCTGCTGTCTGTATTTTTTCAATACCTTTATCTGGTCAATACCTTTGCTGGTTGCTTTTAATTTATTGTAGCACCATCAGCAATATTGTCGATCTTGGAAGTATACAACTGTTCAAAACTTTTCAGATACTTATTTAATTTTATAATATTTCACAATGAGTGTCACTTTCGCATTAATTAAATCACACAAATTTCTGACAGCAGTTGAAATATTAATTCCGTAAAGTTTTACAATATTAATTTGCTCTTTTACGATGAACTACCTACATTGTAACCAAATTGATACATTAGAGTGGATCGATTTTGTAAACATGATGTTGCTTTTTGAGAAGAGTGGGGTGAATAACAGTAATATCCCTGTTCGATACAGCTCATGAGCCTTTTCATAGATATTGATGCACAGATTGCGATTCCGAGGCTAAAGTTTTATCAAGCCGTCTGATTTTTAAGAAAAGAAAATTAGGGACCAAAAATTACCTTGTATTTACCCCCTCTCTCAAAAACCGATGTCGCGATGGGGATTACAAAAGTCCCCCGTTTATCGATCCACTCTACATATGTACATATAGGGTGTGCCATCTTTTATGTCGGTATGCGAATATTGAACAATTTAAAAAAAAAAACGATTTCCATATATGAGGTATTTTCATTTAATTTAGTCTTTTACAATTTATTTGGACAAGTTTTTGGACATCAATCAAGTGACGCTAAATGTGCCCCCTTTTTTGCGTTTTCCATCACTTTTTCGAGCGTATCGGGTGGTATAGCGAAAATTTCGACACGAATGTTTGCCTTAAGTTCGTCAGATAACCCCACAAAAAGAAGTCCAGATGGTTTAAATCTGGAAGTCTGGGTGGACAGTCAGTGCCCCCATTTTTGTACACCACACGTCCACGGAATTTTCGTTGCAGAAACTTCATTGCTTGATTTGCAGCGTGGCATAGCGCACCGTCTTGTTGAAACCAGTAACCGTCCAGACCGTTTTCACACATTTGTGGGAAGACATAATGAGCCAACATCCACCGATATCGATTCTCATCGACTGTTTCGCCTGATCTGAAGAAAAATGACCCAAAGATGGTTTTGGCGCAAACTCCGGCTCAAGTAGTCACTTTTTGATCATACAATGGTGTTTCATGGATCTCGTGTGGATTCTTCGTTCCACAAATGCGTCAGTTTTGCTGGTTAACGGCGCCATAGAGTGTGAAATGGGCCTCGTCGGTCATCAAAATTTCGTTAAAAAAAACAAGCTCAGTGGACGGCGTTAATATTGTTTGAGTCAGTTGCACTTTATTCGGAAACAAATTCAAAACATCCTTCAAAATGCGCCGCAAGGTGGTTCCACTGACGTCAAAATGCTGAGGACGGTGACGATGCGACACATGTGGGTTCTCACCAAAACTTCTTTGAACCAGTTCATTGGAAGGTTTTGGGCGTTTATGAACGGCGATTGACGATCTCGCACTGTCCCGTGCTCAATAAAACGACGAATAGTGTTGTCAGAGGGTAGTTGTTGGCCACGATATTTTCGACGATATACACGTTGAGTTAACACAACTGAATGTTGTTTTCAATGTACAGCGTCACATTAATTAATTTTAATTATAAAGTTCAGCGAAAGAAAGTTATTATTTTGTAGGTTGTTATCGGGAAAAAATTGTCTCTAGTTTTTCATTGACTTTGGATGCGTTTGTAGGATTTTTTTTTTCATACTTTTCAAATTATTTATAAATTTCAACCAGCACAAATAGTACCTAGTTTATAATATGTATTCAGAAAAAACCCCGAAGAAAAACTGTCTCCAAAAAATGCATTTGATATTGATCAGTCATCTCAATGAACGAACATTTGCGCAAAATTAAAAACTTTGTGTAATATGTGAAAGTGAAAAATTCAAATTACAGTTTTATGCTTTAAAGTACGAGTAGATATAACATTCAGCTACAATTTAAATTTCTTGAATTTTTAATAAATTTTACTTTGAATCAAAGTCATGCGATTGATTGATGACAGTTTTATCAATGAAAATTTTAAAATTAATACTCTTCAATATGATTGTACAGGGTGTTTTTTTTAGCAGTTTGGTTTTCCAGAAGAAATAAAACGCATATAATTTAATGTTATGGCCAAAAACACCTTTTTGCAGCAATTGGGGCCGTATGTCCGTAATAACGCGCCGAATATTCTCTTCCAAGGCGTCAATCGTCTCGGGCTTATCTGCGTAGACAAGCGACTTCACATAACCCCACAAAAAATAGTCCAGCGGTGTTAAATCGCACGATCTTGGAGGCCACGCCACAGGCCCACGACGCGAGATAATGCGCTCACCAACATCAACCAAAAGTTTCCTTCAATAAATTGATTGTTTCGTTGGCTGTATGGCATGTCTTGTTGGAACCGAAGACCAAAGGTCGTCCACATCAACATCCTCCAATTCAGACATGAAAAAGTCATTAATCATGGCTCTTCTATAGCGTTCTCCATTGACTGTAACATTATGACCGGCTTCATCTTTGAAGAAATATGGACCAATGATTCCCTCTGCCCATAGAGCACACCAAACAGTGACTGTTGGAGGATGTAACGGCGTCTCAACAATGGCTTATGGATTTTGATCACTCGAAATGCGACAATTTTGCTTATTAACGTACCCAGTCAAACAAAAGTGAGCTTCAACGTTAAAAAAAAATTATCTTCTGAAAATCGGAATCGGTGGCTATCTCGGTCGGGCTTAATTCTTGCACAAGTTGAATTTTGTATGATCGCAAACCAAGATCCTTCCGCAAAATCTTACATAAAGTGGATGGGCACAGCTCCAATTATTTCGCGCGATGGCAGATGGACTTATTCGGGTCTTCTTCGATACTCTGCTCCACAGCAGCAATAGCGTCTTCGGTGGGCACTGTATCTGAGGATGCGCATTATCTACTTGAGTAAACGTGGTGTGAAACCGATCAATGGTTGCTCGAATTACCGACACTGCAGGGCGATTATGTCGACCGAATATTAGACGCAGCGCGTGATGCGTCGCGCGAATCGAACCATTATTTTGATATTAAATTTGCACGATATGCAAACGTTGTTCAGGAGTAAGTCTATTCATTATATCAAACCAGATTGAAAACCACACTTAAAAAAACACCCTTTATAATCGATTTCTATTGAGTGAAAGGATTCTAAATCGCTTAAAAGAATTGGCAATTAGTTCGTAGAAAATAATAAATTAAAATATATTTAGATATACACAAGCACATGAGAAGTTGAGTGCAAAAGTTATGTAAGTCAAGAAAATAAGACTTTGAGTTTTGTAGAAGTAAAAAAATAAAAATAATATAACAATCACCATTGTATGGCACATTTTCACTTAATAGTTCCTGCTTTTACTTGATTACGCACTGAAATATATCATTTATTTATCACTCTTGCAGTGAAAATGTTTATTCAAAAGTACCTTTTTTTTTGATAGTGAGCTTAGAAATAAAAACCCCATTTATTATAAAATTTGTTATTCGAAAATATTGGGCAATATCGGTCGAGTGGGCTTATTACCTTTCCTTCAAAATAAGTGAGATTTTAAAAATTGTATTATATTGAAGAAAATTTTTAATCAAATTATACCAAATTCAGTACGCTTCAATGAAATATCTGTTGTAAAAATTGCCAATATCGGGCATTAGTCACGCCTACCATATCTAACACGAAAGTCAAATATGCAAAGGGCATTATAAAAGCAACTTTTGCTGCAAACACAACAAAATTTGGTATAGTGAGTTTGGCTGATAACAAAAATATTTCATAAGAATATGGACATATCAGGATTTGACCTACCATTGAGAGGGTGTGTATATAAAATTCGGCCCCTCCTGAAGTTAGCTTTTCTACTAGTTTTTGTTATCCTGGTATAATTTTTTAATACGAGTTTCGTTTTAAAAACATATCCTTTTTCAGTGCGCAAAACAATTTCGCTTTTCATTCAAAATTCTCATGACATCTAACGCCAAACAGTTGCACAGGCTTACACAACTGTCGCAGAAAACAGAATGAGTTTAAAGTTATTGCCTTGTGTGACTTACATCACTTTTGCACTCAACGGCTCATATATTTGAATGTCATTTTTTAAAACTATAGATAATATTTTAGTTTAAGTAGGTTCTGGAAAGAAAGAAATTCTGGGTTTTTGAGAATAAAACATATATAGGTAGGTATGTTCATAAATCGCTAAACTAGAGCGAAAAGGCGCTAAGTCCACTTTTTAAAATTTTATAGCATAAATTTTTACTGCTTGTAAATACCGTGTATATTTTCCGAAACTTAAAATCCAGATTTCGTGATTTAAATGAGTTTTATTCAATGCGTAATTTTTACTTATATCAACTTTTTTACAACTACGCACTTGGTACTTTCACGTATCAGTGTCTATCAACAAGTAAAAACGCAACAAGTTCATAATAACTTTTTTTTTTGCACTGCATTATAAACTTATTTTCAAAAAAAGTTAGCTAGCACATTTCCACTCTGAGCTAACGTTAACAGGATAATTTGAAAATATGTAGCTTAAAATGTTAAGCATTATACAATAAACAAATATTTATTTTAATACAACATATTTTGATTTTGCAAAATTTTTAGTTTTTGCAAATATTTTTAAAAATTAAGACAGAAATAGAGTTTCTGTACTAGGGCAGGGAAGCATACTGCATGGTTTGATTAATGTGCGTGTCACTCAAGTGCGTGCTTAGAATCTTCGATTACTCGTTTGAAATTTGAGAAAATCTTGCTTCTGCTTTTATTTGATTTTTAGTTTGCTTTAATTTTGTTTTTAATTTTAAATAAAATATGCAATTTCAAGGAAAGCTTCCAGTATTGCATATTTTTGTCTTTTTATTTAATTTCTTTGGAGAAATTGAACTGTTATGAAGTGCATGCGTGCTCAAAGAAAATAATGTTATTATTTGATGAAATTTGAGATAGTAAAAAAAAATTTATTTAAATTTATAATGAAACAATATTTTTTTAATTTAGTAGTTTCCCAGGCTATATTGCATATGAAGTCAATTAATTGAGATTTTTAGTAGTTTATTTGGGAAACATACTTTATGCGAGTGTCTCCTTTATTTTTGTTCTTATAAACACGTTTATATTTTTTTAATGTTTTAAATTGGAAATGTTTTGATATTTGTTAAGTTTTAGATACTGTTAAATGTTTTTTGTGTTTTAATTTTTCTAAATTTGTTTGAACTTTTGCTTTTTGCGTCTCACTTCAATTCATCATTTAGTTCTTTTATTTTAATTTTCCGTTTTTCGACCTTATTCAAGAGCGAAACGATTGTAACTAAATCGGATGCAATGAAGTTCATTGCTTTTAAATATCCTTTTAATTTTGTGCTTCTTAGTAAAGTGAAATATCCTTTCGCTTTCATTTCACTGCCTCACATTGGAAACAAAATAAAGCTTGCTCTTTTATTCTCTCGCTTCTACGCTGTTGCTTCCTTGGCTCGTGACAACTGCGCAGATACTTCCATTTTCAATTTCATTCATAATCTCAACATGTTGTTGTTTTTATTGTGCTATAAGGATAATGAAATTTGGTTGTATTTTCTATTTATTTGTCAAATGTACCGGTAAGAATTTTTTGCGCCAAAATAAATCGAAGGCAACAGGTGCTAGCTTGCGATAACAAAAACAAATAACGCACTCACTGCACGCCATTTCAGTATTTTTCAATGAGTTGTTGATTGTGTTTACTCTGTTTGAGAGTGTGGGTGTATAATTTTTACAACTGTATATGGATTTGTATATTATTTTAATTGAGTTTTATATTTTACTCGAGCTATGTAGTACCTATATAGTTTCTGCATAATGTCAAGGACATTTTTGTTTACCTAAAATATGGCAAAAAAGCAAAAAACGGAAACAAGAACAAAAACCAATCAAATTATATTTACTTTTTGGTATTTATCGAATGATGAATGACTGTGAAGCCTAAAGCCTAAAGCAAAAAGTTTTTATTTTTTTTTAACAAATAAAATGAAAAGAAAAGTTACTAAAACTTTGATTGATCTGATTTTATTATTATGCTGCTTAGAATAGATTCAGTGATTGTAAGAAAAATTCAAATCTGCTTAAAAATTTTTATATGTATTTTTGAGCTTGTTTACAGGAGCCTATGGAGGGCGTAGACCCACCCGAACGGCGGATTGAAACGCTTTTCATAAGCAATTTTTACTCTTGTAGGTTTGCCATTTACTGCCCAGAGGGTGTGTGTGTCATGAAGAAAAATAGTTTTCTCCTTTATTTATTTTTTTTTGTACTAAGATTTGAACCTCGGACATTCTGCGTAACAAGCGCAACTACGCCACAGCAACCACATATTTGAACTCAAGCTGCTCAAATTTAAGCATTAAGAGGATTCACAATAAGCTCTGCAATGCTGAATTGAAATTCCGTAAAGATATATAATCATCTTTCCTCCTACCAATTGAATTCGCTGCCGTTGTTGTTATCTTAAGGTCTTAATGAGTCAAATGCGACAAGTTCGGCGTACGTGAAAGGCATTTAAAATTTTATTCATACAAATCCGAATATACTTCATATTTTAAATTGGTGGGTAAATTGTCTCACTCAATCTGGACATAATTTATATGAATTCCGGGCCATAGGAATGTTGAGAATAAAAATAAAGTTGACGAATTAACTATGAATATATTGACTCTAGACATTGCCAAGGAGCAATTAGTCTGGCATACTAAACCTAAACACTAGGCTTTTCTGCAAGCATATAAATATTTACATAGCCAGGCACTATATTCGTTATTCCCGCGTATATCCTACTTATACCCTTTCCTTATTTTTCATCTTTTCTTTTTCAACTATAAAATTAACATTTCTATTGCGACCTCATTACGCGTTACATTATTGGTACAGTTTTTCAGATATTTCGCATAAACAAAGTGACAAATCGCTATTCATAACTTTCTCATAATTATTTCTATTGTTAGTAGTTGACCTTCAGTAAGGGTCAATGTGTACCCACTTTTATGTCAGAGAAACCAGAACGTGAAAAGTACGCAATAATTTACATACATACATATGTTTATAAGTTATTTAAGGCAATTACTAAACTGCGCGAACTATTTTTAAGCAGCAACTATGTACTTGAGATATCACATTATATACATAGATACATTTTCCTTTTTGCCTCCTTCCAATCTGAAATAACTATACGCTCTGATATTCCAGTGGTATTTGCTCTCTTTAAGCTGCAAAGGGGAATTTTTTATGCTCTTGTCTTTGCTTTGTTATGAGTGAATTTTGAGTTTTCATAGAAGTAAATTAGTTGAGCTGCAACTGTGGCGAAGTAAAGAACTAAAGAACTACAGAACTACTTGAAAGGTTTTATCGCTGCTTAATTAAGTTGTTAATGCAATTGACAAATATTTCGAAAATGTTGCCAATGACGATGATGTTAACTATATTTTACTTATATATAACTTATTTTTACTTTTATTTTCTTTTCAGAAGACGATAAAGTAGGCACTCTGGATACATTACTTAGCAATGCTTACTGCAGATCTCAGCGGTTTCTATCGAAGCAATTGGCACAACTGCGTCCCGAATTGACGATGTCAATGTTCTCAGGTATATTGAGAGGTTTTCATACTTATTTATTTACTTATATAGTGCATAATTTAACAATGCGTTGACTTATTAAGTCATAAATCGGTGTCGCCGTTGGTATGTGCAAAAATCATTAATACTTAGAAACTAAAAATTTCTTTCTGTAAAAATTTCCAAAAAAAAATCAGTTCGGATTTGTCACAAAGTGTAGGTCCCTTCCGTTCGCTCGGCCTAGGACCTAGGACTGTTGTCCCATGATAGTAGTAGCAGTGTAGGTAACAATCAGGAAAATCTAAGCCAGAAAAGTATATTTTTCATAAAAATAGTAGCATTTTGTAAAGTCATACATTTGCGTCTAGTCAACTCTAGCCATCGGATAAATTAGCCAAACAATCTTTTACAGTGTAGAAGGACAAGCCATTAATTATAATATAATTTAAAAAATTTATATTTGATTTGCAAGTGAATTATTATTATTTCTAACTGTTTTCTCTCTTCCTTCATCCTAAATAGAAATTACACATCGTTTTCAAACAGCGCGTGAAGATGTACGCGCGTTGTTGCTGCAATGTCTGCTGCCATGGTTGCAAAATATGGAACTGGTGGCAACAAGTGTGCCACCAGCAACGCCATTATCATATATTATGGTGAGTGTCGATGGACGGGTGTGTGTGTGCATAATAGCAAGCAAATTATGTATGTAATATTTACTTTTGTTTGTGTTAGTCTTTGGTTAGTATACTTTTAGGCATTATACTGTAATTAAATGTTAAAGCATACTTTACAGCTAAAATGAAGCTTAGAGCTCAAGTGTGCGTGCCTTATTACTTTATTTTATTTTACTAAGAGCTTTGTGTCAAATAATGTTAGCAATATTGTTTTGAAGCGGAATTTCTTATATTTCACTAAAAGCTCACATTTATTCTTTTATTTTTTAGATGCCAACCAAAGTATTTAATTAATGTTAATGTTGTGTTTGCTGAATTTGTTTGTCGAAGAATGAGTTTAATTTCATGCTTCCAACTTATTATATTTTCAGTATTTCCCAGATTCGGGTACACGCGGACGACGTGAAGGTACAGGTTCAACGGAAGCTACCGAAATGATTTTGAATAATCTTTTCTACATTACGGCAAAAGTAAGTACTGTAACATAAATTGGCTAATCCATATCCAGTATTTACATATGCACTACTGTATGTATAAAGAAGTATACGACTGCGAAATATCGAAAAAACTATTTGCCCTTTAGATTTGGATTTGTTAAGAAAAAAAGTTTAAGGAAAAAACGTAAAAGTAAGGAAAAATAGCATGAATTCAGAAATAGCGCCCCGACAAAGGAATGTTTTTCTTTCTAAACAGAAATATTTTTATTTAAATAAATTTGGTTTGGTTTCTTTAAATGTCGTGTTTATAACTTCTAAAACCAACAATTTCATTTAATTTCTTGCAAAGTTGAAGCACTGACTCTCTTGGACAATTCGTCCAATTTTTATTTTATTTATTTTTTTTTTGTTTTTGTAAACTCCTTTTAGTATTTAGCCATGGCTTTTGTCTGTTTGAGGTTACGCTTTACCATAGCCCAATAACGCTCAATAGAACGTAATTCTGGGCAATTTGGTTGGTTACATTCTTTGAGGCAACAGTTACTCTATTATCATCGTATCGTTTCATAACTTTCTTGGCATAATGTGACGTGGCAAGATCAGACCAAAAGAGTACTGGGACATTATGGCTTCTGAAAAATGGTAAAAGATACTGGTAACAAAAGTTTCACTACTTTTCCCACAAGTGCATATTGCTTGCCGCTGTGGCGTAGTTGGTAGTGTCTTTAAATCTCGGCACAGGCAAATTCATTGTCTCTTGGCAGGTAATGGCAAATGTACAAGAGTGAAAATTTGCCTTTGGAAAAGTTTTTCACTTTACCGTTTGGATTCGACATAAAACTTTAGATCCCTTCCATTTATATACAAATATAACACGCACAACATGTGTGGATGCGAAAAGCTCGGTCTAGGCCCTCCATGTTAATGGCACAACAAAGAAGGAAGAAGCATATTACTTTGCAAATGAAATTTCTTAGAGGAAATTTTTCTTTTGAACTTCTTACGGACCTGGACTCTAGCTTGGGCTGAGTAAAATTGCTGTCCAGGCAGTTGCTGAAAGTCACCTTTCACGTAAGTAGGTTTCATCATCCATGATTTATGTATATATATATATTTTTCTACGCTGGAACCTTTTGCAGCTCATATGATTTAAAATAAGCTTTTTTTATTTGTTGGACATAACTTTTTTAAGTTCCAAGTTTGGAAGCTTTATCGCGAACAGATGTATTTGAACTTATCTTCACGTGGGCTTTAACTAAACTATCAATTATTTTTTCCACTGGATAACATTTTCTGCCGGAAACTTTAACTCTTTCAATATAAAGATCCTCTTTAAACTTTTTACTGGTTCGTCTTACCGTTAGAATGCTGATATCTACTAGATTTGAAACCTTTTCTTGGGTCCATGAAGGATTTTCATGTAAAATGTGCTATATTGTTTGTCGTCTCTCAAGCTCTATATCTGTCATTTCTTTTACAGAATTTTCTCATATTCAGAATAAAATCACAACAATTTGTTAATATCTATGTAGCCTTTTGAAAATCAGAGCCTTCTCTAATCGCATGTGTTTCAAATTTTTTATAAATAACAAATAAAGTATTAATATATTTACTTTAATATCGCATGCGAGAAATTGTGTTGATACATAATTCCATGAGCTTTGTGGTTGATTTCATTCTGTAGTATTTTTGTTTCTGATATTTTTGTAGCTTTCATTTCCATACGAAAGGAAATAATTTTTCGTTTTCTATTCACAGAATTCATTCTCTAATTTTATTGGGTTTACGAGTATATCTTGAAAATGAGAAATTTTGTTTTTTACAAAAATGCCAGTTGTACACGTATAAAACCGGTATATTTTTTAAGAAAATACACGTTTATTTAGGACAATGGTTATAAATTCAATCTTCAAAGTAATGGCCATTGCTAGCTACACATTTTCCCCATCTCTCTGGCAATTTGTGAATGCCTCGCCAAAAAAAAACTGTTGGTTTTTTGAGTCAAACCAGTCATTGAGCCATTTTTTTCACATTTTCTTATGAATCGAAGTGCTGCTCAGCAAGCGCTGCCCCATTGATGAAAATAAGTGGTAGTCAGCTGGAGACAAGTCTGGTGAATAAGCCGCATGGGAAAGAGCTTCCCAGCTGTACGAATCTACCAATTCCCGAGTCTGTTTTGTTCGATACGATGGTGCATTGTAATACAAAAAAATCACTTTGTGTTGCCTAGCTTGATATTCTAGAAGTTTTTGGCGCAAAGCACGGTTCAAATCGGCCAATTGTTGTTGGTAGCGTTGACCAGTAACTGTTTCACCTGGTTTCAGAAGTTCAAACCAGATAACACCTAGCTGATATCAGAAAACATACAGCATTATCTTCTTTCCGTTGCGATTTGGCTTTGCTATCGATTTGGCCGGTGTACCGGGCTTAACATATGATCGTTTACGTTTGGGATTCTCAAAATGCATAGATTCATTTTTCATCGCCAGAACAATTCGCTGGAGATATGACTTTCTTTTTTACCTGGCGAGCAACATTTCACAGGTAGTTTTTCGATTTTCTTGCTGTCTTGCAGTCAATTCATGCGGCACCTATCCTGCAAAATCAATCCCATGGCTTTTAAACAGCAGCAGTTGAGAAATGCATTGTTGGGTCACATTTAATTGTTCTGCAAGTTGTTGTTTTTGCGTTTGACCATCATCCTCATCGAGTAAAGCATGCAATTCGACATCTTCAAACTTTTTCGGTGGTCTTCCACGTTCTTCGTTTCTCACATCCAAATCGCCACTTTTAAGCTTATTGAACCACTCGTTGCACTGCCTAGAGCGTGCTGTCCGTAAGTTTCCACAAGCATTCGATGAGATTCCAAAGCAAATTTCTTCAATTGGAAACAGAAAATCAATGATGTCCGCATTACCGGTTTCATACTTGTGCACCTGGTATAGTTTTATTTCAATAACTAATCGAATGAATCCGCACGTTGTTATGTTGGAAAATAATGGTCTCGTGCCTGGTCGCATATTCTGATCGTTGTTCGGCCATTGCTCTCTTCGTTTCGGGTTGTTTTCGAGACACATCTTTCGTAGTAAGTAGATTCACCACGTTTTAGCAGCTCATAATAGATGACACCCTTCTGATTCCACAAAATGCAGAGCATTACCTTGGCGCCATGTACATTCTGCTTCGGCGTTGATGTTCCTGGTATGGCCCACCTTCACGTATGACTTCTTGCACTTCGGGTTGGAGTAATTAATCCATTTTTAGTCCTCCGTCATAATTCGAAGCAAAAGAGACTTATTTTTATTGCTCTGAAGCCACATTTCAGACATGTAAAATCGACTTGCGACGTCTCTTCGAATTAAAGAAGAAAAGCAAAACTTCCGACAAATTCTGTTTATTTGGCACGGTGGTTTATTTGACACGTTTTATAGCACAAAAAGATTGTGTTGTTTACACTTTGGCAAATTAATAAATAATCAAAACAAAAAGAGATTTAGTACAATGATGTAATTTTCTCGCTAGACAATATAAATAAAATTTTCTTTGAAATGTCTATTATATGTTAATTCATTTTGGGGCATTATTGTGAGTGGCTAGCTACTTTGGTGAAAGGCATAATAATGTGTATTCGAGAGATTTTTGCTTCCGGGACTAATACACGTATAATGTATGTATAAATATGAGTATGTTCATATGCAGGCAATGTTCATATGCAGGCAAATAAATGCTTCTATTTGAAAAACCCGTGAAAAAAAACACATATCGCTAGAGAATTGTTACATGATTCATCCCACACTGCACGATAAGACTGAAAATTTAATTATTTAATTTCTCGACAATCTCGGGTGGAAATAGAATAAATGCAATAATGAATAACTATTTATATACCTAGCTCAATACATACTATGTACATAAAATAAAATTTTTTCTTGTAAGCACATTTATATCGTAGTTTATGTCTTTTACCATTTTTGGTATCTATATCTATAGTTCGTATTTCTCTCCGTCAAGTGAAATCGTACTATAGCCAATCAGATAACAGCATAGGGTCTTTTTGACCAAGCTAATGAGCAATTTGTGAATATTCAGCACCGTAAATTTTATAATTTTCCCCATTTAATTTATTTGTAAATAATTTGTTGATGCTTTTTTTTTTTTTTTAGTTTTCCGACTCACATCCGCGCGACATTGAAGAGCTCTGGGGTACGCTTTGTCAATTTTGGCCAAATAATTTAAAAGTGATTTTACGGTATTTGGTGATAATGAGCGGTATGGCGCCAAATGAATTGCTGCCATTTGTAAGTGACAAACTCATTAAAAATAATAATCATTACAATAACAATAAATGAAAAACATTGATTGGAATTGAATTTAATTAACATATAAGTAACTATGATATTTTCCATTCCCCTATCTCTCCCGTATTTCCTACGAACTTATTCATTCACATCTACCTACCATTCAATTCAAGGCTAAACGTGTTGCACTCTATCTGGCGCGCACCTGTCCCGATCGATTGCTGGATGAACTAATGGCCGAATTGCAAACGGTTGAAACGTTAAATTGTTTAATTGAACGTACCGAAACACCACCGTTTTACCGTTTAACGAGCATGCGAAAGGCTTCCAGTCATTCAGCTGATGGTAGGTACCAAAACTCGGCGCACATAAATTAAATTAACTTAATTGTAGGTTGCCTTCAAAGGTGCTGCTCAACTGAAAAACTAAATTTAATATGTGTGCATGTGCTAAGTGATTATTTACAATATTTGGTTGGAGCATGTTTTTCGAAAATTTGTAATTTATTTGTGTAATTAGCTGTGCATCGGATGTAATTAGTTTGCAAAATAACAAAGATAAAAGTGCAAGCTGGAGATATTTGCTGAGCTGAACGCTGGCACTATTTAATTTTAAGGATTTTCGTTGGAGAGCACTTCTCATTTTAACGTACAATAACAAGAAAAGCATAAATATTTACATAAGTAATACATATTTTCCTTCCTGTTTTCCTGCCCTTTTTTTGTTGACTTGTTTAGGACAAGCAGTTGGCATCAACGACTCGCGCATTCAAGATTTAACCGTGGAAAAGGGTACCATACATACGAAACGCCATAGCGGCGAGGATCCAATTAAGACCGGGTAAGTTTACTGCGAAATTGTAATTGTATTGTATTGTTCAAATAGCAAATTATTTGTTTCGTGGCAATTTAGTAGGTTCGTAGAACATACATAATATTATTTAAGAATTGCATTTACCAGCAATGTTAGAGGCGTTCGTCTGTGCTGTTTATAAATGCGCCGTGCATTGCGCACTTACTTGATTCGAATATGGTATAATGTTACGTAAATTCCTTTTGTGTCGTGGAAATTCCTAATGTCGATAAGGGAAAGGTTTCTGTGGAACCTTGTGCAAAAATAAAATACAAATTCTCGACGAATTTTTATTGCTGCTGCTGCTAACTTAACTTTAAATCCTTTGCATAAATTAATAACCAATACATTTTCTCCACGAGTGAATATTCTATTGCTCTTACAATATTTTAATTTGGAATACTTAAAAAAGAAAGCTTCATCATAATTTTATTAACTTTAAGCAAATTTGAATAAATTCAATGTCCTCCTTATTATTGCTGAAATCAAAACTGAAAAAATTTCCCAAAGAAATAATTTTAAAATTTCCTTTATTGCATTGAAATGAGATCAAGTGAGGTATAAGAGCTTATTCTAGCTTTGTTTGAGGATGTTATACTAGTTGATGGAAATTCTGGGTAGTAATCATTTGTTTCGAAGGGTAAAGTTCGTTGCGGTCGCTGTGGTATAGTTGAGTGTCCGGAGTTCTAATCTCGGCACGCGGCACAGGCAAAATCAAATAAGTAGAAAAGCCAATTTTTCTACACTTCAGTCAGTCTAGTTATAGTTGAATGGAAGTTTTGAAGTACATACAAGGTACAGGGTACCAATGTTTTTTAGCGCTCGAATTTTGGGAACTGAAATGTGTCAAAGTCTTTCGTTAAGTTCAGTTTGATTCTTACAATACAATTCTACTACATATATTGACTTAGTACTTACTCCATTGATTTACTTTCCTGAGTCTAATTGCACGTGAGGCTGTGATGGCTGTAGTTTAGTATATGCTGACTGTTGTCAATTTGCTCTTGAAATTCTAGGAAAGCTGCTTAAATTATGAAATTGCCAGGTTTGCTAATATTTGCAAGATTCTGAAATACAAAAGAACAAAGAAAATCAGAATGTATTATTTCTAAGTCTACTCGTTACTTAAATCAATTAAATATTACTTAAACAATGTCAAATTTCATCAAGTGTGTATTTTAAAGAATTGCGAAATAATAAAAGAAATACGCACAAATTGAACAAACAGATGAAAATACAAAATACTCTATGAAAAAACAATTTACTTTCCTGGAATCTGTATTTATTTTTCGTAAGGACATGCGAGATAAATTGAATATTTGCAGAATTTGGAAAAGTTTTTCACCAACAAAATATTTTGCATGCGTGCTGGCAAAAGGCATACTTTTTATGTGCATACGAAAGTATCTTGTATTATATTTACTGTAGCTTTTCCTGTTCTCAGTTGACCAAAAGATATGAAATTCTTTTTAATTAAATCGTTTACATAAATTCAAGTGAACTTGTAGATGAAGTGTTTTTATTTTTAACCTGTGTAAAAATAGTTAAAATATCAATGCACTTGTTCAACACTTCCCCATTTAGTAGTAAATGATCTTGAAGCAGGTCTATTAAGTTCATTTCTGAGCACATACAATTACATTCAATTAAAATATGTAGTCGAAAATAATTAACTAGAAAATTCAATAATTTCTTTGTACTCTTTTTGTAACGTTGCATGCATGGCTTCTTCCTTCAACGATATACGAACATCATATCAACATTGTCCTCTTATTTGGCATCATCCTCAAAAACGCTGCGAATTTCTGTAGTACTTGCAAATCTGACAGCGGTATACGCGCATTTACGCAAACATCGAATCGTCCACCACGTGGCGCAGACAAAATACGTGCCGCTTCCGGACCATCGATACTGCCACGTCCCGAGGATATTTTAATTAATGATCCTGAGGTATGTATGGGAAATTGTGTACCGTAAATGTGCAACAATTTGTATTAATTACATACATACATAAAAAAGACAAGTGCAATGTATAAATTTTTTCTTGAAATATTTAAACTACGCTGGCTGGTTTGTGCACGAGGGCCAGCATGCTGCATACATGTGAATTTAATTATCGTTTCATTAAAATCTCTCCTAAATACGCATTCACCACGTACCTACCGGCAGCTACGACAAGAGGAAAATGTTGAATTGCGCTCATCAGAGGCACCTGTAGCGCCACCGCCACATCCATTGCCAATGCCAGAATATGGTGGATATTTTGCACCACTAACAGAATTTTTGCCAGATGTTAGTTTGCCAATAAGTGGATTCCACCGGTGAGTATGAAGACAAGTGCATGTGCCCAGCATAAACGTAGTGATCACTACAATACTTCTCAAAATCTTGTTCGTATTTAATTCTAAAGTGAAGACTTCTGATTAAAATATTTTGCATAAAATTCTTCTAACTAATGCGATTAACTAGTAATCGCTCAACTGGGGAACGAGAAACGATAAAATTAATGTCTTCGTCAGTTGAGGAGTTGTTTGCTCCCGGAATAAAAACTAAGGCTAAGGCACTTGAATATCATTTTTTAACTTTGTAATTGCTTAAGGGAAATCGGTATCCGATTTTTATTTTGCTGGGCGTTTGTGGTATAAGTGAAAACAATTTTCCTCTCTTTTTGCCTTTCTTGCTCCACTTTTAATTGAAATATAATTAATTTTTGCTCATTATTTCATCTGTATGTAATGCAATAGATGCAATGTTGCAGTTATGTTGCTCACCAACATTGTGGTCGATGGCATACCAGGCATTGATTGGACTTTACATTTACCTTTAATGTTGCATATACTATTTTTGGGACTGGATCATACACGAGTAATTGTGCGTGAACATTGTAAACAGTTGTGTGTTAATCTGTTGGTAAGTAATTGTTTTTTTTTTTTTTTTGTTTTTTGTTTGCTCACAAGAAATTTTCTAGTCATCGATTTATAAGTTAATTTTAATATATCCTTTGGTTTCAATTTCAGATTGTTTTAGCCGAGCATAATGATCATTTGACCGTTGCACGTATTGTGGTTAACAGTGAGACTACAAAGTTAGATTTAGGTTTGTCAGTACCCTCATTGCCAGTGGTTGATAATACTTTCACAGGTGAGTGTAATGGAAAGGTTAAGTTAAAGTATAAAATTGTAGCAGTTTGTAACTGATTCACTAGTTCCTCTCTTAGATGTGCAAGTAGTTTAGGAACATTCTATAATTGCCACTGTCGAAGGAAGTGATTTATTGCTTGTGGTGTTCTTCATCATGTGCAATTTGGTACCCACAAAGCTTGTGTGCTTTAACCTTGCTTCCAGTTTATTTTAATTTGAACAAAATTTGTTTCACTGTAACTTTCATCTAACCTTGAAACAGCTCATCCCTTAAATATTTTGGAAGCAGTAAACATCTCATGAGGAAAATTGTTTTTCAATTATCTTTATTTTGATCTCTTTTTTGTTTGTTTGTTCTTGCAGAATCTCATCAAGAATTCGATAGTTATTTATTCAATGTCAATTCATCTTGCCTTGTGGCTACCATTGGTGGAGGGGGTGGTGGTGGTTCTACAATGCATGCGCTGCAACAACAACAACAACAACACCATAATTTGCTAGCAGCTGCTACAATAACAACAATGGGACAATCATCAACAGCAGCAACATTAGCAAATATGCACAACAATAATCAAATTCCTTATCACACGCAAAATCAACAGCAAATTGTGTCAACAGCGGCAACAATAACAACAACAACAGTTCAGCAGCATCAACAACAACTGCAAAATAATCAAGCAAATGTGATCAATGCGGGGAATGTACAAATAAATCCAAATACCACAGAAAATTCAGAAGTTCCTTTAATAATCACCGATGAAAATGCACCACCACAGCCCGGGCCCACAATGCCCATATCGCATGTTATTAAAAGCTTGCTAAAATTTCTGCTCGCACAGGACACTTGCCAGCCATTGTGGAATTATGAAGATATAACGGCAAAGGGTAAATAAGGGCGCGACCGATGTTTTTTCTTTATTTATTTACTATCAATTTCTATGTCAATTTTTAGTGTGGTCAGTGAAGTCTGCCGAGCAATTGAGTTGTTTCCTTAAGCATATGGTCAAAGTATTCGCAGATAGTTACCCACAAGCTCGCATTGCCGAACGTTGGGCCCAAACTGCGCTCCAGCTAGGTTTGTCGTGTTCATCGCGCCATTATGCTGGACGTTGTTTGCAAATATTCCGTGCGCTCAACGTTCCCATCAATTCACGAATGCTCTCAGATATATTATCGCGACTTGTGGAGACAGTCGCCGAACAGGGAGAAGATATGCAGGGTTATGTTACAGAACTTTTGCTGACGCTGGAAGCTGCAGTCGATAGTTTGGATTCAGATTTTCGACCGCTGGATGTGATGAAAGACATTTTCAAAAGTACACCGAATTTGAATAATAAAGATGGGGGCCCTAATTCAATACTACCCGGCAAGAAATCACCCTCCGGTGGCATGGCACCACAATCACCGAATTTTTCGGTGCCCAGTCATGCACGCAGCACAAGTTACTCGGTGACATATTGTGCAAGGAAGAGCAGCAATTCACCATGTGATAAACAAGGTTAGTAACATCATTGACAAGTTTTTTACATTCTCATTTTTTGTTAGTCCAATTGAAAATTACAATCCCTTTACTATTACAATCAATTTCATTTGTCTTCTTTCTTACAGTAGAGTTGCGTAATCGCGGCTCTGGCATTGAGATGGAACGAAATGTTGGCAAGTTTGGTAGTTCTGCATTGTCACGTTCACGCAGTGCACAAAGCTTAAAAATGCTTGGTGATACAGCGACACAGGTGAGTGAGCGAGTACAATAAGAAAATGTTAATTTCGTTTTTATCTTTTAATTTTTTTACAGGATGATAAAATGACAATTTTGGCGCAGCTGTTTTGGTTATCGGTTTCATTGCTCGAAAGCGATTATGAGCATGAGTTTCTTTTGGCATTGCGTCTACTGACGCGTGTGTTGCATCGTTTGCCATTGGATCGACCAGATGCGCGCGATAAAGTTGAAAAGCTACAGCAACAATTGAAATGGGCAGCTTATCCGGGTGTGCATGCATTACTGTTGAAGGTAAATTTTCACAACACAAGTTGAAGAAGGAAACAAGGAAAGAAAAATCAAAACTGGAATTTTAATTCGCTTGTGACATTAAAAGAAAAGTCAAGGTTTTAGTTGCAAATGCTACGAAATTTTAAAATTTCTTTATTAAATAGGGCTGCACTCACACTTCGACTTATGAACCCACCATTACGTTGCTGTCACAATTCGCGCCACTGCTGAATCTGCCTGTTTGTGATCCCACGCAAAGCTGTGCATTCCCCATGAACGTAATCTCCCTACTGCCGTACATGCTGTTGCATTACGAGGATGCCAATGAGATTTGTATACGCAGCGCTGAGAATATTGCCCAAGTCTCTTCGGAATTGGGTGCCAAGTTGGAAAATCTGGGCACAGTGATGACACTCTACAGTCGTAAAACATTCTGCAAAGAATCCTTTCAGTGGACAAAATGCGTAGTGAAATATTTGCACGACACTTATGCCCACATGGGGCTGCATATGCTGGCGTTCTTAATCGAGGTGCTCGAAAAAGGCCCACTGCAGATACAGGTGCCCGTGCTAAATGTAATCCACTGCATGCTGCATTATGTTGATCTGTCGGCACCGCAGGCACAAACTATTAACAGTGATTTATTGCGCGCCATCGGCAAATATTTGGATGTGAGTATACTAATAACTAGCGATTTGTAAATCTTTCTCAATTTAATAACCTTTTCTCTACCTCCACTCACAGACCTGCAATTGGAAAGATTCTCTGAAAATACTCAAGCTCATTGTGACACGCAGCTCGTCGTTGCAAGTGGTGCCACCGAGTGAAGGTTGCAGCGCCGGTTTATCGTTCTCTTTCTATGGCACATACCCGGATTCGGATATGTTTTGTAAGAAGGAGCTTGCCGGACGCACTATGGAATTCACGTTCGATGTATCGCAAACGCCACTCATCGGTCGTCGCATACTACTCAAAACCGATGATAACTCCACCACGATAGGTACTTCATCTACAGGTTCAACTTGCACCACAGCCACCACAACAACTAATTCCACGGTTTTGAATGCTGGCGGGGCAGGTGGCATTAGTGTTGGCGGTGGTAGTTCCAGTTCTGGTAGCAATACCATACAGCAGTCAGCACATCAGCGTAATGCAGCTGCACAGCAACATAATAATTATAGCTGCTCCGCCGTAGCAGCGGCTGCTGCCGCTCATCTCCAACAGCACAACGCCAGCAGCGCCGTAGGCACTCCTAATTCTCCACGCCGCAGTGCGAGTCTTTCGCCTGCGGATACAGTTCCACTAAGCGGATGGAAACGACCGTGGATGTCACAGGGACGTGTACGAGAATGTCTGGTAAACTTGCTAACGACGTGTGGGCAGCGTGTTGGATTACCCAAATCGCCATCGGTAAGTGAAGGCATCAAGCGGTGTAAATGTCTTATGCGTGTGTTGCATTTTTTTAATGCATGCAATTTTGGTTTAGCATTTTTACGAGTATACTTTGTTTTCTTTTGGCAACTATTCGCTGAAAATAATATTAAAATAATAATACAATACTTACGTTTGCATGTTTCCCACATAGCAAACTAATATTATCTCACCTCTCTTCTCCTATATCCCTTATTTTGTAAATTCTTTGCATATAAGTACATACATACATTTAACAAGAATTTAAGAAGCAAAACCATTTTATTAATCTGTGAAAATTGCTCATTTCTTATTTTATTTTCATGTTTCAAAATTCTTTTCGTACCCTGTAATCCATACATACCAAAATTGTGTTTCAGGATGATTTCATAAACTCAATTTGTTCCAAGGTAAACATGAATAAATTCTTTCTTCTTGTTTAATTTTCATAAAATTTGCCTGGCTTTACCTTCATATTTTCAATATACTAAATATAACTATTATTTTGATTTTCACCTCAGTTTTTGTTTGTTGTTGATTTCTTTTTGGTTTTTAAATGCACATTATATGAAATTTTTATTTGGTTTCACCTTGTGAAAATTTGAGAAATATCATAGTTCTTATATTTTTGTGGCTGTTGTAATATTTGACGTAATTTTTTCTGTTATAAAAGAACACAACTCATTTGCTAAATGAACATATTTGTTAGGACTTACGTGAAAGTCTCATCTTAAGTTTACACTTTTATGGTTTCATAAAGTGCTCTAGAAATTATTAAAAGAAAATGATATTACTGCCTTCTGACAAGATGATCCGTCATAGAACTGGAATAGTGATGCCGATTTCAGCTCTTGAGGAGATGCAGTCACTTAGCCATGTTCTGAGTTCCACTTTCGAGTGAAATTGACAATTTAGTAACCACTATTCTAATATTAATTCCACTCGAAAGAGGAGTTCAGAACATGCCTACTGATCTGGAAACATGAATGAGATTGCAGGGCGTCATCAATATTGGGATGCGTGGGTTCTTCTCACTAACAACATGATGAAATTTAACGTGTCTACGTGGAGTGATATTGCTGTGGAACCTAGCAAGGACGTTATGCCGTCCAATTTGAAAATGTTACCGAGTGTAATCGATTATCAAGTTCAAGTATCGGCTGCAGTTATGTGGGTTGGATTAGCATCATTTAG
Source organism: Palloptera scutellata (assembly GCA_958295655.1). Taxonomy (NCBI): domain Eukaryota; kingdom Metazoa; phylum Arthropoda; class Insecta; order Diptera; family Pallopteridae; genus Palloptera; species Palloptera scutellata. The sequence goes on along the minus strand of OY282449.1, from coordinate 25,816,277 downwards.
GTGCTTTAATTTCACTTTGAACTTGGGCCGTCCGAAAAATACATTAGTGAGACATTATCATGTCCCGTGGAGTTTACTCTTGAAATTTGTGAGAAAGTCTTTTGATAGCTTCCAGGCCTTGTCTGCCGATGATCTAGCTAGTAAGGGATTCGGCTCGTTGGGAGTTGAGCGGAAAGGAAATTGGAATTGGGATCTACCGCTTATTGTAATGTAGACCTTAACCGGCTAGTGTTGTATGTTAAAGGGTGACAATTAATAAGTGTATACAACCTTCTTCGCACTATAGAAAAAGCGAATTGTGATTTTTCTTCATTCTTGTATTATTCTGAATAACCGAGAGTACAACCAGGAAGAAGCAGAAAATCCACCGTCAATACTTCCAGGAATCGCAAAATCTTTCAATCGTGCAGTACAATTCAACAGTTTCCATGAGAAAAGTTACTCACGAAACTGGCATCAATCGTGAATTAGTTCGACTCAGCAAAAAACGAACTGGAACTCAATGCGTACAAGCGCCAAAAGGGTCAGTTACTTACGCATGAAAAGAAGTGCGTGCGACTCCAAAGATGTCGCCTACTTTAACGTAGGGCCGCAGGAACTTGATGGGAACAAATGTTTTCACAAATGAAAGCTGTTTCCTGTTGAGCAAACGCATAACCGTCAAAATGACAGAAGCAAAAAACCGAAATATGGTGCGTTATGGTATGGGGTGGGGTTTGCGCAAATGGCAAGACTCAGTTGATTTTTGTGGAAAAAAGAGTCTAATTTAACCAGGAAGTGTACCGCCGTTGTACTCCCCTACGCCAGCTCACAGAGCCAACGCGACACAAGAATGGTGCAGGGCTCATTTTCCTAATTTTATCACATGTCAAGAATTGCCGCCATATTCGCTGGATCTCAATGCGATGGATTGCAGCGTATGGTTCATTTTAGAGGCATGGGTTTAGAGGCATTGCTAATCGTCATAAAGATTTGCATTCCCTAAAACAGTAGTTGCGTCGTAAATGGGCCCGAATAACGGTGGTGGAGCTGCGACCCATAATAAGTCCAAGTGTTTGAAGCTGTGTATTCGTGCTAAGGGTGGTCACTTCGTAACCTGCTGAATATATAAAAGATATATGCATTAAGTTATCTTTTTCTTTGGTCTGTTTTTCGTTCTTAATTAGAATATTTTTTTGTATGTTCAAAACTTATGAATGCACTTATTACTTGTCAGCCTGTATTAGAAAATCCTAAGTAGCGACTGATTGCAGGGAATGGATTAGAAGCTAGTAATGCGCAAGGTGCCATGGCGAAACGTATTGTAGTTAATCTTGCTAGTTGTTTTTAATTGATCACAATAAAGTATTTGATTATTGCTTTGTTTTCACCCTGTTGTTGTACCCCTAAATTTCGGCTACATCGGCAACTAAGGCAAAATATCTTTGCATCCCATTGTCTTTGTGTTTCATATTTGTTTGTTTGTTTGTTTTTTCGTTCACTTTCACTGTTTTTTAAACGAGCGAAGTCGTTGAGTACATCGCTCCTAACTGGTGGATCTATTGCAACCAGACAAAGCGTAAGCGATGATGTTTTCTTTTCACACTACATATTATGTAAAATAAATGTTTATTCAATAAAAAAAAAATAAGAAAAGAAATGCTTTAGTTTTTGGAACTTTGTTTTACATATCACAATATCTTAAATTCATTCTTTAATGTTGTACTTCAGGTGATTTTCAGCCAATCTTCCGATTTAATGGAGCGGCAATCATCTGCCGCCTCATCTACCGAGGAAACTTCCGGCCCACAGGGTGACCTGAGCAGTGGTTCGCGTCGTGATGATGGCCAGCCCGACTTCACCGTCTTCAAAGACTTTGATTTCCTCGAGTATGAAGATAGCATTGCTGGTGAATCAACCGATAACTTCAATTGGGGCGTGCGACGTAATCAACTGTTCGAATGCGATGAGGAATATTTGACTTGTGGCAGTGGCATGGGTGGTGGTGGTTCGATTAAGGGACACTCTTCCGCACTCGAGGATAGTTTTAGCGACAAAACACCAATTCTTAGCAAACGCAGACGTCAAACTGCTGACGATTCCTCCGATGAAGAGGCCGAATCGGAATCGCCAATTGATGAAGATCACCGTCAATCTTTCATGAAGTCCGGCTTCAATGTGGGGCCACCCACATCGTTGAGTTTGCGTGAACGTCGTCGTCGCAATTCCGTATCGCGCAGCGACACAAGCGGTTCGAGTGCCGGTGATTTGGGTGACATCACTCCTTGCAATGCATCGCCGCATCTGCCGGGCATTATACGCTTCGGTGCACCCATACGCGATGAGGCGGAGGAGAACTGGCGCAAACAGTTGCAAGCAATGCTCTTGAATCAACCGTCGGCGCACACATCCGAATTGTTGATGCAGCTGTATCGTTTGATCAAAGAGCTAACATTCAAGACCATAAGCGTTTCAAAGGAGGCGAAGAAGTTCTTCACCGGCATCGGCTCGCAGTTGGGTAATCGCATTTCGTTATTTACTGATTTGTTGAGTTCGCGTGCAGATCCACCGCGTGTTTGGTGCAATGAAACTCAAGCGACGACGCCACGCTTATTTGAGACGCTGCGTTTTAATGTTTTGGAAGTTCAGGAGCATTTGGAGACATTTTTCGATCGCAAAGATCAAGTGCTGGAGGTAGGTTGAAGAACATTTTCGGTTTAATTGGAGTTTGTGGAAATGGTGTATTTTCTTGCAGTGTTTGGATTCGGTGAAAACTTCATGTAAGCTGTCACTCTTCAATGAAGCCGATGTCGCTGCATCAAGCATGGAGCTGGCTACCAACGCGAACATGGGCTATATGCCTTTTGATCCAGCCTCTGCGGAAGTAGTTCTCGACTTGGGCCGTTCGCTCTATAAACTGATGTTTCAGCTGTTGCTGCTTATTGAATCTAATCATAAAATCTCATCGAATGTGGTCAATCATTTCAGATTGAAAGAAAAGGTATCGCTGCATAATCAGAACTTAGAACTTGGATATTAATTATACTTTCATTTACAGATGCATGACATTTCCGATTTGTATGCTTTGGTACGCGACGCCCTCGTGCGTAGCATTAGTGAAGCAGAACTCGAATCTCTGGACACTTCAACCTCCACCGAGGGTGAGCACACACCCACACCATCACCGGGACTGCCCATGACGACGGACGAGTTCGAAAGCACGCTGCAAGAGCTAATCGATGCACAGAAATGGTCGACGGCCATAACGCATGTGCGCCAGTACAAACGTCTCTCGCAGCTTACTGCATCCAATACGAACTTGACCATATTCAGCTATAGCAATCTGGATAGTCGTCTCAAATTCGATGAGATGACGATCATACTCAATGCGTATGCACAGAGTGTGATGAAGGACAGAACTGGTAACATTATTCACATCCTTCAAAATGAAAACATTCAATTTGCATTCACATTTTACAGAAGCATTCGTTGTTTCCAAATCGGACTCAGAGCTCTTCGAAGTTTATGCAATTTTATCAGAGAATTTGTATCATGTTTCCAGCGCTCTAATAACAATGGAAATAAATATGAAGAGCTATTCAAGCAGCAGTGCAGCGGCTGCCGCAACTCGTGGTGGCGAGAGCAGCAGCGATATTGTGACAAATCTCTAAATTTACTTTACTTTAATAGTATTAACGTTTAATATTAACTTCAATAAAATATCGAAACTCTGCTGTTAGCGACAGCGAAGCAACAGCAACATAGGGAGACTAGACTTAAGCTTATGCACTATTATTATTATATATTTAGCGACAAACACCGACACACTCTCTATATCCATTATATAATTTTATTGTTACTCTTTATTTTGTATTTTTATGCTAACTCAAAATAAAAAACAAAACTAAAACATAATCATCAATCGAAGAAACGCGAACAAATTCGAGCAAAAATAGAAAAACCAATATTTCTGAAATATTTGTATGCATTTTGTAATTTCATATTGTACGAAGCGTGTGACGAAACGTGAATGGCTGCGGAAGAGCGGGCGGGTGTGAGAGTTGTGTATGCACAATCTAAATAAGCGTATAACAATAATTATTAAACTTTAAATTGTAGAATGTATTATTGCCGTATTCGTAATTGAAATGAACAAATTGGTGTTTCTCGATTTAAAGTTTTTATTTAATACGAAATCTTTACTCCATTGTTAGTTTTTAAAACTGAAATTTGATTTATATTCCTATGTTTCTTTCGGAAATAATTTACTAGTAAAGTTGACTTAGATTTATGTATATTGATTGTATTTTGGTTTTATCTTTTAGCTTTTTTAGAAAATTTGTAAAATTTTCTTTTTCAGGTATTTTGAAAAATAAACTTGAAATAAAAATCTTTTCAAACATTTAAAAAGGAACATTTTAACTTATTTGCGGACATTTTTAAATTCTTTCAATCAAAATTAAATCACAATGAAAGCCAGAACGTTTGCTTGATTTGTGAGGACGAGGTTGCTGGTGAATCAACGGATAATTTACTTACTTATACCAATTCCTACAAATTTCCGAATGCCATGAAGTGGTGTAACATGAGGTGGAGGGTGAAAGGAACTATTCCCAGGTAAAAAATCTATGCTTTATGATGTTCTTATGTGTGTTACCTTGTGCAATTTCGCTTTGTGAGATCGATTTTGAACCATCTGGTACTATTGATCAGTTGACTACTGCAACTCCAATCCACGAGCATATTTTCTTTACAGAAACCTGTGAATAATCGTTAGAATGAAAGCTTGTGCCTACAGCTAAAGAAATCATTGTGGATTGTTTCTTTTCTTATCTTATTCCTTTGCCAATCATTCTATTGGTTCCTTGACTTTCTGGTCTAACCTTCAGAATTTATTTGTCATGTGTCATGTACTTTCATTGTTTCGTTTGACCACCCACAAAGATAGTGGTCTTTGAAAGGTTGAAGTTTGTTGTGATTATGCCTTGTACAGCTTTATCGAGGAGTGGAAGACTCTTTGAATGTTAGAGAATCGAAAAATAACCACGTTCCAGAACTCTCTCTTCGCTGGCAATGGCGGCTTTATCTTTTCATTCTTTTGTTGTTTTGAATGATGATATGATATTTAAGTTTTTTAAAATGGAGCACGTGTAATACGTTTTTTTTTTATCTGGTGCCATACTTTTGATTATTACCTGTGCCGAGATTCGAACCAAGGCCACTCTGCGGAACAGACCAACGCACTAACAACTGCGCCACGGCGACCACCGTAAAATTAAGGTCTTTATTTTCGAGTGAATCGAAAATTCGAAACTTGTAAGATCGCAAATTAGCAAAATTTTTATTTATAAAACCACATTCACGGAAATTTTTATAATTTTTCAACAACTTAATAGCTTTGGGAAATTTCTCGTAATCAACTGGTCTCGATTTCATACCATGATGGCTAAAAAATACGAAACAATTCATAAAATACATATGTATGCACAAATTTTTCAAAGAAAGCCCAAATAAAGGCGTCTCTGATGTATTTCTCATTGTTATTTTACGAACATTTATGCTACTAAAAACTATGGGGGAACAATTAAAAATCTTTTTGTATTCTAAAATACGGTTTTTGTATGCACTTGTATAAACTTTTGGAAATATGTGGTTTAAATACAAATTTCCACTGAACCATTTCAGTCTTGACGCACTCGCTTTTGTGAAAGTTTTACATATATTTCAATCATATTCATTCATATGATCTGCATTAAAACAAAATTTATAATTTGACTGTTTGAGACAATTAAGTATAGGTAACACAGTAATACAAAAGTTATATTTCAGCCTTTAAACTTAAAACATATACGTACATAGAATATGCCAATAATAACAAATTTCCTAAAACTACATAAATTAACATTTAATTTACATACATAAAATATTTTTTAATTGTTTGCTTATTTTTGACGCTGACTCGGCGATTTTGTTCTTTTTATTTTAATTTTCTCTACAAATTATTTAAAAAGATTTTTCAACGCATTCATTTGCGTGCGGTTATATTCAGAGAGTAATTTCTTGGCACGATTTAGTTCATTTAAAATTTGTTTATTCTCTGGGACAAGATCATGCGCATTTTTCAAATCTTTAATGGCTTCATCATAGTTCTTCAGTTCGATATGCGCTTGACCGCGTCGATAGAATGCCTTACTGCAATTCTCATCTAAACGTATGGCCTAAAAAGAAGCAGAAAATTTTAAAAGTTATCGGGCGAAGTGAGGTAGTAAATATTTGCCTCAGTGCATGCATATTTAGCGTTATCATAATTCTCCAATTTCAGCTCGACTGCAGCCATATTAATGTTATTGATGACACCGAATTCATCGATTTTGTGTAGATCGTCACAATCGCAAGTGGGATGTCTTTGCTTTTCATGCAACTCCACACGCATGCGAAACATTGTATAGTAACGATTTGCTTTGCGATACTTGCGGCGTGCATCAACGAAACGTAGCTGAGCATAAAAATGATTACCCGCATTACGTATGCATGTCAGAATCTCAATCATTTCATTGCACTGCATGGTGAAATAAATTGAAACGTAAATGTATGGAAGTAAAGAAGAATATTTACTTTTAACACACCGTATGCTGCTGCAATTTCCCATACCAATCTTGTGGATAAGGCGGTAGCTTATCCGCCGTCTCATCATTATCTTCAAAACACCAATCTTCACCAGCTGGTATCTGGCCACAGTCAGCAATAACGATCTCCTAAATTAAAAAGTTTTTATTTAGGTACATACAACTTAAGAATAAATAGCTACTAACCTTTGTAGGTTGACCCTCATCGTTGGTGTTTTGTTCCATATCTCCAATAATGCCCAAGCCACGCAATACTTTGCCGACCACCACATTAGTGCCATTCAAATTGTGGCACGCCTCGGACGTGATGACAAACTGTGAGTTATTGGTATTTTCTTGTCCATAATTGGCCATACTAACGACACCTTCTTCATGCTACCCCCAATGATAAAAGATAAAGTGCGTGTAAGTATAATTCCAAAGTATATCAATGATCTACTTCTTTACCTCCAAATCGAAGTTTTCATCCTCGAAAACTGGACCATATATGCTCTCACCGCTGGAGCCATCATTATTCACCACGTCGCCACTTTGCACCACAAAAACACGTGTCACCTTGTGGAAGCGTATGTTTTTATAGTGCAATGGTTTGCCCAGTACCCCCATTCCATGTTCTCCTGTGCATAGCGCCCGAAAATTTTCCGCAGTTCTAGGCACAATATCCTTGCGCAATTCAATTATTATTCGTCCAGCTGCATATTAATTACATAGAGTAGTGTAAGAAACAATACTTGCCAGCAGCTAAATTAAGTTTCGACGCGAAAAATTTTGTAAGCGACAATGGAAACCATTTACAAAGTGGTCGCTTACAAAGTTTTTCGTTGTGAGGTTCAATTGATTAATATTCAATGGTTGTGTGGGGGTAGAAGTTATAGTAAAGTTGCACTGACCGAATGTAGCTCTAACTCTAGTGTCTTTCATTAGCATATGGTGCTGCGTTTTTCTTTTCAGGCTTCTGAGCACTCACCAAATTCTCTGCCAATCTTTATGTCCAGATATACCAGTGGATTTGATGCACACACAGGTTCTAATATTTTATGTGACATGTTCACTGCGTTTACAATACCCTAACTATTAAATTTCATATTAATTTATTAACGAAAATAAAATTAATAACTGTTTGTTTGGGCAAAAAAAAAATGGAAAACAAATACTCGTCCTTTCTTTTTACTTTTCGTTTCTCTGACAGCTGTTCTTTACAGCGGTTGATGATTGGAATTTGTGATTAACTTAGCTGCTGTTGTTTTGTTTTTACTAAATTGATATAAATTTTTTAAATTTCATATAAAATAATATTGGGCAAGAATGTATTTTGTTTATTGGTCACAGAAGTGTAACAACATTATTATTACGTTCAGTTAATTCTAAATAAAAGTAATTAATCATTCAGTTTACACTAAAGTATGAAAAGTGGCATTCATTGACTTGAAAAAAACTGGTTAATGTTCTGGTTATAATAGACGAACTTAATAATAATGGTTATAGAATGTCACTTAATTTTATCTTGTGTGCAAAAGTAATAGAAAGGCTGCTATATCAGTGTTGAAGTAAAGAGAGATGAAGTAAGTATCTGTAGATAATAGATTTCTACTTCACGTTACGGAACTTTGAAAGCTGAAATTTAAATATCACAGGAATAAAAGTGGAAAACAGTTAAAAGCAGTATTTTATTAAATAAAAATGTGGTGTTGTTATTTATATACATATAGTAGATAAATTCATATAAATATTAAGTGTAGTAAATGTGTAAAATTTATTTGAAAATTTGCTTACGATTTATAAATTTATGGGGTTTGCGAGGTATTTATGATCATATTAGTAATTGACCTACTTTTTTGTTTGTTTTACAAACAAAAATAAGCTGTTTAGTTTTGTTCTCACAGTAAATTAATAAATCTGCCGGCTTCCCGATACGGGAATATGACACCTATAACTGACCAAAGTTACGTAGCAAAATTATTGAAGAACCAACTTTCAATTTGAATAAATATGGCGGTAGACTTTAATTAACTGGTAGATCCAGTTAATTCGAAAATTCTGTTGCATAATTTTTTCGACAAAACTATCCATAGATTTCGGAAGTAATCATGTCCTGAATACAAATATTCTTATTTTCCACATCAATAATTATTGCGGCTATTTTCCCTCTCACTTTTTTGCACATAAAAAATTAGTACATTAATGTAATAACATATTCTGAATTTGAGTCAAATTAGAAAATAATTAAAGTGATTCAAAATAGTTCTGAGCCATCGCCACCTACCGGGTCCATTTTTTGTAAAAATATTTCCTTCTATGTAACTATTATATATATTCCGAAAATGATCGGATTATAAATAAAGTTTTCAAAATATTTTGAAGCCTGCGAAAAAAAACCAGGAAGAACTTGGACCCAATCTACGGTGTAAAACCTAGCTCCATAGCCTTTAAGCTTTCCGACATGATTCGTTACTAACAAACGGACAAAGGATTATATTTATATGTATGTAAAGCGTGATTTTTTTGCTACTTAGTTTTTGACGTTTATATTTCTGATAGTTCACGCGTGATTCTTGACATGTGTAAAAGTAAAAAATGCTCACTTTGGTTTGCCATTTCAATTGAACAGACAAACGCCTAAACAACGTCTGTAAATTATTGAAATTAAGTATCAAAATTCGTGCTCTGTGAAAAATGTGTTTTTATCACAAAATTGTCTTCAGCGACTGGCTCATTTTTGGCTCAATTGATACGTGAATAAGCAGAATTGCAGTATTTGAAGTGAAGACCAGCCAGAGGCAATTCAGCAGCTATCAATGCATCCCGAAAAATGCACTGTTTGGTGCGGTTTATGGGCAGGCGGCATCATTGGGCCGTACTTCTTCAAAGACGATGAAGGCCGCAACATTACGGTCAATGGAGAAAGGTACCGTTCGATGAAAACAGACTTTTTTTGCGAAAATGCACAAATTGGGCTCGGCCGACATGTGGTTCAAACAGGACGGTGTCACATGCCACACTGCACGCGAAACCATGCATCAATTGAGAGGCGAACAGAACAGTGGTGAGCAGTTAATCTCACGTTTTGGTGTAGTGAATTGGCTTCCAAGATCGTGTGATTTAACCCTGTTAGAGATTCCGGCCGAAATGTGTGAAAAATGTGCCGAAATTGGACTTTTAGAATGGACCACTTGAAGCGTAACCGCGGGCAACATTTAAGTTAAACTATCTCTAAAAATAAAAATTTCATTCACTTTTGTAAAATTTCTGTGTTTTTTTGAATATTGAAAAACCAAGCTCTTAACAAATCACCCTTTATATAAAGATTAAAGATACACTATCGAGACCTCTAGACGTGTTTTTGTGAATTACTTATAAAGAATAAGGAATTTCTATTTACTGTCTTGAGCATAGATGTAGCTAATCTTCACGTAAAACTATATAATTCATAAAAGATCGTGAAAACACCTCTAGAGGGTGTTTTTGTTTCTAGAGTCGAATTATTTTTTTCGGTTTTTGGCCTATAACTTATAAAGGGTAAGGCATTTCTAATTACTGTCTTCAGCACAGTTGTAGCTAATATCTAAAAATAATTGAAAACAAATGGTGACGGTACAGCAGCGTGGGCTGCGTTAATTAGTGTCTGAGTTCCCGGAAGAAGATGAGGTGTTTTCTTAGGATATAAATAGAAGTATATAGGTAGGTTTTAATAAATATAAATAAACTTTAAGCTTTATGTTTATATTTTTTCTTTTCAGTACATTTGGAGGAGAATTTATTGAAGAATAAACGAAAATTAACGGTGTTGAAACAAAGTAGTTGCTGCATACATAAACATTGGTGCTCCCGGCAGCAGAACATATGCAAACGTAATGAAAACAAAAAATGATCTGTCAAAAGATTCTAAATCATTCGATGTTAAATGCAAGAAGTGGAGACAGGCGTTTGGCGGCAAAAGCGGCTGCTGTTATTTGAAAATAATATATTTAACAAGTAAGTAGTTTATAAATATTATTATTGTAACTAATAAAATGTATAATTATATATTATTATTCTTTTCAGGTTAATTGTGAGGATAATTAAATGGAAAATAATTGAAAACAATGTTGGAGGTACAGACAGCAAGCAGCGTGTATTGCGTAAATAAGCGTCGGAGTTCTCGGAAGACAGCTGTTCTTTACAGCGGTTGATGATTGGAATTTGTGATTAACTTAGCTGCTGTTGTTTTGTTTTTACTAAATTGATATAAATTTTTTAAATTTCATATAAAATAATATTGGGCAAGAATGTATTTTGTTTATTGGTCACAGAAGTGTAACAACATTATTATTACGTTCAGTTAATTCTAAATAAAAGTAATTAATCATTCAGTTTACACTAAAGTATGAAAAGTGGCATTCATTGACTTGAAAAAAACTGGTTAATGTTCTGGTTATAATAGACGAACTTAATAATAATGGTTATAGAATGTCACTTAATTTTATCTTGTGTGCAAAAGTAATAGAAAGGCTGCTATATCAGTGTTGAAGTAAAGAGAGATGAAGTAAGTATCTGTAGATAATAGATTTCTACTTCACGTTACGGAACTTTGAAAGCTGAAATTTAAATATCACAGGAATAAAAGTGGAAAACAGTTAAAAGCAGTATTTTATTAAATAAAAATGTGGTGTTGTTATTTATATACATATAGTAGATAAATTCATATAAATATTAAGTGTAGTAAATGTGTAAAATTTATATGAAAGTTTGCTTACGATTTAAAAATTTATGGGGTTTGCGAGGTATTTATGATCATATTAGTAATTGACCTACTTTTTTGTTTGTTTTACAAACAAAATTAAGCTGTTTAGTTTTATTCTCACAGTAAATTAATAAATCTGCCGGCTTCCCGATACGGGAATATGCCACGTATAACTGACCAAAGTTACGTAGCAAAATTATTGAAGAACCAACTTTCAATTTGAATAAATATGGCGGTAGACTTTAATTAACTGGTAGATCCAGTTAATTCGACAATTCTGTTGCATAATTTAGATTGCATAATTTTTTCGACAAAACTATCCATAGATTTCGGAAGTAATCATGTCCTGAATACAAACATTCTTATTTTCCACATCAATAATTATTGCGGCTATTTTACTTACTTTACTTAGCTGGCGCTACAACCGATGATCGGTCTTGGCCGCCTCCACAAAGCTTCGCCAGTCACTTCTGCTATGCGCGCGCTGGCGCCAGTTGATAAGGCCAAGTGCAGTCAGGTTGCCCTGCACCTGGTCTTTCCAACGGAGATTAGGACGTCCCCTTCTGCGTGATCCTCCACCGTGGTTCGAATAAAACACCTTTCTAGCCGGAGCGCTTTCTTCCATTCGCTCAACATGACCCAGCCAGCGAAGCCGCTGGAGTTTTATACGCTTGACTATGTCAGTGTCGGCGTACAGCTCATACAGCTCATTGTTCCATCTTATTCGAAACACGTCATCCACGCATACTGGACCGTAGATCTTACGGAGTATCTTCCTCTCGAACGCTCCTAACAGTCTCTCATCATTGATGGTCAATGTCCACGTCTCTGCGCCATACATTAGGACGGGAAGGATGAGGGACTTATAGAGCGTTATTTTCGTCGGTCGAGAGAGGGCTCTACTTCTCAATTGCCTACTGAGCCCGTAGTAACACCTGTTGGCAAGAGTTAGTCTCCGCTTGATCTCAAGGCTGACATTATTGTTGGTGTTTATGCTGGATCCTAAATAAACGAAATCCTTGACGACTTCAAAAGTGTAGTTGTCAACAGTGACATTTTGTCCAAGACGCCGTGACTCTTTGTTTGTTGACACAAGGTATTTCGTTTTGTCCTCGTTCACCACTAGACCCACACGACGAGACTCCCTTTCCAGGTTGGAGAATGCTGCACTGACTGCTCGAGCGTTTTTGCCAATGATGTCAATATCATCAGCGTATGCTAGCAGCATGACACTCTTGTAGAAGATAGTGCCAGAGATGTCGATGTTCGCAGCTCGAATTATTTTCTCCAGCATTAGGTTAAAGAAGTCGCACGATAGGGAGTCACCTTGTCTGAAACCTCTTTTGGTATCAAATGGTGCGGAGAGGTCTGTCCCAATTTTCACTGCGCTGGTGGTGTTGGTCAGTGTCATTTTGCAAAGACGAATGAGCTTTGCAGGGATACCAAAATCAGACATTGCGGCATACAAGTGATCCCTAATCGTGCTGTCGAAGGCGGCTTTATAATCGACAAATAGATGATGGGTGTCGATCTGTTTTTCTCGGGTCTTTTCCAGGATTTGGCGTAGTGTGAATATCTGGTCGATGGTGGATTTACCAGGCCTGAAGCCACACTGATAAGGTCCAATCAGTTTGTTGACAATGGGCTTCAGTCTTTCGCACAGTACGCTCGATAGAACCTTATATGCAATATTAAGAAGGCTGATCCCACGGTAGTTGGCGCAGATCGTGGAATCACCCTTCTTATGGATTGGGCAGAGTACGCTGAGATTCCAATCACTTGGCATGCTTTCATCTGACCATATTCTGCATAGAAGCTCATGCATGCGTTTTTTGAGCTCTTCGCCTCCGGTCTTAAACAACTCAGCAGGCAGGCCATCTGCACCTGCAGCCTTATTGTTTTTCAGCCGAGCAATGGCTGTTAAGACCTCCTCATAGTCAGGCGGCGGTACTTCAACGCCGTCAGTGATTGGGGTTTCCGGAGTGGGTTCCGCAGTGGCGGGATTATTGCCGTCTTCGCCATTAAGCAGCTGCGAAAAGTGCTCCCTCCATAATCTCATTATGCCCTGGATATCTGTCACCAGATTTCCATCTTCATCCTTGCAGGAAGAGGCCCCGGTCTTCAAACCAAGAGTCAGGCGTCTTATTCTTTCAAAGAATTTTCGGACCTCGTTCCTGTCCCGCAACATTTCGATATCATTGAACTCGCGTCTTTCTTCATCTCTTTTCTTGCGCCTGAAAAGACATTTCTCCTCCCTCCTCAACTTTCTGTATCGCTCCTTAGCAGCTCGCGTTGCAACTGACTGCAGGGTGGCTCTATAGACTGCGTTTTTTGCTTCAGTAGCATCGCGACACTCTTGGTCGTACCACATATTTCTCCGTCGACGGTGGTAGCCTAGCACCTCTTCGGCAGCCGTACGCATAGAGCGGGAAATGTGCGTCCACTGTGCGCATATATCATCAAGTTGAGAGGTGTTTTGCGAAAGGAGAAGTGCAAGTTGGTTGGCAAAGACTTTGGCTGTCTGTTGTGATTGCAGCTTTTCGACATCCAGCTTTCTCTTTGTACCTATCCGTACGCGATTTGCTACACATATACGTGTGCAGACCTTGGCTGCAACCAAGTAGTGGTCTGAGTCGATGTTTGCACCACGTATTGTGCGTACGTCTAGTACATTGGAAGTGTGCCTTCCGTCGATCACAACGTGATCAATTTGGTTTCGTGTGTTTTGATCAGGGGACAGCCAAGTGGCCTTATGGATATCCTTATGTTGGAATCTGGTGCTACTAACTGTCATGTTTCGTGCCGCGGCGAAGTCGATCAGTCTCATACCGTTATCGGTGGCTTCGTCGTGGAGACTGAATTTTCCGATCGTCGGACCAAAGAGACTCTCCTTGCCCACCTTGGCATTAAAGTCGCCTAACACGATTTTAACATCGTGGCGGGGGCAATCCTCATAAGCTTTGTCGAGGAGCTCGTAGAAGTCATCTTTGGTCGTTTCATCCTTCTCATCCGTCGGGGCATGGACACAAATTAGGCTGATGTTGAAGAATTTTGCCTTGATGCGGATAGTGGCTAGGCGCTCGTTCACCGCTGTGAACCTCGAGACTAGATGACGCAGTCTCTTCCCAACCACAAATCCAACACCAAATTCGTGTCTCGACGCATGACAGCTGTAGTAGATATCACAGGATGCTCTTTTGGAGCAACCCTGTCCCGTCCATCGCATTTCCTGTACAGCGGTGATGTCAGCTCTATATTTTTGGAGGACATCCACCAGCTGGATAGAGGCACCTTCCCTGTAGAGGGTTCGGACATTCCAGGTGCATATCCGTAAATCGTTGTCCTTTGGGCGTTTGCGGGAGTCGTCAATATTAGAGGGGTTCATTATCCGAGGCTTGTTTGGAGGTTTCATTGGAGGGTATTTTAACGTGGTGGGTTCCAAGCCCGACGCACAACCATTCATTCAAGGCCATGGAGAAGCCCGCCGCACACATTAGTTAACTCACTGACGGTTGTCAGATCGCTATCCAGGGGACGCCACGAGGAGGCTGTGTGTCGACTTGAAACGTAGAAGCGCAAGGATCGACCATGGACGCACCTGCGACTGTCACGAACTTTACCTTGTGTCCTACGCCCCAGGCCCCCCACAATGCGGCTATTTTCCCTCTCACTTTTTTGCACATAAAAAATTAGTACATTAATGTAATAACATATTCTGAATTTGAGTCAAATTAGAAAATAATTAAAGTGATTCAAAATAGTTCTGAGCCATCGCCACCTACCGGGTTCATTTTTTGTAAAAATATTTCCTTCTATGTAACTATTATATATATTCCGAAAATGATCGGATTATAAATAAAGTTTTCAAAATATTTTGAAGCCTGCGAAAAAAAAACCAAGAAGAACTTGGACCCAATCTACGGTGTAAAACCTAGCTCCATAGCCTTTAAGCTTTCCGACATGATTCGTTACTAACAAACGGACAAAGGATTATATTTATATGTATGTAAAGCGTGATTTTTTTGCTACTTAGTTTTTGACGTTTATATTTCTGATAGTTCACGCGTGATTCTTGACATGTGTAAAAGTAAAAAATTCTCACTTTGGTTTGCCATTCCACATGAATAGACAAATAGAATAGTGCGTAAAGATATTAGCTACAACTGTGTTGAAGACAGTAATTGCCTTACCCTTTATAAGTTATAGGCTAAAAACCGAAAAAAGTCGCACTTAATTCGACTTTAGAAACGAAAACACCTTTAGAGATTCTTTTTCGATATTTTATGTATTGTAGAATAGTGCGTAAAGATATAAGCTACAACTGTGCTGAAGACAGTAATTAGAAATGCCTTACCCTTTATAAGTTATAGGCCAAAAACCGAAAAAAGTCGCACTTAATTCGATTTTAGAAACGAAAACACCCGTTAGAGATGCTTTTTCGATATTTTATGTATTTTAGAATAGTGCGTAAAGATATTAGCTACAACTGTGCTGAAGACAGTAATTAGAAATGCCTTACCCTTTATAAGTTATAGGCTAAAAACCGAAAAAAGTCGCACTTAATTCGACTTTAGAAACGAAAACACCTTTAGAGATTCTTTTTCGATATTTTATGTATTGTAGAATAGTGCGTAAATATTAGCTACAACTGTGCTGAAGACAGTAATAAGAAATTCCTTACCCTTTACAAGTTACATTCGGACTATTATGAACGTTTAGAAAAACAGCCAAGTCGCTCTGTTCTCCACCTGTTCTCAAGTGATGCAATTACCAACGTCCAGCACTTAATTTTTATATATATAGAAAGATGGATATCATGGACAAGGTCTTGGAATAAACAATATTTCAGGCATTATAAAAAAATTCTGCAAGGGTTGAACCATCACTGAAAATCAACGAAGTATACTCGTATGCTAGAAAGATTGAAAATGACATCGATGTTAAATAAAAACACTTTGCTGTTTGTATTTATTGATTTTAACAAATGTTGATACGGAAATGTGGCATGAAAAATTATTAAAATTAACATCAGAAAAATAAATATTTTCGAGATTGCTCGTTCGATTACGAAAATTCTTTACTTTTGCGCTTAATTTTTTTAAATTAACGATTTTTTCGTTTTTTAATCCCGCAAAATGATTCAGCGTTCAAAACACGCGTCGTTCCTATACAATGAAGGAGGCTCAACCCTAACAAAGTTTTTTGGCTCAACACTACATAACAAAACGAATTACACAAAGCAAACCAGAAACGCGACTGCGCTTTTCACTTGGCATTTTTTAATTTATTCACAACATGTTTCACCAACCATATACCGTGTTCACGTTCCGACTTCGTAATGACACTAAAAGTTTGCTGTAATTGATAATTTCTCAGCAACGCGCATAGGTGACGCTAAAACAATAATTGTAAAATTTTCACTGCCCTGACAGTGGCTCAAACCTGACGACATTACCCAATACAAATATAATTGAATTACATCACATATTAATGGTTCGGGATGACCCTAACAACAACAAGGACGTTCTTCTAAATAGGAAATGGTATTTTGTTGGTTGAAAGTGGAAACAAAAAACAATTCTGAAGCATCGAAAACATAAACCCGATTTCAGACGAGTACTTGGTATCGATATTTAAGTCAGAAATTTACACGCTTTTCATAATACCATAGCATAATGCGAAGCGAATTGTTTTAGAAAAGGCCGCGCTTTGCATAATCGACCTAGTGGATCTCTTAACTACCCAACTTACATATCGAAGGTCAATGATGGATAACTTTTTTTTTGTAATTAATCATAGCTTGAAAACTAAGCCGAAAGTCAGAAACTACCACTCATTATTTTCAACTTATTTCGATCCGAATATGCTGTTTCCATCTTCAAATCTTAGTGCCCAAAGGATGGTAATCTTGCCATCGAAATTAGAATATGAGGCTTGTGAGCTTCCTTTTTGACTTAATAGTATTATGTAGTATAATATTAGTAGCCGTTACAGTTGAACCACAGTTACAATTTATTCTGAAGTCTTAATGTCTTTTTCCTTAACCACAAAAATAAAACATTGATTTTATACACAGAAAAGGCACATCAATTAAAATTTTATTTCAAAAAAAGTTCTTAGTTTCACATGCTTGATTTATGTAAGTTTAAAACAATTTATTATAACTTGCATTCAACGGACATAATGAACTTTTTTGTGGCACATAAAAGTACCAAACTATTTCTTTTTAAGAAAAAAAGAGTAGGTAGTTATATAATTTTTTTTTTTAAATTAAAGAAACTTAAATTACATTGTATATGTTAAAGCTTAACTTCATTTCATTATTTTCACTAAATAATTATTTGCACACTAAAATCTAAATTTAAATTTCTTGTTAAGTTTTTATTCTTTGTTCTTTATTATTATTTTTTGTTCCGTTCTTTGATTACGTATGTAACACAGAAGTTGTGTTTTTTTTTTCACTCCAGCTGTTTTAGGTTTATGGTTCCAGCCTATTTCGTGTGTAACAACCACCTGGCAGTGCTTGTGCTATATAACGTACATTCGATACCTCATCTTCTAAATCGCTTAACTCCTTTTCGTATTTGTCAATCCATTTCTTTTGCACATTACGCAGATCACGGAATTTCTCAATGCGACCGGTGAGATTGGCACGTACCAGTTCACCCTCAACGATGTCAAGACGACTTTCTGCAAATTGCAATGGGAGTTTAAAAGTGAATTCAACAAAAAATCATATGAAATTATATACCCAATTTATCCAAATCTTCTGTATTGATATCCTTCAGATTCTCCAGTTCTTCTTCAATGTCATGCAGCTCATTGACAGCTTTGTCGATTTGATTTTTAGCCTCCAGTGTGTTGGCCTTAGCTTGTCCGACCTACACAAAAGAAGAAAAAATATAAGTTCAACTGATTGGCATTATGACACCAAAGGGACAATTTGGGCATTTCAGTCATACTCACCTTGCGTTTAGCATCATCAACTAAATTGTCATCCTTGCTCGATGATTCTTCCAGTTTGCTAATATCATTTTCAGTTATCTTGACACGATGGTTAAGTTGATCTGCCTCGTCTCGAAGTTTGCGTGCATTAACTTTGGTATCATTAGCTTTTTTGCGTATAATTTCGGCATCCTAAGAATGTTACAAAAACAATCGAAACAATTTTTATGTGACTCTCTCTGAAGTAACTAACCTTTGAAGCTTGTTCTGCGTACTTCTCTTGGGCTTCTTGTGCATTTGCTTTGGCCTCATTTGCATTTTTATTAGCGCCAGTCAATGCCTAGAATTAATCAATTTCATAATAGCTTCCTTACAACTTACAACTTACAACTAAACGCTTGAACTTACCTCTCCAGCTTGATGTATCAATGCCTCGGCGTTCTCAATTTCTTGTTCAATGCTTGGTACCGTCTTCAAAGCTAAATTGGCCTTTTCCGAAGACTTTTGCACATCCGCTTGGAAACCTACGTATCGAAAGAAAAATTATTATTTAGTTATTTATATTTGTTTTGTATGTCGTTTTAACTAAATTTGTATAAACTAGTTACCAGCTAGAGTATGGTAGGTGTTGTTAGCTTCTTTCAAAGTATTATCGCCTTGTTCTACTGCTTTGGTAGCTCGATCGAAAGCTTCTTGTGCTCGTTTCAATAATTCGATATCATCTTCTTTTTGCTTGTTGGCTCTGTCGACAATTTATAAGACTTACAAGTTTAATAAGTCTTCTAAATAAAATTAAATAGTTTGCTCTTTACCTTTCAACAATAACTTCAGCTAGTTCTTGTTCTTCATCGAAATCAGCAAAGATATCGCCATTGCCATTTGAGATATCATTAACACGTTTTAGCAGACGATCAGCCTTAAAATATTTCAATGTTTTCACAATTAATATTCGAACGATTCGTTTCTTATAAATAACCCACTTGTTCATTGGCTGCCATCGCATCTTTCTTCAGTTTCTTAATATCAATTTCGGGCGCTGTTAGACCATTTACATCCGACAATAAGGTCAGTGCTGAATCGTAAACCTCATTTGCTTTTCGTGAAGCTTCCTTGGTTGTTTGTGTTACGGTGCCCAAGTTTTGTTTAACCGTATTCAATTCCAGACGCACATCCGAACGTAATTCGTCACTGTAAAATTCAAAATATTTTATTGGCTATCAATGCAGACTTTTGCAACTTGCAGTGACCACTCTACCTGACTTTCTGTTGCAAAGTAATCGCACTTTTGGCCAATTCATGCGCCTTTTCCACTGCTTCATTTGCGTCCTTGGCATTCTTCAAGTCCATTTGCGCTTCCGCTTCCAAACGATCAGCCAAAGCTCGCGCCTCTCGGGAAATATCTGAAATTTGATCCGATTGCACACCGAACTCCACTGACTTGTTCTTGGCTTTGGTCAACGCTTGTGAACCTTCATCATTGAGCAAATTTAAAGCTGTTTGTAATTCGTTCTTGGATGCTTCGATGATGTCATGAGCATTTGTAAAATTCTGGCGAGCTTTTTCTATTTCTACATTTGCTGTATCTTGCTGCTCGTCAGCGCTGTCCAGATGAGTGCGTATATTATCCAAGCGTTTATGCAAATCATCCAAAACTTCCACGTATGTCTGTCCACCCTCGCCGGCACCGTATTTAGCATCTGTTAACAAGATGTCCACCTTTTCTTGAACGGTTTTCAATTTCGCTTCAAACTCATCGTCATTTGTGACAGGTGTGCGCGCTATTTCGTCTAATGTTGAGCTCAAGTTTTTTAGCTTGGCGCGATGGTCATTGGCAGCATCTTGAACAAGATTGTAACAGTCTGGGCAATCGATACAACCCAGATGACGGTCGTATTTATTTTCCTTACAGCGGTCACAGCGACGTCCTTCCACATTATCATTGCAAGGGCATTGACCATATTGGTCGCACTGGAAACCTTTGGACCCGCTTTCATCGCATTCACAAACTTTGCAACCCTCTGACGAGAAGCCGTAGTGATACAGTTCGCATTGATCACAGTGTAGCCCGACAATACCAGGTTTGCAGAAGCATTGCCCGGAAAATTTGTCACATGTTGTATTGTAACTGCCGATGGAGTCACACATACAATTCTCGCATCCATTTCCTGACATAATATTAAAGAAACCTGGTTGGCATTCACCGCAATCACGCCCGATTACATTAGGCTTGCAATGGCATTGGCCTGTGACTTGATCGCATTGCGAGATACCGTCTTGATTTTGTTCAGTACCCGGTGGATAACAAGTACATCTGTCACACTGTCCATGCGGAAGAGCCAACGGGTCTCCATGGTGTCCTGGCAAACATTCATCACAATGTTTGCCTGCGGTATTGTGTATACATTTCAGACACTCACCAGTTGTACGATTGCAGTTGCCCACTGCATTTGGATCGACATTGCCATTACAATCGCACGACTTACAAGTTTGTACATCACCGTACAATCCAGTCGGGTCACCAAAGAAACCATCCGAACATTGTTCACAACGTGCGCCGAAGTAACCGACCGGACATTCTGTGCAAATTACAGTATCTCCGTTGATTTGCATGCAAGCTCCATCATTAGGACAGGGACAACGCTTGCAATCGTATGGTGTGCTGCCTAGTGCATTGCCATAGTAACCTTTGGCGCATTGATCGCAATTGTCGCCGGAAGTATTGTGCTGACAAATACAGCGTCCAGTTTCCGAATCACAAATTTCAGCATGACCATTACAATCGCAAGGAATGCAAGGCATAAACGGACCACCACGGGCTGGACTATGACGATAACCTGGAGCACATGATTCGCAGAATTGCCCCAAATAACCTTCAGGACAAGTACACTGTTCAATCCATGTCGCCGGTTGGCCGGCTGCACCCCGGTGTGCTGTCTGCAATTCAACATCATCAAGTATAGCTTCACCTTGCACTGAATATGTGGCGCGAATCTTGATAGCAGTTAGATTAGAGAGAATGGAAAGAAAACCTCTGGCCGATTGGCTTGGTTGCCATTGATAGTCACGATGCTCATGCAAGCGGAATGAGTATTCCTTTACACCTTGGTCGGGCATTCCATTGTTCTGTGCAAAGATGGGTAGTGAAATTTTACTGTCGCCACCTTCCAAAATCACATCACTAGCGCTAGTACTGGGACCGATTTGTCCAACAAGCTGCAGCTTGAATTTCAAATCGCGATTATAAGAAGCGCGTTGATCGCCCAAGAAGCGTTCGGGCGCTTGGAAGTAGACATACTCATTGCCTTGCGCAGTGGTGCCAATACTGCGACTATATTGATTGTATTTGATGTCAACATCACGATTGTATAAATCAATTGCTGTCCAACGTTCTTTGTGTTTGTTGAAATTAGAGCTAACTGAGACGACGGAGTAACCCGGCGCAGTTTGGCATTCGGAGGTGTGTCCATAACAGAAGCATGGGGTGCAACCGAAGCGATTTCCCAAATCTAAATTGAAGAAGCCGGGCTTGCATCTGAAAGGAAGAACAATTTAATTAGCATATTAAAATATATAACACGATGGACTTACTCGTTACAACGCTTGCCCTCAACATTTTCTTTGCAATAGCAAATACCGCTCTCAGGATCACAAGCTGGTTTATTATCGAACGCGCCACGCGGATCACAACCACATGATTGACAACCATGCGTACCAAATTGATAATAATTATTATCGCAACGATCGCATTTATCACCGGTGACACCAGGCTTGCATTGACATTTCCCTTGACTGTTACATTGCAGCGAACGCGAACCAGTAGGATCGCAGACACAATTGATACAGTAACCGTCTTCGCGCATATAAAAGTTCTCCTTGCAACGTTCGCAATTGGGACCGTCGCGATTGTCACGGCAGTCCAAACAATGGCCCCCATGTCCAGTCAGATTGAAGAGATGAGTATCGAAGAAGCACTTGTCAGCAAATCCATTACAGTTACAAGCTGAAAGAATAAGAATACGACTAAGTTAGGGACAATCCGAGAATTCATTGAAATATCTGACAACTTATTACAATTGACAAAATACCAGCCAATGGCATTTGAACCTATACGATTTGTTTCGAGTGAATACTCCCAGTTGCTAGCCAGTACCAAAGACTTTAAAACTGACCACAAAGTTAGCCATAGTAACATTCTGAATGCATATGCTACGAGCTTAGCTCTTTCACAACTAACTAAACTTTCATCTAGCCATTTCCATTACAACCGCTTTCATAAATCAATTGCTGGTGGCTGCAATAACTTCGACGAACCGTTACTGCTGCTATTTACGGTAGCACTAATAAAGCCTGTTTCATACACACACGCACACGCACACGCACACATACCTTTGCACTCATTGACTTCAGTAGAGGTGGCCCTTTTCCACTTGACGTCATTGTACAACGGCAAGCACTTTTCGCAATCCGGTCCATCGGTATTGTGGCGACATTCGCACACTAAAGTGCGTTCACCATGCATGCCAGTGCTTGCAACACATTTGCTAGCATGGCCATTACACTTGCAACGTGCACCGACCGCAATATCAGATATGGCATAGAAATATGATTTCAATACTTGTGCATCACCAAACAGTTCATCACCAAAAGTATTAAGACGATCCAAAGTAATGCGTATGTCGGTGGATGTGACCCAGTCCTATAAATGAGATGGGTTAAAATAAATAAAAGAAAACTGGGGCAGAAGCACGCCTATAAACGAACTCAACTCACTTGCAACTCAGCGCTTCGCTCGAATATGATACCACTGGGACGCCCCTCAAGCGTTGAGAATGCTATTTCACCATCGCGTAACGGTGATATGTCACTGTATTCACTTGTACAAAGTGCATGCGCTTCACCCTCGCCTTTACGAATAGCACGCGAGTCCGGCAGTGAATATGTATCACGACATGTTGCACTATAATATTGATATGGAATCCATTCGCCTGTCTCAGCGGTACGCTTGTAGATGGTAAACGATTCGGGACGTGGCGAACGGAAAAGTATGCGCACATAGGTAATATCATAAGATTTGCCTGTGTGAGAGAAATATAGGAAAGACAAAACAAATTTAGACAAGATAGATATGTACATACATGGTTTCCATTTACCAACTACACTACACCATAACCCAGTAGAAAAATGCATAAATCCCGATATATTGCTCCATTCCCTACTGGGACTTCAATAGTGCACATAATCAGTTTTTTGTGTAAACTTTTGCCACTTACCCAAATTCAAAGTTAGATTAACATGATTCGGATGTTGAATACCCTCGAACATTGTCTCCGATTGCCACCATGTTGGGTTTTGTGGATCATGCAAATCGGTGAGGAACGAAGGATCGTGATCGCCATATCTATGTTTTTCACATTTCGAGATTGAAATAAAATAGTCTCAAATTTTAGCGTAAGTATGTAGTTAGTTTTTAGTTTTAAGTTTACCTGCAAAATTCGCAGTTTTTGTGATTTTTATTCATTGTTTGAATACAAAAGTGATTTTCGATTTGTTCGCCGCATGTGTTTGTCGATTCAATTTTTAGCTGATACGCTGCATTTATGAACTCTGGCATGCATTTCTGCAAAGAAACAGCGAATAAGGAAAGGAGTCAAAAAGAATGTTAATACTCATGTTAATGAATGAGAAAAAAGTGTTTATTTTTTAGTGTAAACACAAGTTGTGAATTTCAAATTGTAGATAAAACTTTGTTTTACTATGTACATAAAACTTCTCAAGAAAAAATAGAAGAAATTGAGCTGAACGCTCAACTGAATACCAAAGGAAATGATCTCATTTTGTGTTCTGAAGATAGGAACTGCAATATGCTTGAAGTTTATGCTTGAAAATTGTGTTAATTGTCATAGAGAACACCAACCAACAATCAATGATCATGTTGCTTTTTATCAGCATCCCATTCCAATGCAAGATAATTCTATAACTTAGCTTTGTATTTTTAAATGTGCAGTGTGAATTTTATGAGTGGCTTGTAGCTAATTACATACAAGCCAAAAGACAATTATTACTATAAATATTTTATGAAAACATATATACTCATAATAATGATATAATAAGACCAAAGGTTCTGTCCCCAAAACTTAAATGAGATTTATGTAATAAAATTTAACACAAACGCATATTTAGCTTTATTAAATTTTTTAAATCGTTCCATTCTTGAACAAATTTTTAACACTATTTTGTATTTATTTCTTTGCCTCTGTGTACAGATGGTATATTAAACTAGCAGAAGCACTTGTAGCTAGCTAAGTACTATCTATGCATATCTTTGTCATGTTAATTTAAACCAATTGCTTTGTATTTGGCAATTGAATTTAATTTAATTAAAATGAATTTGTCAAAATAATTCAAACCGGTTTATTGTTTGACAAATTTAAAGCGTTGGAAATGTGAAAAGAAGTGATACAAAGAATTATCTTTCGTCTTTCGCAGACTGAAAATGAAATTACGAAAAAGTCAATAGAGGAATGGAAATAAAAGAATATGCCTTGAAAATATTCCTGACTATATGAATATGATCTGCGCCTTAGATCAATTCTAAGTAAGAGAAAAACTAATCTTGGGGAAAGTTAAAATCTAGTGTGCTGCAATTAATTTGCTAATTATACTATTGAATAAGTATTTTGTTAATTAATGCTATATGATAATGGTTTTTACGACGATTTTCGATTTCATCACAATTTTGAAATTTTCCAAGTCTGATGTATTACTTTGGGCCTTATAAAAAGTAGCCGCGGTTGGTATCCACAAATCTGTCATGTATATGATGTTTAGCGCCTCTATTTCCTATCTCCTGACAGCTTTCGTGTCGATCTTGCTCCACCAGTTGCAAAATTTCATCGGCTTTTTCAGTGACTGGCCGACCAGAGCGAAGTGCATGTTTGATATCGAAATTTCCGGAAAGTAATCCAGCAAACCACTGCTAGGTCCGGCGTTCACTGACAGAATCCTCACCTTAAAACGCACAGATTTTTTCTGCATGTTTTTCTATAGTAATAAAACATCACAAAGCGTATTTCTTCAGATATTTTATTCAATTTCAAATTAATGTAACTTTTTACACTAGCGAATAATTACACAAGTGTCTTCAGACAATGCCTGAAATGTTACCTTTCACACATGTGTTCGTTTCACATAATCGGAATAGTGATGCCAGATTTGTGGATACCAACATCATCTTGTAACGAAAATCCACGGATACTTTCTATATGATTTACTTATAATACATATATTCACTTATATGGAACCATTGACATATGTAAGTAAGAAGACCACACGAGGTGTGATCAAAAAATAACCGTTATTATCTAGTTATTATATAGTATGTTCGATTTTCGCATTTTTTCTGTTTTTCTGTTATGTTGGTACACATGTCGTCTGATATATATGTTGGTAATACCAACCATTTTGGATTGTCAGTTTGTTTTTGACAGATAAAAAGGTTAGTCGTGTTTTGGTGTGTTCTTCGATTTTTTACTATTCGAAAAAATGGATCAAAGAAACTGTATTCAGTTTTGCGTAAAAAATGAAATTAAATGCGCAAGGACATTTGAAATGTTGACTGTGGCCTTTGGCGAGTCTACTGTGAGCAGAAAAAAGTTCAATTGTGGTACAACCGGTTTAAGGAAGGCCGAGAAGATGTCAATAACGATGCTCGTCCTGGTCGCCCGAGCACGTCAACAACCTATGAAAACATTGACGCAGTGCAGAAAATGATTTTGGATAATCGTCGAATCACTATCAGAGAGGTTGCTGATGATGTTGGCATATCGTTCGGCTCATGCCAAGCAATTTTTACGGATGTTTTTGGCATGAAACGTGCGGCAGCGAAGATTGTTCCAAAATTGCTAAATTTTGAGCAAAAACAACGTCGCTTGTGCGTAAGTTTTTGGCCAAAAACAAAACCGTTATCATGCCTCAACCACCGTATTCACCGGACTTGGCCCCCGCTGACTTTTTCCTCTTCCCAAAACTGAAGACACCGATGAAAGGAAGCGTTTTGCTACGATTGAGGAGATAAAAAAAAATCGAAACATGAGCTGTTGGCGATACCAAAAAGCGCGTTTCAGAAGTGTTTCGAGGATTGGAAAAAAACGCTGGCAG
The DNA here is from genome assembly GCA_958295655.1 of Palloptera scutellata. Classification (NCBI taxonomy): domain Eukaryota; kingdom Metazoa; phylum Arthropoda; class Insecta; order Diptera; family Pallopteridae; genus Palloptera; species Palloptera scutellata. Next base: position 25,789,850 of record OY282449.1, on the reverse strand, counting down.
AAGTGTATTATATCTGAGGGGGATTACTTTGAAGGGGACAAGATAGTTGTTGATGAATAAATAAATAAATTAAAATATCGGTTATTTTTTGATCATACCTCGTATATTATATACCTATACTTATACATATACATATTAACGGAAAGTAACAGGATCTGACTGACTTCAGGAGCTGTTAGACTTAAATGATTGAAATAGAGTAGTGAAAATCTGAGCGCTGATAATAATCAAATTCGACTAATGATTTACACGTTAGGTTAACGATTTCTCAAAATCCTGAAATCCGGGAAATCACTCCTTGTTCCCAATCATTTTAAAAAACTTTAATTTAGACGGCTTGTGTTATTGCTTCGCTATTCGTTTCTTAGGTATTATCAACAAAGATTCTTGTACAAAATTTAATAAAATTAAATTATATTGTATATATAATGGTATCACGAAATTCAAAATCTTCCCTTGGAGCGTTAATTGAGCAAAATGGTTAATTGAGCCTTAGTACAAAATTCTTAGCTTTTAAGATATTGGTATTTTTATGAACAGCTAAAAAGTCCATATTTTAAGATCCTAATTTTTGCTATAGAACACTGAATAGTCACAGTTAAAAATATAAATAATACTGTCATATCTTTAGAAAAAAATTTTTGGACGACTTAGGAGTTATCACGAAATTAACGAAAAACTGCTAACATCTCAAAAACTAAAAATTGTTTACTAAGGTAATATTCCGAGATTCTGGTGAGTTTTGAGGTGGCCTATCAGACAGCCCTCCAAGGGTTGAAGTTGAATTTTGGTACACCATCGATGTGTAATTATTGATATTGAGTCAATAGAATCTTACCTGTGGTCTGCCATATGGATCGTAACATTCTAAGGCGGGCATAAATGTTGCACCACCATGCCCACTAACGGACTTCGGTGCTTGTTGAATGAATAGAAATACTAAAAATACACCGCTGCATACTAAATGCTTTCGAGTGGAGAACAAGCTCCACCTATTTCGTTTCATTTTCTCACTTTTACTATTGTGCACTTATCTCTTTTATATAAATAAAACAACTAAATGATTATAATTTAATTTATAATTTTTTTTTTTTGGTTTATGATAAACTATTTTAATAAATTTATCTGGTTGTTATTTGCTAAAATATTGCAGTTGATTTTAACACATTTTATGACAGCGGCGTTGTTTGGATGTTTGGATTTGTATCAATTTGGCTGGCATTCACAGCACACAACTGGAAAGTTAATTTAGCAAAAGAAAACAAGAAACTTTCTTTAGTTAGAATTTAATTTTGCATCGGCAAGCATATGGTCCGCATATGTTTGTATATTTGTGTATTTGATTCTTTTTTTTTTTTTTAAATGACGTAAAAATAAATAAAAATTTTGTATTTTAGGCAAGTGAACATTTTTTAAAGATTATGAGTTTACGAAATCGTTTGCTTTAGAATTGCGAAAGTCATCATCAAGATCGACACCAACTCATCATTATTGCTGCCAGAGTTTGCAAGTTTGCTTCATTCGCGCTTTCGTGTATTGCCTCTCTGTCGGGCAAATTACTCTGTCATATACTTACATACATACGAACACTGGATAGTCTGACCAACAGGCACACAGTGTTCACTGGGGAATATGTGCACTCATCTTATTATGTACTTTTGGAATTGTTTTTAAGAATAGCCGCGAATTTATATGTAAACAAATAAAACCCCAAATACTTACTAACATTAAAGGGAAAACAAACACAACAAACAACGAATTCATGAAATGAACACAACGCACAGCTACAGTATGATGCTTACACATACTCGTATCTTGCAGATACATAACATAAGCGTTCTTTAGAAGTCGAAGTAGATTTCTGCAATGATGATTTCATTTTTATTTATTTCATGATTTTTTCGTTGTTGTTTTTTGTTTTTTTGTTTTTTTGTTTGTTTTTTATTGACTGTAAAGTAAGTAGTTGTATAAATACTTGAACTACTGTACTGTAAATTTTTGGTTGTACGGTGCAAATTAAAAATATGCAATGATGTGATGTTTTCTAGTTTATCTACAATTGGGATTATTACAATTACGTAGTATTAAGCGAAATTCTTTTAATTTACTGCATAAGTATAAGAATAAAAGAAAATATTTATTTATAAAAGAAAAATAATTTTAAAAAACATAACAGAACGGAGAAGGTTATATTCATTTAAACATTTAATGCATTTCAGTTTAATCTGAACTTTTTATCAGTGATGTCACCTCATTTTTTTTACATTTTAAAAAACTATACTAAAAAGTATACTGATTTATTTACTAATTTATACTTACGTGCTTTTAATGGCACAACAGCCCATGGAGGGTCTAGTCCGAGCTTTTCGCATCCACTCATGTTATGCTTGTTATATTTGTACATGAATGGAAGGGACCTACAGTTTAATGCCGAATCCGAACGGCGAAGTGAAAAGCTTTTCATAGCAATTTTTAGTCTTGTCGGTTTGCCATTGCCGTGTAAAAAAATAATTTTTTGTTCTTTTTTTTTTTTGGATTATGCCTGTGCCGAGAAAATTGAACCCCGGACACTCTGCGTAGCAGTCCAACGCATTACCACTACGCCACAGTTTATACTACACAGTTTAATAAGTCCATCTTTGATATAAATTCGCAACTATTTCAAATATTTAAATATTTCATATCATTGAATTTTTAAGAATTATTCGGAATGAGCCACTGGAATAGTTTGACATAGACTTGGCTTAGGTTTAATTACCTAAAATCATAATTTTATGGTAGTGGTTTGAATGTTTTGGAGAGCTTTCAATGCGTCCACTGCAAGAAATCGTCGAGTACATATTGTGCTATTATTTGCAAAATTTCAATTTAATGTAATACTATGTCGTGCGTAGGCATATAAACATTCGGGATCACCGAAAAAAAATTCGGCAAACACAAATTTAATTCCCTTTCCATATGAAGCATTTTTTCTTGTACATACTTACATAAAAAAAAGTACCACGACTAATCTGCCCATATGAATGTTGAGGATTGACTGATCTTCTGTTGTTTGTATGAACTCTGTGTACATGTATAGTACATGTAAGAACAAAAGCTATTGTGCACACGGGCTATACTTTATTTTATAGACACAATATTGTCTATACTAAGAAGTATGTTGTGGTCGCTGTGGTGTAGTTGGTAGTGAGTTAGAGTGTTCAGGATCAAATTTAGGCACAGGCAAAATCAAAAAAAAAGATAAAACAATTTTTCTACACGGCACCGGCTGTTGACTGGCAATGGCAAAACTACAAGAGTAAAAATTGCCTGTGAAAAGGTTTTCACTTCATCGTTCGGATTCGGCATAAAACTGTAGGTCCCTTCCATTCATATATAAATAAGTATAACACGCACAACATAAGTGAATGCGAAAAGCTCGGGCTAGGCCCTCCATGTGTTGCTGAGCCATTAAAAGAAAGAAAGAAGGACCAACACATATTGACCAAATACATACAAGTAGTTGACCGATTCACAAGGCGTAAATTGTCGCAAATCGTCTCATTTTTCATAAAAATTTCAAAATTTTACAACATTATGACAATACGACATGATACAACACCTTGCGAATCACCTATGTAAGTATAATTATGTATAATTGGGTTTTAATGGATTTGCTTAACTTTGAAGCTTAAAAAATTATACAAATCGTACTTTTAGAAAATCTCATGTACATATTTATAAGAAGTTATACGTGTCGCACCCTAACTACACAAGTGGCATAACTCAAAATATAAAAATTTTCAGGAAACGAGAAAGAATTCAAATTTTTTTGAATTCTTTTGAATTCTTTGAACTTTGAGTTCTTTCTCGTTTCCTCAAAATTATTATATTTTGAGTTGTGCCTCTTTTGTAGTTAGGGTGCGATGTTTATTTCTAGTTCACTAGTTGTGTATTCAGTTCAATCAACGACAAAATGATTTTCAATCTCTTAACTTCCATCGTTTATTATTAATGAAAAATTAATTAGTTAAAGCAATCGTTAGTTCATTTGGAAAATTCTTTAAGCCTATATAAAACAATCTATAGAAAATGTGAAACTCGATTTAAAAAAATATTTCATGGCTTGCCTAAAAACAACGTAGCACTTATTGTCTTCGCTTTGCAGGAGCTACAACAAATGATATATTTTTAAAAGTTGGAGATTGATTTTCATAGTTCTGTTTTTGTTATGATAAAAGATTTTGCATTTTTTTTGTATTCCATATTTGTGACTATTTTGATGCAAATAAACACTTCATATGCGGCAGCCATTTTCATTTCCATACGTCCATAGCTGCATTTATATAAGGAAATAATGACTTTCGTCAAAGTTTCATGCCAACCTTGAATTTTACGAAAACTATCCAGCTTATGTTGGCCATCATGAGTAAAAAATTCTTTCAATGATTTACCATATCAACAAAGTATGGAAGACGGCCTCGATAGTCTAGTGGATAGAGCACTAAACTTTTACCCAAGAAGAATGATTCGATTTCCCTCTTGGTCTGCTGGTAAATTCTCATAAACTTCTTACATTTTCTACCCATATGAAGTGAATACGAATTATTGGAAATTGTACCTCTTGCTAGGTAATGCTAAAACCACCGGTTCCCGCCGTTCGGAAGCGGCGTTAAACTGTAGGTATAACCAGTGGATGTGACCTCGTTGCCCTACACTTATCCACTTAACTTTTCTCCTATCCCTATCTGGGGAAAGTACAATGGTCCAGCGGACTGATGGCTATGGTAGGTCTGTGGCTTTCCTGTCCACATCCAAATCTTATCTAAACAAAGTATGGAGAGGAAATAGTGTAGACTATTTAAGTTGAATGAGATAATTGTAAAAGTAGAGAGAACAGGATTAAACGGGCATTTCGTAGTCGATCATTTATGTACTATAAACTAAAAGATGGAAAGTACAATCCTTCAGGCTAATTCAAATGACCTCCTCTGCTGACCTTGCAGTAGCCCATATGATCGACCCAATTTTTAAGTACCTTTTCGACTCTATGGAACTGTACGTGACCGATGGCTGCACCAAGTTCTTGCTTAAGAGCCTCAATCGTTGACTGCCCCACAAATACTATCCCAACGGAGACAAATCTCAACTGCATAGTGCATAGCCAGTGAACAAGACCAAAACGGCTAATAACGTGATTTTCAAACTTCCCACGCAAAAAATCGATTGTTGCACAGCTTGATTGATGGCGCGCCATACTGTTGACACCAAATGTTGTCTAAGTTCCTATTATCTAAAATAGGTCAGAAATAATCAGTTGTTATTGTGCGGTAGCGCTCACCATTCACTATAAAGCATCTTCCTTTCTCATTTTCATAGGAAAATAGCCCTATGATACCGCCGGTCCAAAACTCACTCCAAACAGTTACTCGTTAAGGGTGCATTGGCGGCTTCTCAACAATCGCGAATGGATTTTCTGAGCCCCAGATGCGACAATTTTGTTTATTAATGTAACCCCACCAAAGTTAAAGTGAGTTTCGTCAGAAAATATGATTTTTCGGTAAAAATGCTCATCTTCTTCCAAGCGTTCCAGAGCCCAATTAGCGAACTGAAAATATTTCGGATGGCCATGTGACTTTAGTTTTACCGAGGTCTTTATGCAAAATTCGCAACAAAGAAGTGCGTGAAATTTTTAATTCTTGAGAGCGATGGCGAGTTAATGTGGCTTGTGGCTTCTAAGCAACAGCAGCAATTTTTTTTGGGCTGTGCGGACTGTAGTAGTACGTTGTTGTTTTATCCAATTGAGATCTAGTTTCACATAAATTTATTACTGAGAGTAATATTACATAAGTATGTATGTTGATTGTACTATGATCTACATATTTCAATTATTTGCTTAAATAAGAGGTTTTAAATTAATGTTATAATGTTATAAATAGCTATAAAATTCCAACACAAAACTTATATTTTGTGCAACATAAACTTTTGTGTGTATTCATTTACATACATCTCCTACACTTTTTTGTGTAACATTTATGTTTTTTTCGTGAAATAATGCAGCTTTTCTTAGCATTTTACGACTATGGGTACTCGTATGTCTGCAGAGATATTTTATTATTTCTTCATTATTATAGTTTTTTTTTCAACTGATAAGAATAAAATTATAAGCACAGCTCCCCAGCAAGTAGTATGTACACACTTGTATGTATGTAAATAGTTTATAGTAGTTCTGTAATAGAAACTGTATAGCCAAGAAAATGGAGAAGTAGAAGAAGAACTGACAATGAATTGAACTCATGTTTTCAACTCATGATATTTCAAAAGGGTTTTAAGTTGTATTCAGATTTTATTACACGCGCTGAATGAAATTGAACTGGGTTGAATTAAACAGAGCATATGCATAATATTTATACAGACACATACTTACGTATGTATTTGTGTATGTACATATGTACATCATTCGTACATTTATATTACATGGGCAAATGCTGATGGCAGTAGCAGCAACAACAACAACAACAACAACAACAACGATGCTCGATGGCGACGACTTTTTGAAACTACATCCGCTCTTATGTGATTTGAGATTTTGAAAAAAAAACGACACAACAAGTTCCTTTTAAGATAAGAATTTGGGGTTATGAATGGAGATATTGAATTAAACTTTGTAGCAGCACTATGGCAAACTATATAAGATTTAATTTTATAATACGAGCACATACATACATATGTACATATATTATGTATGTACATACATACATTCTACATATCATATGTTGATATAAGCTGATTTTGCAACATATGCATATGTAGTATATCCGCACGTACCATACTATCTACGAGTATACATATGTATATGCATGTAGGAAGGATTTAAAATATACTTATATTTTATGCTTCTTTCATGTTCTTTTATATTTGAGCAATTTTAAAATTTATTTTCTGTTTTCTTATTTGAGCTATTTTTGCACATCGATATACACATTTTGTTTTTATTGTGTATCTTTTTTGTGTGCATCTTTATTCCGCATTTTGTTTTTGTCTAGTACTTTCTTATTTATTTACTTTGTTACACTTCACTTCCACTGTGAGCGCATGAGAAGAGGAACGATTGCATTCGCATGTTGAGTTTTTTGCATTATTTTGCTTTTCGTTCTCTGCCTCTTTTTACAACGCAGTAGTAGCTCAGGTAGGCATTAAACGAATTAAAGAATATCAACGTGAAGAAGAGAAAACACTCAACTATATTTCGGAGACACATGCTCGTACATATATTATGTTTGCAACTCCTCTCTATTGCAGGGCGGCTCCCCTGTCCTTTGACACTCAGAGAAGTCAACAAATGCTGTGAGGTGCAATGGGAACACTTCACTTACATACATATACACACTCAAATGCAACTGTTGCTTGTCGCTCAAGTTATGTTTTTCGGTTGTTTCCTACTACTACTACAACTGCATTTTCGAAAATAAATATACAGTGAGAAACTCTTTGGCAGCAAGTTAATTTCGAGTTGGAGTTCACGTATCTGTTGCGCTGCGCTGTACTGTATTTTGTTTTTGGTGTTTTTATTATTTCTTAGAGATATTTTCTTTTTGCATTGCTTTCGCATGAGATTAAATGATTTTTTCCTGCACTTTATGGAAAATTTCTTAATTTTTCTTTTCTCATATTAAATTAGGCATAAATTATTATTATTGTGTATTAAATTGTTGAAAGAAATTATGCATTTTCATTAGCATACACAAATATTTTTGATGTAATAAACACATTTGTTTTCTACATACTTATTCAGCTACTCATATCTTTTTACTTTAATTTCTACTTAGTAGATATTTTCTTTTTCTATTATGTTTTATTTTATTTAATTGACTTCGTTTTTGGTCATTTTTAACTCAATTCACTCCCTTGCGATTTTTTTGTTTTTTTTTAATTATGTACAACTTTGCTGAGTTATACGAAAAATCCTAAAAAATTATTATTTATTATTCTTTTTCATAAATTCATTGCATATCTTTCTTCTTCTAAGAAATTGTATCAGCACTTGATTGGTATTTTTTCTTTAAGGGTTAAAGAACTTTTCAGAATACACCAAATTGTGATATTCTTTTTACACTTTTTTTCTTGCTGTTGTTGTATATTTTTTACTCTACTTTGAACTTCTTTTACTTTGTTGCTACCGATTTAGATACAATCCGATATGGATCCAATATGAAATACAATCCGCTTATTCGCTCCGCACACAACAATTTTAGTAAGCAAAAGAACTCAACCGCAAATGAGGACGTCCGACGATCAACTGAATTATGCTCTCGCAGTTGAGCTGAGTGAAACTCTAAACATGCTCGCCGACACATATTTCAAGCGTCCGGCACTGCGCGGCGCTGCGCGATCGTCGCACACATTTTGTAGATAATTGAGTTTTGAGCTGGTGTGTAGTGGTAGTGGAACAATGAAAGCAACAACATGATTGCCAACATGTTCTTTTCTTACTATAAGACTTCAATATTTATTAGTTGAGATTGTATAATTTTACTTTTCAATTTCTGTGGAACTGAATTTTAAAGTATACCTTTTCTTAGATTCAATCGAGAGGTTACGAAAGCATTCCAAAGTAAATTATTTCACAAGACACCGCGCTGAAACTACAAGCATTCATTAAGAATCATATCGGTACCTTTATTCTTCAATTACGTATCTTCAAAAGTACCAGTACCGAAAAAAGTAAATATCTTTACATTTCTTATTCCAAGAACTTTGGTATTCAAGTGCAGATACGAGGTTTAAGAAGTGACATGACGTAAAGGAAAAACCTAATTTTCGTCCAAAATGGAGAAACGTGGTTGAAGAATAGAGATATCGATATGAAAAATGCTCCTTCTTTCTTTCCTTTAGTGGCACAACAGCCCATGGAGGGCCTAGGCCGAGCTTTTCGCATCCACTCATGTCGTGCCTATTATATTTGTACATGAATGGAATGCCGAATACAAACGGCGAATTGACAAGCTTTTCATAGGCAATTTTTACTCTTGTAGGTTTGCCATTGCTTGCCAAGAGGTGGTGCCGTGTAGAAAAAATGTTTTTCTCTGCTTTCTGATTTTACCTGTGCCGAAATTCGAACCCCGGACACTCCGCGAAACAGTCCACAGCATTATCACTACGCTACAGCGAGCGCAAAATTTTCCTACCAAACACAATTTGCAATGACGAATTCTAACGCTTTGCAAATAAATAATCAATATGGATAAAGATTGAATCAATCAAATTTATTAGGAGTAAATTAACCATTCTTTTAGGCGGAATTTACATTTGCCTTAGAATATCATACATATAATATTAATGTTGTGGTCGCTGTGGCGTAGTGGTAGTGCGTTGGACTGCTACGCAGAGTGTCCGGGGTTCGAATCTCGGCGCAGGCGAAATCAAAAAGTAGAAAAATTAATTTATCTACACGGCACCAACTCTTGGCAGGCAATGGCAAACCTACAAGAGTAAAAATTGCTATGAAAAGCTTTTCACTTCGCCGTTCGGATTCGGCATTAAACTGTAGGTCCCTTTCATTCATGTACAAATATAACACGCACAACATGAGTGGATGCGAAAAGCTCGGCCTAGGCCCTTCATGGACTGTTGTGCCATTAAAAGAAAGAAAGAAGGAGCATTTTTCATATCGATATCTCTATTCTTCAACCACGTTTCTCCATTTTGGACGAAATTTAAGAATCCAGATAAAAAAAAGTATCAAGAACTATCTAAATAATACAAGCTAGCACAAAAAGAGCGAAAAGCTCGGCCTAGGCCCTCCATGGGATGTTGTGCCATTAAACTAAGAAGAAGAAGCAAAAAAGAGCAGCTGAAATCTGATATGTATGAACATAGATTTTTGTAGAACTAAGTTCACAAAGGATGTTTAACGAAGGAAAAAGTATTTGCAAAGGTAGCCTAACTCGAACTTAACACTATGTTACAGTTAATGTTCAAGGATAAGAAAGTAATACATAAATAGGGACATGGCAACTCTTTCAACACCACAAATATTATTTTGTTTTCTTTTTGATTTCCTCTCGTTGTGTACTCGCGATAAAAGTACATACAAAAACGTTTAAAATCAACAAGAAAGTTTTTTATTTTCCTATTTCATTTAGAACTGAAGTAAAGTAAATATAATATACCATATACAGGCCGAAGATACTAACTTTCAAACGGGGAAAAAACACAAACTTCAATATAAAAATAAAGAGACACACACAAAAACAAGCAAAATCACATTAAGTTTGTACATATAAAAAATAGAATTTACCGGCATATACTTAGTATGTTTATATTTGTTCAAATATTTCAAAAACTTTTTATAAAGTTTGCCAATGTAATGTGATTTTTCATCAATTGTTCAATTAAATACGAGCAAGCTAAATCGAAAGTGATGCTCAGTTGCGATGTGCTTGCTCTAGTTTATGAATTAGAAGCTCATTCACTTAATGGGAATGGGATAGGAGGTTATCTTGCCATAGCATAGAAATTACTGATAAGGGTTCATTGCGCGGTACACAATCTATGAAAAGGAAAGAACTTTAGAATTTTTGTAAAAGCTTCAAATAGTTTCAAACATGTTCAAGAAATTATAACAAAATATTTTTATTTTATTTGATAAAGTTCTACTTAGGTATCACATACTCGTACATACAATTGTATTGGTAAGCTTACATACCAGTATTAGTGTATGCTTGTTGTTGTGAAATGAAGATAACATAAAATTTATCCACATTGAACTTAATTTACTTACTTTAAACTAATTTACTTTTTCAATTTGTATGGAAATTAGCAAAGTTTTAGATTTTTTGATTTGAGTCTCAATTGAAATCGGGTTTTGTGTGTGTGCATTGTACCGTGAAGTTCCCTGGTTCGGTCAAAAATCAAAATCTATGCATAAATATTGTCTCATTTTGATTCTTGTAACAAAACAACTCGCGCAACATAATTTGATCCAAAACGCTTGCCTTAGGCCCTCCATAAGCTGTTGTGCCATTAAAGAAGAAGAATTAAATCCTAGTTTCATAAAATTTGATTTCTTGTAGTTGGTGCTACAGAAATACAACAAATATTTCGTAATGAACTTAGATTTATGATACTTTTGTAATAAGCTAAATTTTTTGTAACATCTCATAATAAACTTAAACTTTTTATTCGCAATTCTCATATGAAAAGGTGATTAATGATGGACGATGCGAAGCAGGAGGCATGATAACTTTAAAATCACCTAAACAAGCCCTTTGCTGGAATAACATAAATAAAATGTCGGGAAGCTGAGTTCAGGCGCTGCCGAACTTTATACCCTCTTAAAGAAAAAACCTTTTTGCATTGAATGGTGGGTTCAATTTGTATGGTGTTAGCGGGAAATATTTTTTTTAGTAGCCTGACTTACTGAAGGTTGACTTTTTTGCTACTTGGTTTTTGTGGTTTTTGACGCTTGTATTTCTGACAGTTGACGCGTGATTCTTAACATGTGTCAAAGTAAGAAATGCTCAGGTAGGTTTGCCATTTCATCATGAATAGACTTACGACTGAACAACGTTTGCAAATTATTGAAATTTATTATCAAAATTCGTGCTCTCTGAAAAATATGTTTCCAAAGCTACGTCTATATTATGGTCGTCATAATCGACCCACAGAGCAGGCTATTCAGCTCATTGTGACCAAATTTCGCACCAGTTTCATTTTATTGGACATCAATCCACGAAATCGTATCCACTCGTATAGAGTGCGTACCGAAGAGAATATTGCTGCTGTATCCGCCAGTGTTGAAGAAGATCACGATATGCCCATTCGGCGCCGATCGCAGCAATTGGGTTTGTGTTATTCGACTACCTTGAAGATTTTACGCAAATATCTCGAATTAATGCCATACAAAATACAGCTGGTGCAAGAACTGAAGCCAGGCAACTTCCCACAATGTCGAATTTTCGGTGAATGGGCCTTACAAAAGCTGGATCCGTTTTTATATCGCAAATTCTTCAGCGACGAGGCTTATTTTTGTCTCAATATTTGGAGTGAAGACTAGCCAGAGGCAATTCAGCAGCTACCAATGCATCCAGAAAAATGCACTGTTTATGGGCAGGCGGCATCATTACGCCGTACTTCTTCAAAGACGAAAAAGGCCTCAACATTACGGTCAATGGAGAATAGTAATGGGGCTTACTGTTCGAAGATAACAGACTTTTTTTTTGCCGAACAGGACGGTGCCATGTGCCATATGCCACATGCCACACAGCCCGCGAAACCATGCATCAATTGAGAAGCGAATTTGATGAGCAGTTAATTTCACGTTTTGGTTCAGTCAATTGGTCAAAAAGATCTATTGATTTGACCCCGTTAGACTATTTTTAGTGGGGCTACGTAAAGTCTATTGTCTATAGGGGCAAGCCAAACACGATTACTGCTGTGGAAGCTAACATTGAACGCGTCGCGTCGCGGGTGAGATTTCGTCCGAAATGTGTGAAAAACTGTGTCAAAATTCGAAATTCCATTCAGAAAGGACCACTTGAAGCGTAGCCGCGAGCAACATTTATAGAAATTTTGTTTAATTCACCTTAAAATATTCTTGAATATTACTCTTTGAGAATTTTTCACTGGTATGGGACGTACCACGCCCACTTGTCCGATGTTACCAATTTCAGAACTCTTAACCTCTTCCTGACAATAAAAAATTCTCGCACCAAGTCTGGATGAAGTGACTTAAGTTTTATTCGAGTTATCGTGTACACAGACAGACGGACGGAGAGACAGACAGACATGGCTAAAACGACTATGCTATGCACCGTGAAGATTTATATATATATATATAGGTATATGTATGCTCATACATACGACGCCTAATTGTGGGCGTTACAAGCAGAGTGCGTGCTCAGAGTGTGTGGGGTATAATTCTGGACAAATATATGCACTTGTTTATTTCATGCTTGTGCCATCTACAGATTAATAGCAGAACTAAAAGTTATTTGGCTATAGATACATTTATTGTACACGAACCTGCTCTATTGTGAATGCTTATCTGAATATTAAACTACTAGCTATATTAACTAATAGCATATTTACATATCAAGCGTACATACACATACATACCTACGTATAAATTATATCTTGAATATATACATGCATGAATTCCAGGTGAATGTAGTTAACAAAAAGATGTCAATAAACCGTGGAAGCACCTTTTTAAGCAAAACCAAAAAATTAAAGCTTGTATTAGATAAGATACAGTGGCTAAATGATTGGGCTCCTTTGGCATATCACATCATTTCAGCTTAATTCAATTAAAGAAATCCATTCTTGTGCTAGAGCTTTTATTTGTTTTTTTTTAATTTGATACATTTTCTAATACGAGTATATGTAGTATAGGTATATAAAATTGTTCTCTAAGGTATACGCTTCAGGGCGTGAACCGCAGTTTTATGTAGATTCAGTTGCACAAAAGTTGAAATATTTTCGTAAATTTTTAATGCTAGAAAAAAGCCTAATATCTTCGTTATGCATTTTCATTTTGCATTTTCAATATTAATTTTGATAACATTCACCTTGGGCCCAGACGATGCAGGCCGAGCAGCAGCAGCAGCAGCAGCAGCAGTCGATGGCACTGGGTGTTCCTCTGTTTCCGGTTCCAATATGCACTCCTCGCTGCCGGTAGTGCTAATTGTTATTGTTGGTATATTGTCGGACCAAATGGAAGTTTGTGAATCTTGGCGCATTGGTTTCGAGCGCTCCATAGTCGATTTACGTCGCTGTGAAGAACTACGCATTGGGAAAGTAATTGGCCCTGGTTGATCTGTTTCTTCGGGATCTTCTAAGAGTGCTGCTTTAGGTGGATCCATTTTGGTCGGCAACGGCTTTCGAGTTATATTTGGTGATGATTTCGGTGATGGTTTCGGCGATGGTTGCGGAGATTCTTTCGTCGATGGTTTTCGTGTTGCCTTCGGAATGGGGTTTGGTGATGTCGTAATATCTGTGAGGGTAGCATACGTGGGTAGAGTCTCCGCTTCAGGTGTCGGTGGAATGTCAATAGCTACGCCGTCATTATTGTCGCTGGTGCTTGGCATTGGAGTTGGTGGTGCAGTGTTGCCATTCGATGATGATTGCTCATCGTCGCTGCGCTTTGTATTGACAGCTTCGCGCACGAGTGATAGAAATGAACCAATTTTTTTGCGTCCTTGTCTGGAGAGATTTACTAATTTTACGGAATTTGCTCTATTATGTAGAGCTGGTATAAATGTGGGTATGGTTATGCCATCGGTTGGCTTTGATGATGGCTGCGTTTCTGAGTTCAAATTTTGTGGCGCTGGCACCGTGGGCATACCAACAAATTTACCTAATTTATTATTGGTTTTATCAACTGATTTTTCATCAAATTTGAATACTTGTGGTTCGTTTGAAGATTTGGCTCCAATAAGCATAAGCTTTTTCAATTTTAACGAGCCACCGTACTGATGACGTTTTGGGACTTGCTGCTGTTGTTGCCTACCTGCTGGTGGTGGTGCTGATGGTTTTTTCTCATCGATAACTATAAAATTACTTTTTAAATTTTTTGTCGATTGTTGCTTCGCCTGCGGTGTTTCTACTTTTTCTACGTTTTTCTTATCTCGATGTTCATTTGTATTACTTTTCTGTTTTTCAGTTGCAAAAGTCTGTTGTTGTTGTTGTTGTTGTTGCTCACGCTCTTCACGTTTGCGACGCAACAGACTTTGACGTCGTTCATTCACAATTCGTGAATTGATTTCTGGATCGTTGCCATTATCGAGCGTTTGCTTCGATGATTCCTTCTCCTTCTCCTTTTCTTTCTCTTTTTCCTTATCTTTGTCCCGTTCCTTTACTTTAAAACTTTGTTTTGGATGCGCTTCCTTGTTAGTGCCACCGGCTGCCGCACGTTGTTCACGTTCTCGTTCGCTTCTGGCGATTTGTACAATATCCACCAGAGATGGTTTTCGTGTGCGTCGTATCTGTTGTAGTTTCGACAGAACGCCGCCGGTGCGTTGTTGCTCCTTGCCCTCCTTGCCCTCCTTGGCCTCCTCATCGTGCGGCAATGAATCGTGATGTTCAGTATCCGTATCGTCATCATCACGTCCATAACGATTGACAGATTCATCATCCGAGGTTGCAGAACCTTTGCGTAATGCTTCTTTCATGATGCGCGATATTAACTCTGGAATGAAGTGAGAGGAAGTGAGAGAGAGAGAGAGACACAAACAATAACCACTTTAATATGTTGTAATGAGCGGTGCAAAGTTGCGAAATCACATCATACACCCTCCTACCTTTCCTTGCTTGATTCTTGTACTCCTCCGTTTCGAAATCAAGCGGTTGTGTTGGCGTCAGTGGTGAGGAAGCTTCCAACACCTTACGCCATCTGCTTGTTAGTGTCGCTGCATTGGTTTCGGTTGGTTTGGCCTCGGGTGCTTTAAATATCTTCTTACGTTCTTCTTCGCGTTCCTTTTGCAATTGTGTTCGCAAATCTTCGTTCGCTTCGCGTAATGCAGCCGTCAACGAGATCAAATAATAAATGATTAGTATCAATAGTAGCAACAGAGGAATCACGGTGCTGGACGATGTCAAATAATTTAAGGGATCATGTAGTTTGCTGTCAGTATGTGAAATGAAATAAGATGAAAGCAAAATTTTTCTTTTGTTAATACTTACATAAATACTCAACATTATATTTTTCATGTGGTTAAAAGGATTAACGACAAACAAAGAACATTAACAAAACTAACACACACTCATACTTACTTTGGTAAAGCATTCCTTGTCGTAGTTGTTATAAATTCTGAAGTCTGATTATAACCAGAAAATGGACCGCAATGCCATGAAGGACGTAACCACACAATGGCATAAGCCACTGGCAGTACACACAAAAACAACATGGTGAGTAGCAGTGAAAG
Organism: Palloptera scutellata; assembly: GCA_958295655.1. Taxonomy (NCBI): domain Eukaryota; kingdom Metazoa; phylum Arthropoda; class Insecta; order Diptera; family Pallopteridae; genus Palloptera; species Palloptera scutellata. Next base: position 25,773,945 of record OY282449.1, on the reverse strand, counting down.
GTAGAAATTATTGGATTTCGATGCTCTGATGCATGAAATGGAAAGCAGAGAGAGACAGAGAGAGAGAGAGGAAGGGAAAGAGAGAGAGATGAAATTTACTTTGTGGTTGCATCATTTGATAAATTTGCACAATACCTACTAGTGCTACCATCACTAACTGGTATGCAAATACGAATGTATGTATGTATGAGTATGTTCTCACTCGTATTTGTTGAATGCTTTACTTACTTGAAGACCACCTCGTGCGGTACATTACATGTCAACACAATCCATGATTTAAAATACATCATAATCAGCAATTTTACCAAGTTGATAAGCACCAAGCCGGGTGAAAAGAATATGCCCATCCACACTTGACCCTGGTTATTGATCAAAGCCAAAATGTTCTCAGCTATTTTGAAATCTCCGTACTACAGCGAAACCATGTAAACCAAACGGGGAAGTTTATCATTGAAAAGCTGAGATGGTTTTGCTTTTATTATCATACACATACAAACAACAAGCAGAAGTCTGTAAGCCATTCGCTCCGAATATGATTGAATCGGGAATATTTGGTAGAGGAGAGAAAACGGTTTTCAGCAATATTTAATAAATAATAAAAATAAAAAAATATTAATAATATTGGTGTCATTAATTCAAGTGACTATAAGAATAAAGGAATTGGTAGGGCGCTGGCTTACTACGCAGAGTGTCCGAAGTTCAAATCTATGGCACACGTAAAATAAAAAAAATTGGATAAGCAATTTCCACCACTTGGCAGGCAATGGCTAATCTGCAGGAGTAAAAATTGCCCACGAAAAGCTGTTCACTTCGCCGTTCGGATTTGGCATAAAACTGTAGGTCCCTTCCATTCATGTGCAAATATATAACATGCACAACATGAGTGGATGCAATAAGCTAGGACTAGGCCCTCCGTGTGGCGTTTTGTGCCATTAAAAGAGAGATAATTGAGTTATATTTCTTTGAGGTCAGTATTAATAATAATGGGAATGCATTCTTTCCGTTTAAATAATTAAGAGTTATTCGTTTTGATCGCAAATTCTTCGTTCAAATAGATTAGATTTTTGAATTACTCAAACTGTGTTTTTCAATCAATAATTTCAATATTATTCTTTTATAATCTTAATTTTGCAATAAACGTACGAAATAATGGAAATTATTTTTTCCAATTTTTGTTTGTAATTTGTTTGGAAGAATGCTATTTTATCTATTGCAAATCTTTGTGATTCAAATGTAAGAATTGAAAGAAAAACCACATTCATATACAAATACGTAATGACAATTTTTTGAACGATTGGGGGTTGTTCTTTTTAACTCAAATCTTTATCTATTGTGATTTGATTCAGGGAATGCTATACTATTTTCGTACATTGATTGAGTTAAAGTACTTAAGTATTTTTAAAATGTTTATATTTGGGCGTAAAATGTAAAACAATAATGCATTCTTTTAAATATTTCTTTTATTCAGTGAATATATTTAAAATTCTTGTAATGGTAATTCTCGATTATATTTTCAAATATGAGTAACTAATATGGATTACTGAAAACACTAAGAAATACCACTAAGATTACTGACGAGGAGCCATGGCTGGTTCCGAAACGATCGACTGATGTGCCGGTTCTATATATGGTACATTGTTGTTGTTCTCTCTGTGGCAAACCTAACGTTCATTGTAGCCTATTTTAAGTGCATGTGTAGAATATGTATACTCTAACAGATGAACTTGCCAATAATTCGGGTAAATAATTTAGTTGTTTTAACTTTAATATATTTTATTATTCACTTCAATTCCATTTGCAGTTCTGGCACTTCCCAGACTGCAGTTCAAGCTCCACTATCACGCCACTACTGCAGCAAACGAAAAGTTTCGAGTGTCAGTAAATTCAAGTTAACTGGGTAGTTATTTTGGTAATACTAATATTCTCTCCTCTATCACATATTCGAACTTCTTTCAAAAGCAGAATGCACGGCTAAAAGACTTTTCTCCTTGTTTGAAGTTAATACTCGTATGTCCCACTTTATGTGTGTATGTGTTATGAATGCATGTGGGTATAGCATTAAGGTGAGTGAGTGCTTATGTGTAGCTGCAGTATCTGTCAATGCATGTGTGTATGTGTGTTTTTGTGTGTGTGCATACCTGTGGAAATGTCTTTTCTAAATCCCAACACCATCTTTGATTAACATAACGTACGAATAAAGCACGTAAGAAGTCAATACATAGTGAAGCTGTAACAGAAGTTATCTGTGGTCGATCGTTGGTGAGCCGTATACAAAATAACGAGATATTTACGCAGGAAAAGAAAAGAAAGAGAAGCAAATTTTAATTAAGTTTATAAAAGTACATATTTACCCAAGTACTTATCTCCAATATTTTTTGTTTATTTTCTTCTTAAAGCATAAATAAAATCCATACTTAACACTTTAATATTGGGCTTTTAGTTTAGAATTTACACTCTTCTTATGCTTTCTTGTTTATAATTATTTCTTACTCTCGCTATTTTATAATTCAAGCACGTAAGTGATAAACCTCAGTATGCAGAAACATTTACTTACCATATTACTTAGATTTAGGACAAAGAAATACACAAGGGAACCGGTGAGATTTAAACTTGAAGCCTGTGCCTGCCTGCATGCAGTTGAACGTAGAGATATTTGTAATGCATACACTTGAGTTGAGATGATTTACTTGCTATTTGGCATAAATTAACGTATGGACACGTATGCATGTATGTATGCCCTTTTGGAGCGAAACGAGCGCAAATGACGATGAAATAACGCCGGAAATATGCCGCACGTAGTCCAACAACTTGTGCATGAATTACGTTAAAAAGCTAGTTGATTTACTTGTGAGAATTCGAGAATTGCTTTTTAAAAGGCTTTATAACTTAAGTATTTACATACTTCTTCTTTCTCATTTTTGCGCATTAGATTTAAAGTTGCGAGTATTTATTTATTTTTTATTTTTTTGTCTGTTGACTGTTGAATTAAGATTGCATGGGCGTGAAATACTTTTTCAGTTAAAAGCAATAAGGGAAAACTTTTTTCTTTTCTCTGTCAAGCCGATAGTAACATCAACGAAGAGTGGATGAAAACGAAGATGAAGAAACTTTCTTGCAGAGATTAACTTTCGATTTGTCTGGACGCAAAGCCATCAAAGTTTCCTCAAATGATCCTTTTTTCTAGACTAATGCCATAGGGAATGAGAAAATAAGTATGTATGTATGTATGAAGGTAGCTGCTACTCGCATTTTCAGAGCTGGTGAGATGAAGTAGATATGCTAATGAGCATAAAGTTGAATGACTTTGTGTAACACAAAAAAAAAGAAGAAAAGAAGAAAACTTTAGCAACAATTGGTAAATAAAGTTTTAAGGTCTTTGGGTATATTGAAAAATCTTCTTGGCGAACACAATGAAATTTTGGAACACGATATGCTGGGTACATCGCACACAGAGCACAAAGTGTTCGCCCAGCTAAATTTTCAATATAAGTACATATATCCAGGTCATAAGCAAATATTTAAAAAAAATAAACGTATTTGTTTTTTACCATAAGTGGCGCTTTCACTTCACTGGTATCACTTTTCCGCTCCTGTTTGAGGAATACTCAATGACAGATTTTATTAATATTTTTTTTTAAAATTGTTTTTTGTTTTTAGTTTAGCTAACTTGAATCTAATGGATAATTTACAAAAAAAAAAGTTTTCTTTGGCAACTTGAGCAGTTAATCCTATTGGATTTCAAAAGGTTTTCTTTGGGTGTAACTTTTATTTAAAGTATAATTGAGGTATTCATTCGTGTCCTCTCAATTGTCTTAAGTTCTCTCATTTTCCATAACAAAACGGCAGAATAAGACACCCATTGTGAATAACCCAAAAGCTTCCTTCAACAACATTATGACATAGTGAAAAATGATGTTTGAATAATTGAATGACAGTTTTGACACAAAATTATATGCCAAATTACAGTAATCGCTCATACATACAAAGATAAATATGCATACATATGTTATCTCAGAGTAAGCATTTATAGATATCCTTTTCACATGCTGCTCATATTCTACTAGAAAAACATAAACTACTACAAATACCATGCCCTTGCATTGAAGTATCACTTCAGTGTGCTTCGACGATGCTCATCCTCTTCAGAACAAAATTCAACATTGAGAATATTTATTATTGCCTCATAAATACTTTTGAGACATTTAAATTTTCCACTCTAGAGAATATTATGATAAATTTTTCAGCAATGCTACTCTGCTGCTTGTGCTTGAGGTAGTAGTGTGAGGCAAGCACAATCCATGTCTGGAAATTAGAATCAGCGTGGTGGCATGGCAAAAACTCAAGAGTTGAACGGGCGTGAGCGCCTTTTGTATTTTACATATACCATATCAATACAAATAATTTTTTTGTTCATTCTTTGATAGCTGCTGTGCACAAACTGGAATGAGCTGCTGCTTGCTCCTCGAGTATTTTTTAAAAAAAATATTGTATTCCTAATCGTACAACAAATTTTAGCTTTGCTCTTGTTGTAGATGTTTTTTTTTTGGGGTGAAATTTTCTGGATAATTTGGCAATCGGGATTTACTTTTAGATTTGTGTAAAGATTTTTTTATCGCTTTCATATTTTTTGTTCTTGTTTATGCTTAACATTTTTTCTCCTCCTTGTATTCATTCGATCCTACATTCAATCGCTCCTTTTTTCTCGTCCTTGTATTCATTTCATTCTCCCTTACTTACAATAATGGGTTTATATTTTGCATGAAATTCTATTTTGTGGTTTCGTTGGTTTTTGCGGTCTGACGATGAATATAAAGTTTGAATATAAAGAGAAATAAATTGATTTGCTGAAAGCGAGAGATAATTTGCTTTGGGAAACTGAGGAAATGTTGTAAGTTATTGCTAAGGATATTGGGGTGGAGGCAAGTAGATAGGTAGTATAGATTACTTTAAAGCATACTAAAATGAATTTATTGATAGAGAAGTTCAAAGGGTGTTGCTAAGTATTCACATTCATAATCGTAGAGTGAGTAGATTAGTTACTCTCATTGCGATATTGATTATTCTGACAAGCATCATATTGATCAAAGTAAGATTTTTGCTTTGATATAATCTTTGTGCAACGCATTTGGCGCATTTGACCCCTATAGTTCAGTATCGAGCTCTCTAATCAACAACTTACCCCATCGAATACAATAACCTTCGATAGCTCCTGTCCCAACGATGTTTCCCAGCACATGATAGTCAAACTCTTTTGAACTTCACTAAGTTTCAACTTCGCTTCTGTCAAATTCAAATTATACTGCTCCAATGGTGACAGCGGCATCATTCTGTTATCCGTTTCATTGCAAATTGTACGCACGCAAAAATCGCAATTATTATCGTCGATTTCATTTGTATCATTTGGCTCCTGTGTACTCGCAATGGTATTCTCATCGATGGAATATGGTGTCGTTGTAGTTGGCGTATCATTGATTATGGTTGTTGTGGTTGTTGGTGGTGCGTCAGTTGTTGTTGTTGGAATTGTGGTAGTTGTAGCTGCGGTAGTGGTGGTAGTTGTTGTTGTTGTTGGCTCAGCGGTTGTTGTGGATTTTGATGGTATAAAATATGCGAGCACTTCCTTTAATTTTTCATTTGGTTGCCACGACGTCGGTGGAATACTTTGATTGTTGTTGTCATCAGTGTTGTCGTCGGTGTCATTGTGTGGGGAATTACCGAATTGTTGTTTCTTCATTGCACTTACTGTATTTTGTATTGGCGGTACCGTTGAGAAAGTAGTTGTAGTTGTAGTTGTTGTTGTCGTTGTGATTGTGCCGGCGGATGTGAGAAAATGTCTTCTTGGTGTTATGGGCGACGATGGTGGAACATCAGTAGTGATTGTGTTAATGGTGGTAGTTGTGTCATCATCGTAATCTTCTGCATAGTTGCGGTTTTGTTTTGAATTTGAATTCGAATTAATTGCAGTAGTTTCACTGTTTCCACCAGCGTCTTCACCATCTTCGCCGCTTTCATCGCTGTCGAAGCGTCGTTGGCTGTATTTGCTCTTGCGAAATGTTGTGTGCGGCAAGTTTGCTTCATCTGCTTGTCTTGATTTACGCCTTGGTCGTCGTTGTTTCGTATTCTTCGCTGTATTTCTTGCCGTTGTTGTTGCTACTGTTGCATCATCACTTGCATCGCCAGTACCACCATCCAACTCAAGCGGCATTCCAACAAAATAATCATAATACTCGAAGAAACTATCGTTGCCCGGCGAAGCTGTCGATGTGGAAGTGGTTTGTGGAGAAGGTGATGTGGATGAATTGTCTTCGTCGTCTTCAGTAGCGGTTGTATAATCATTATAACCGTTAGTGGTTCCAGGTGCTAATGTTGATGTTCTTAATAATTCAAGTGTTGTCAAATGCTTTGTAGTTGTTGGTGCCTCTGTTGTTGGTGCTTCTGTTGTTGGTGCTTCTGTTGTTGGTGCTTCTGTTGTTAATGGTTCTGTTGTTGGTCGTTCTGTTGTTGGTGGTTTTGTTTTTGGTGGTTCTGTTGTTGGGGTTTCGGTTGTCAGTGGTAGAGTGGTCCAGGGAAGTGTAGTTGGTATAAGTGTCGTTGTGATTGTTGTATCTTCTGTTGTAGTGCTAGTAGAGTAGGTTGTAATTGTAGGAAGAGTAGGTGGCATCGTTGTTGTTGTTAAATTAAGGAGCAACAGCGTTGTTGTTGCAATAGTACGATTATTGAGGCGTATCGGTCTTTTTATTGTAATATTATAACATTTCGAACGATTTGCAACTGTGCTATAAATTGCAGCAGCTGTAGTGCTTAAAATTGTTCCGGTGGTCGTGTTGCTAATGGTATCGGTAGTACTGCTATCATCTAATACAGCTGGTGATGAGAAGTTGGTGGGCAGTGTAATGGTTGTTGCTGCTTTTATGGTCTCAATCATTGAATTCAAATGCTCAATTTCTTTGGTGACGCTTTCATTGGTACTTTTTAAATTTTCCAATAATATTTCATCATGGTTGATTTTGTACATAAATGAAAACATAAGTGAATACAAGGTCAACATGTTAAGTATCATAATGCTGTGCAGCGAATAGAGAAAGGAGAAATTTGTGAGAAATATTATTGAAGGAGCAGATATTGTTCTCATTCATACGCACCGCGCTAATTGTAGTCGCAACTGCTGTCGCGGATGCCAACTTTCAAAGAGCCCTAAAGCTTCGAATATCATTGGCAGGAAAAAGGACAACAGCGAAATGGCCACGTTTGTTGCATTCCTTTTTATCCACATAGGATCCTCTTTCCATTGTCCGGACCTGCGATGAGATTGCAAAGGTGAATAGTTTAAGGAATGCAGAATATTTATCTTAAGTATAAGTAATTGGAAAATCATTTCAAGTTGTTGTTTCTTTTATCTACAACTGGAACATTGTGCTATGATCTCAAACAGATTGCTCTAAAAATAAACTTACCGATTAACCAATTCAACAACAGTAATCCCTGAAGCTGCGAGCAATCCAATGATGACGATATTCACGAGAATACGCTGCAGTATTATTCGCCAACTTGCAGGAGAAGAAAAAAAAATAAAAATAAGAACCAGAAAGAAAAGCAAATAGATAGGTTGTCAGCATTATTGTATGCATGCATGTAAAAGAATAACAATGCAGCTGCAGCAGCAGCAGCAGCAGCAGCAGCAAAGTGCACATAACATTAATTAAATTTCATGCTCACTTGCGATTATCCTTCTTCTTTTCTGCTTCCTCGAGTAAAGCTTCCTTGAAACCAACAACAACGGATGCAATCCTATTATGCGCCGTTTCCGCATGACCTGCAAAAAAAAATGTGCATGGAAATAAGTAGGTACAAGTATCAAGCGCCGAGCCCGAACAACTGCCGAGCAACTATACAGCCAGCAGTGATAGAGATGAAGTTGTCTGGGACTAAGTGCCCCAGTCAAATGTATGTATGTATATTCTCGTTTGTTTATGTACACATGTGCGAATGTGAATGCAACTTCTGTGCATTGTTGATGACAATGGTGCTCTCACTCTCATTTACTCACTTCGTACATACTTACCAATCATGAAATCCCATCCAGTGAAAAGCTTCCACGAAAATGTGCATTCATCGTCCTTTGACGATAGTTTAGAGTTTCTTGAGTTTTCTGCCATTCTGTGAAAATGTTTTTAAAGGATAAAACGAAAAGAAACTTAAAGTAGAAACTTGCTATAATAGTATGATGAAATATTCAAGGCGTGGTATATCATAGAAAACATCAGTTCAGTGGAAGTAGTGAAAGCTATTCACAGACACTCACTTAGATGCTACTTAAATGGTGATACCACAAAAAGGTTTAATTTTAATAAATTGAATAAGAAATTGGTAGTGGTGTGAGGGTTTTTCTTCAATTAATCAATTCGGTTTGCGAGTATTTGAAATTGTATGAGTTGAGTGTGAGTGCATGTGTGCATGTGTTGTATACTTCAAACTACAAACATATTTAGCAGCATTCAGACTTGAGATATCCGTAATCCTTTTTATTATGCAATCCATCATTTCAAATTTAGTAACACTTTGAAATACATTTCCGTTTGTATTCAGTGCTCATCTTTCCTTAACTCATTCACCCACCACCACATATGCCTTCCAAAAAGGCGATGACGATAACGATGACGACCTTTCAAATTCATCTTCTTCTAACGCTTACCCCAGAAATTACTTCACTTTGCGAATTAGGAACACATTTCCACTAGTATATAGTATATAAAAGTAGGATGTCTATTTTAGGCGTTAGTCCTTTAATTTTTTTTTAATGTAGATAATGTATGTTTAATGTAGACTATATAGACCGCGTTTTAGCATTGGTAGTATCAAAAATATGAACTGGCAAGATTGGAAAAAATAACCGTTTGTTGAATTATTTCCCAATTACGGTTGGTTAGTAATTATGCTTAGAGAAGAACGAGTCACGAGAACTTTTCCTCGGAAAGTGAAAACCAAGAAAAAAGATATATCCCTGATAGCTAATGAATCCAAAGTATTCTACATGCACCAAAATAGGTTCCTTGACTTGGTTGCGAAGGCAAGTTGAAGTCAGGAATTGTATAGTTAATTGTTATAATATCAAGATATATGAATTTAATCCCGTCTAATAGCGTAAAACAGCGACTCAAAAGTCATTACAGATCACACAATGTGCCTTTGGTCTCAGTCACCACCATTCGAATAATTATAATCGTGCTTGTCGTAGATTAAGTGACACAGCACTGAATATTGTATGTGTGTGATTCAAGGCAATTGCTTTATAAATATGCTTCGCTGCATTCAACAATTCAACAAAGAAACATTTTGACGATAATTTATACAAAAGAAAAGTAACAAAGAGTAGAGCGCAAAAAATGGCAATCTGAATGACAATGCCATTGGGAAGAAACCTCCCGTTTTGCCCAATACTTTGTAAAGAAACACACGAAATGGAAACCCTTAATAAATAAAAATTTTTAGGTGGCAATAATAAAAAAGTAAAACAAGCAAAGATGAAGAAAATCAGACGAAATATAGATCCTGTTTTTTTTTGTTGTTGTAGTAAAAACTGCCAGATTTTATGCTAAGCACGTACAACAATGAATCCGCTGGCATTACAGGGGAATGGTGTTGAAATTACGTCGATTTATGAGCCATCTCTCACTCTCTCTCTCTCCCTCTCTTTCTCTTCTGCCTACCAAATATTAAACGGCAGAGAGCAGTTTAGGAGAAAATGCCGCTGTTAAATTACGAAATAAACATAATGCCAGAAAGCGTATTAAACTTAATTCACAGCCACTTTGCCATTTCCTTGAGGTAGGTAGGCTCATATTTTGTACCTATAGTACATATTATTATCTTCTACTCGCTCCATTGTAAAAGAAAACAATGGAAATGCTCTTTATTTTCAGAGTGACAATGCAAAGTGTGCGAAAGTAAATCACAATAATAAAGTTTTGTGTCGTACGATGGGAAAATCATCCCAAGTCCTTCCTACGCCTCCCCTTTTCGTGCGTTGCCACGCCGTTTCGTTATGTCGTTAATCGTAAACCCTTAGTCGGAAAATTTTCAAAGAGAAGTAAAACAATGCTTCTAACAAAAGAATGCTCCTAATTTAATCAGACATTTTAATTGACATTTTATGTGTAGCCCTCATAATTAATTAATGCAGCGTGTTATTGTGTGCGTGCTCTTTTATTAATACACACACACACACACACACACTTGCACACACACGTACCCAATCACATAAGTTTCTTTGTGTGGATGTAGCGAGGTGGTTATGAATGGATTTGTTAGAAGATTTCCTGAGAATTTGATGAATGATGATTGGCAGTGAAAAGTTCGTACTAGGCCCTACAAGCTCTGTTGTGGGATTAAAAGGAGCAGTAAAAGATGGGCACCGCGTGCATCCTTATTATTTGATATATTACCTAATTTGATAGAGTGGAAATATGTTTTTGAAGTTTACTTCTTTCGAATCGTTTTTTATGGTTACGCCGGGGATTAAAGATGATCGTCGCATCGAAAATTGTCACGAAATTGATTGGCAGCGCCCTCTATTAAAAGTAGCGCATGAAACATTGATAGAGGGCGCTGCAAGAGTAAGCTGGCCATCATTTTCACGTCAAATTTAACATTTAAAAAAAATTGGAATTTTTAAACAAAAATCGTTATTAATTAATTTTAAACGCAAGAGGTTCTGAAGTAATAGGTTACTTTTATAGGGCATCCCACTGACACAATTTTTTTTATATGGTATACAGTTTCAACCTGTACTGTTCACATTACAATGGAGTGGAATCCGACTTAAGAGGTTTTAGACTTTGGAATAGTTAGAAAGTAATACGGCATTAATTATTTTTACCCTTAAACATTTCATATTGCAAAACTCTTGAAATAATAACTCTTGAAAAAAAATGAAAAACTACAAAGAAAATATGCATTAAATCGGACTTACTTTCTTAAAGTTGCCACAAAACTGTAAATGTAAACGAATACAATGGTGAGAAAATACGCCATTGGCAGCTTATAGCCCGAAATACTAACGCCTGAAGTATTTGAGTAGTAACTGGAAAGGAGAATGAAATTACATTTAACAAAACAAAAGCATTACACCACAAAATATGCTTACCCATAAAACATTGGCGAATACTTGACATATCCTTCAAATTCCCAAATGGTAAAAAAATTACCTGCTGTATTAAATTCATGCTCGGAAACCTTTTTGCGCGGATCCGTTTCATCTTTTTTCGTGGAGAAATACTACGGCAAGAAATTTGTTGATAGATCATTTCAAAGCGAGTGAAAAGTTAAAGCAATTTCAATGTTGGATGCTGAATTTGACATTGATGGAATGATTAAATAATCCAATGTGCCGTGCCAACAGCACAGCAACTATGCACATACAACTTGGTTGCATGCACAGTGACTGACTGTCTGAGTGACTGTGGCTTGCATACATACCTCAGGCCCAATTACGAACGCCACCAGCGGTATGGTAATCATTATGTTCACCCACATAAGCCAACGCAAAAAGGTAAAATATGACGCAACTCCCGAACCGAAATGGGATTCGATTTCCTTGATGCGTAACTCCCACGGTATAAGCACCGTAAGATAACTGGCACTTTCACGTTTCCAATGTAGCCAACGCTATGGAAAATACAATATTGATTACGAATACACATACATACATACATATATACATACATACATGCATATATATGTATGTACAATATCAATACTTATGCATGTGAGTGCGTAGGAGAATGTGGATTTGTGAAAGCGAGAAAATTCATAAATACATTCAGATGCGGTTGAATGTATGTAAATAAATGTATGAATACGAGTTTGCGGGTGTGTGCCTGTGTGTGAGAGCGTGTGAATATGAATAAATACGAAAATGTCGTTGAAAAGCTTATGCAAATATATGTACGTTCATTGTGTGAGTGTCTCCTTAGTAAATTGATAATAAATTAAAATATAAAGACAAAAAAGGGAATAAAATTTAAAATTTTTGAATTGAAGTGCAAATTAAGAATACCAAAATACCAAAAAAAAATATGCACATGCATTTATGTTCCTATATTTGTAAAGTGCAGTCATTCAATCTGTTGTTAAAGGGAATAACTGCTTAAGTGTACTCGTATTAGTTTTAAAGCTTTAAATGGAAATATCAAAAAATATTTTTGTTTTTATTCATTCAACACTTGCAGAGCATTGTGATTCAGAATACTCTGTGTGGAGGCCAAAGGCCATTCTTGAAATAATAAATAATTCAATTTTTCTTTTTTAAATCGAATCTGTTTTTTATTTATAGTCTAAAATATTTGCTAAAAATGTTTTCCACCTTAAGCTGACTTAGCCTGTTCTTTTTACCATAGAAATGTAATTTATGTTGATTTTTTTTTTGTCCTAACCATAATGATTATTTTTTAACTAAAGCCAATTAATTCATGTCTTTACTTACTTACTTACTTTACTTTTAATGGCACAACAGCCCATGTAGGGCCTAGGCCGAGCATTTCGCATCCACTCATGTTGTGCGTGTTATATTTGTACATGAATGGAAGGGACCTACAGTTTAATGCCGAATCCAAACGGCGAAGTGAAAAGCTTTCCATAGCAATTTTTACTCTTGTAGGTTTGCCATTCCCTGCCAAGAGGTGGTGTCGTGTAGAAAAAATATTTTTCCTTATTATTATTTTTTTTTTTCATCCAAATTAACGCCGTTGAATTTCTTTTTATGGGGCTACGATAAGTTATTATGCCAACATGCCAACAATGTAAGATGAACTTAGGAACAATATCGAACGTGGGGGAGTTTTGGAAAATTGGCTCCTAAGGATCGATCGCTGCAAACGTGCTCGCAGTGGTCGCATGAGCGATATCGAATTCCATACCTAAACATAACGGAGTAAATAATAATAATAAATTCCAGCCCGATATCTCAAATATTCTGTGTTTTATTTAAATACAAAAATTTTTATATCCCTATTGAAATCCTCTTTATGAAAACATTGTCAATTTCAATTTAAAATTTTTCAAATCGCATGTATAACTTTTTTAACTGCAAAACTTATTTTAATTTTCTTTAGTTTTGGCGCGGAGTGAGTATCAGAAACATCTTTGCAAAATAAGGCATCATCTAATGTATATATAAATATATATACATATTTATAATATACCAATGGAATACTCTGCATTTGTGTGTGTATCAGGGATATCAGGTTGTGCAAAACCCCAAATTGCGGGGAATATGCACTAGTATATTCTTAATATTTGTGGTGAATTCTCTACGCTTCATACATTGCAAAGTGCATCTCCTAATATCCGAATGAGATTTCTCCAAGCTAATAAGTTAGAATATGATAAAATTTTGTCTTTTGAAGTTTATTGAAGTTTACTTCTTTAGAATCGTTTTTATATTTACAAGGGGGTAAAAGATGATCGTCGTAGTGAAAATTGTCACGGAAATGATGGACAGCGCCCTCGTTCAATCAAGTATAAGAAAACTGAGGATGAATATGTATGTATATACACATAAATGACGGACAGCACATATGCATCCACATTTATCCTCGAGTATGAATCAAACTCACTTGATAGAGGTCGCTGATTTGCGTATGATTCAAACTCACTTGATAGATGTCGCTGATTTGCGTATGATTCAAACTTGATTGATAGAGGGCGCTGCCCATCAGTTTCTAGTAAAATTTGACATTTGAAACAAAAATTTAACATTTCAAACAAAAATCGTTAGAAATTTCTGGAGCTGAAACATTGAGACAGTATAGACTAAAAACAACAATGGCGAGGCACAATCAAATGGCAATTGTGTTACGATAAAATCTTCAGAAAAAACTACGGCTGAGAGACAGCGAGAATGTAGACTTCGTCGAAAAATTGAGGCCCAATAAAATTCAGATTCTGCTATCGTGAAAATAAACCCAAAACCCAGCAACAAGAGATCGCGAGAGTGTAGATTTCGCAATCAACTTGAGGCACAACAGAATTTCATTGAAAAACAACTCGCAAAGACTAATGTTGAGAGACATCATGAATAGCAAATGAGCTCATTAGAGCCAATAATTGCATCAACACTCATCTCATTGAGTCCCGGCGAAGGTCATCAGATTATACAGCACCAGGCAGTCATTGAGGTGGCCGAATTCCTAGCATCTCAACGAAAAAGAAGGGCAGAAGATTTACTTGAAAAGAAATCAACAAAACATAAACGAGATTTGTCAAGTTTCTAGTCAACCTCATAACATTTGCGAGTTCTCAGACTGGCAAGTGGCAAATTTTCGACCTGTTAAGATCATTCAACTCGAATATTTTGATGATTATAATGATAATATCATGAAGATGATGGTAAGATTATAATTTTTCAGAGGACGTTGCATGCATAGGAAATGTAAATGTAAAAATATACAAAAAAAAAATACACCAAAAAAATGAAACAACAACAAAATTAATACACGGCACCACCTCTTGGCAGGTAATGGCAAACCTACAAGAGTAAAAATTGCCTATGAAAAGCTTTTCACTTCGCCTTTCGGATTCGGCATAAAACTGTAGGTCCCTTCCATTCATGTGCAAATATAACACGCACAACATGAGTGGATGCGAAAAGCTTGGCCTTTGGCGCTACATGCGGCCATTGTAGACACTGATAAACTTAAGTTAATTGTGGTAAAGGCATAACACTTGCCACAATGGGTGCATATCTCTTTATCGGTGTCCTGTGTGATTGCATTCCCTCTTTCATTCTCCCTCCTTCTTCCTTCCATTCAACACAATGCTCTGCATTCATAGGGGTACACCCTGTGTGTTGAATGTATCAAAAAAAAAAAACAATCGAAATGAAGTTTATCCAGATGCTGCATACCTGGGATCAGAGAATCACCAAACTGAAGTATACAAGGCTTATCGTTTGCAAAATTCAGCACATCGTTAAAAAAACATTCGGCTACGCCTGTAATGTCTGCAATAGACTCTGGTTTCTACAAGATTACTAAACCTAACCTGAAAACCCAAAACGGAAACGTTCTGAAGAAGAAAAACTTCTGCAGGGCGTCCCACTGACGCACACAATTTTCTTTTTGATTTCAGTTTAGTATACTGATGTAGGATGCCATAGGTACAAAAGAAGAAGAAACTTTTTGCACATTCTTAGAGAAGAAGTATTTGGTTTATTCTTTTACTATACATATTTTCATTGATTTTCGATTAAGTATTATTCAAAATTATGTTACTATACGATATGATGAAGTGTATCAGTTTTTGGGGAAGCCTGTCTAGAAACAAGCTTGGGCATTACAAGGTTAGTTTATATTTATTAATATGGCGACTTCGACTAGCTTTACCTAACAACGCTGATCAGTATACGCACAAACATATTTATGTGCATATGTTTCAAGAAATTTTGAAGGTGTAATTTATCAGGTGCAATGGACAATGGACATGTTAATTCATGTAAATATGTAAAATTGATGGCTTCGCTCTCGTCTTAATACACATTTTAAAATTGCACCACATAAAGCACAAGTACTCTACATACATATGTATTTATACGGAACTAGTTATCACACACACACACAAAGTAATAGCTGGAAGCAACAAAATTTGTTAAATTGTGACACACAAGAATTTTGCTGTAATTTCCGGTTGAAATCGTGTACCATATGACAGGTAGTACTTAAGCAGTCTTTAAGTACTTAAAGTCAATGTGCAAGCGTGTTCATAAGATCGAAAAGTAAGACTTCAACTTTAAATTAAAATTGTCACTTTTTGCAACAAAAAAAAAAAGGGGGAAAAACATGCATTAGCACGAAATGTCTGCGAAAAGAAAAGAAAAGCAAAAAAGTGCACACAACAGAAAAATGAAAGTTGAAATTGAAATGAAGTGAAGTAAAGTGCAGAAGTGTAGAAAACTTCCTGTGTGCTAGTTGTTGGTCGGGAAAAAATCACTTACCGCTGCCATTAAAATTTTAAACCTCGCCCACAAATCTTTGGTGCTGCGTGACATGGCAAAACGTTCTTGTAGCGCGCCCTCGTGTCGTGCCACATAAGTTTTGGCCTTTTTGTTGGCATTTCGTTGTTGGTTGAAAAGAAAGTCAATGTGAAAAAGGATTGTATAACTAAGGGGCTTATAACTATTCGTTGAAGAAAATGAAAGCTCTCGCAGAGATCATTTTTTCCTCTCCAGCTTATCTTTGTTTTAGTCTAAACTTCATTAACAAACTTCAATGCACTTGTAATGGAAAAAACGTAGTAGTATTGTAAACACTCACCTGCCTAACTAATTTCAGTTTTTTTCTTACGGGCCATGGTTGTAGTTTAACAGATTGTATGACTTCTTTGTGTAGTCTTATATTTTCGTATATTTGTTCCTGTGTTGATTCTTGATTTGTACCTTCATCTGTGAAATGGTTTAGGGTGAATACAAAAAAGTAGAATTAGAACAAATAACTGTAGCAAATCAGTAAGCTACCACCTATTCATAAGTGTGTATGTATGTAATGGGTGTTTTTTCTAGAAGTATGGTTTTCAATATGGCAATACTTTTTTCGGAGTTGGGCTTTTTGACAGCTCTCACTTGATTTATGCTCAGTTTGGTTTGCAAATTATTGAAATTTATTATCAAAATTCATGCGCTGTGAAAAAAGTTACGTCCATTTAGCGACGAGGCTCATTTTTGGCTCAATGGATACGTGAATAAACAGAATTGCCGTATTTGGAGTGAAGACCAGCCAGAGGCAATTCAGCAGCTAGCAATGCATCCCGAAAAATGCACTTTTTGGTGCGGTTTATGGGCAGGCGGCATCATTGGGCCGTACTTCTTCAAAGACGATGAAGGCCGCAACGTTATGGTCAATGGAGAAAGGTACCGTTCGATGAAAACAGACTTTTTTTGGCCGAAAATGCTAGAATTGGACTCGGCCGACATGTGGTTCCAACAGGACGATGCCACATGCCACATGCCACACTGCACGCGAAACCATGCACCAATTGAGTCGCGAATTTGGTGAGCAGTTAATTTGACCCCGTTAGACTATTTTTTATGGAGCTATGGTAAGTGTCTTGTCTATAGGGACCAGCCAAACACGATTACTGCTTTGGAAGCCAACAATTCGACCTTCAGAATGGACCACTTGAAGCGTAGCCGCGGGCAAGATTTAAATGAAATTACCTTTAAAAAGTAAATTGCAGGAATTAATTATTTATTTAAAATAAAAATTTCATTCACTTTTGTAAAATTTCTGTGTTTTTTGTCATTTTCAAAAACTAAATTCTTATAAAAATCACCCTTTACTTGTAAAAATACCCAAACATTCGTCGTACTTAAATACATTACGTTGTAAGTAGTATGTTTGTCGGATATAAAGCTGAGCTAACTCAAGTTGAAAAGGCGAGAGTCACGTTTAATGAAATACTCGTACACGCACGTTTTGTCAGTCAGCTGTGATTAGTTAGCTGAACACCTCCTTACTGTTCTTACTCGTATTCCGAATGTAGGATAGAATTTTTTTCCAATAAGGTTAAGGCAAAAATACATACGAGTAGATATGTACATACATATGACACATACATGTACACGTTTATAGAATTTTATTGACTTGTGTATTTATATAGAATGAAAATGGTAGGAATGAAAGTTTCTTGCCAGAACAAAATTTAACCTACTTGTTTACACAAAACAACATGCCTCAAATGTGACTTTGACATACTTTTGTTTCGTTGTCAGAGAATTCTTGTCAGAATTTGTGATTAGATTGATATGGAAGAAGGAATAAGGTTACACAGAAATAGCTTCAGAAATGTGTATGAATATGTATCAGAAATAAAGTGTAGAGTTGACGCACGAAATCTCTGATGGCCAAATGATTGCCTAGCAAAAAATAATATTAATACTTAATGCATATTTCGTAACTCAGTTAATATTATATTATGTATTCAAAAGCTAATTAGTTTGCTTATTTTCACAACTAGTGCAGCTTTCTGAAAATCGCTATGCAGTCCAATCTGCTACTTCGATATCACAGAGAAACGATAATTGTTTGTAACTAAAGATTAATGTTAAATACAGGGTGTCCCAGAAGTCAACCTCACCCCTTGGAGGGCTGATAGGTCTGCTCATACTGAATAGAATAACAAAATAACCATATTCTTAATAAAATATTTCGGGAAAACCGATACAATAGATCAGTTTCTCAAGTGCCATAGCAACGAAATTCCATATTTTAGTATTCAAATTTTTTTAGTGAATGCTGAATTGCCCTGCTATTAATTACAATCGAAAATAAAAATAATGTTGTGTTACTTTAATAAAAAAAAATGTCCACCCATTCATGAGTTTTCTCGAAATTTATGAAAAATTGGTAATATCTCAAAAACCAAAAATAGCTTATTAACATAATATTCCGATATTCTGGTTAGTTATTAGCTGGCCTATCAGCCCTCCAAGGTCTAACGTTGATTTTTGGGACACCCTGTATACATTTAAAGATTACGATTGCAACTTTTATGTGGCATTGACCCAAATAGTTAACGTATCCCAATCTTTAAATTGTGCAAAATCATTAATCATTTACGATAATTTACATGACTGCATGACTTTGCACTCGAAGCAGCTCCGAAATCCTTTAAATTTGGGATTTTAGTCACTTTCATATAAATTAAGTATTAAATTTACTGTAAGTAAATGCTCATTCGTCGGTTTTACCATCAACGGCATTCTGCTGAAAATCTTTGAATAGTTTAAGTTTTGCTTTATCACTATGCAACATTAATAGCTTCCTCCACCATCAACTACCACTTCCACGACCTCCATCAATATTTGTACGAGTACTTGCCTGAACTTGATGTATAGACACTTGAGCGTCTGCGCTCAGCATTTTCCAAATACTGATCCATTGGACTGGAAGCTCTTCTTGAATTACGACTGCCACGTTTATTTCGATAGCCACGTACACTAGCACGTCTTTGCATTATCGCCGAGACGGAAATTGAGTAATCTTCCTCATCGTCTTCATCGCTTGGCTCATTGTTGTTGTTTTTAGTGTTGGTGTTCTCATTCAATTGACCTTGCAGTGGATAATCTAAGAAGCATCAAGAATACAGAGAATAATGGCAGAGTATTTGAGTATGAATGAAAGTTTCAGGCAAGAATAAAAGTCACTAATATGTACAACATGAAAAATACATTTAACATGACAATGTGAAGCAGCAGAAAGTAAAGACGTCTAATATATGTATATATATATTTTTTTTTTATTCCATCATTTTATCAAAACAAAACGTTTTAGATATTTTTGATGTGATTCGAGGAGTAAGAGTATATACTCTTAACAAAAATAAATGAGAAGAGAAATAGAAATAATATATAAATGATATCAGTTAAAAGCTCTGACTTTTTACTACTTCTGCTGCTTCACTTCAGCAACACTTTCGCCACCATCGACATCATCATTAATATCGCTGACAACAATTCTGGAATTGATTAAAATTCATACTCACCGATAGCATCCACTGGACTTGCTAAATTGCACGGCAATTCGTATGGCCTCTCGTCTTGTGAAGCTGACCTTTTTTTTGTTTTTTTTTGAATTTGTTTTTTGGCAAGTATGCGTGTGCATGTGTGGGTGTATGTGTGCGTGTTAGTAAGAAAAAAAAAATTGAAAGAAGAGAAATTCAAGAAGTTAGGTCGAGTTTGTGCTAAGCATTTTTGAAAGCGGATTAAATTTCCTGTATTCAATTGATTGTAAAAGGTCGGCCAGAGATTTTGTGTGCTCGATGACGACACGCGATTCTCTAGCTTATCCTTTTATTTGTTGAGGTTTTACATTTTCTATTACATACATACGTACTTATATTATTGGTATGCTTCGTTGCGTATTATTATTGCTAGCAATCTGAGTTGTGTATACAATTTCAGTAATTTCAAAATGATATCACGCAAACTCTAATATGAATACGAAGGAGCTAGAAGTTTCATGAAAATATTTTCGAATAGATTTGGTTACATTTCAGTAGAAGTATTTTCATTAATTTGTTTGTTCAATTCACCACTTTACAAATCTGATGATTTTAAGTAGGAATACTTATTGCGTAGGGGTAAAGGATTTTTTTTTTTTTTTCTTAAGGATAATTCCATTTAAGAAGCTTTAGTAGTATGCAAATATCGAAATTATTTTGTGTATTTACTTAGAACTTATATAAGGAGGGATGAAATGTGCTTAAATATGTACCCATCTTAAACTGACTTTGAACCCTTAAATAGATCTAAAGATCTATACACAAAAAATATTCTCAACTTAATCTGTACTCGTGATTAAATAACTATGAAAATCGAGCTCGGTGCCAACATGTGGTCAATTTAAATATTGTAGAAGGATATAAGTAGTTAATAAACTTTTAGACCGTAAAAACCCCAACATAAGTGGTTAATTTAGTCTGTATGATGATTAATAGAGAAAAGTGCAATAATTGATGCGAGAAGATCACAACGCTTTCAAATACATTATTTGTGTTCTGGAACTCCGGACCCAAAACAAGTAGAATCGCATATTTCACAGTATCTTTTGCACCTTTATACCATATTCCCATTGAGCCTAGATTGCGTAGTTTCGGTAATTTTCATGGTTTCGGCTGAAACTACGTTGAGATGATTAATTATTTAGCAATGCGATAAAAGTGGGTCTGAGAGTTGCTAATTGCAATTATATTGAATTTGCAGAGACAATCGATGACGCTTGCGATGGTTGTAGCCTCATTGGCTTCACTAAAAGCAAGGATTGCGCATTTATTCGGCATACAAAAAAATGTCAAATGAAAGCACGTAAATACTGGAGTTTCGCCGAAAACATGTCGAAATTCAGTTAAAAATCAAATGCAACCCTGATTTGATTCACTGATATGAATATAGAAATAAATTTTTATTGATCTTTCACTGTGAATTGCATATTAAAGAAGAATAAGAATTTTTTGTGAAATTTTTATTGTGTTTTCTTTTAAATAAAATTGAATTTATATTTTATTGATTCATTGATTTTTATATCACACGTATTTTAATTATTTATACCTATATATTGTATTTACCATCTTTCAACACACTCCCTGCCTTTGGTGAAGCCAATGAGGCTACAACCATCGCAAGCGTCATCGATTGTCTCTGCAAATTCAATATATTTGCAATTAACAAGTGATGCTTTCTCTGATTCACTTTTATCTCGTTGCTAAATATTTAGTCTATCATTTTGATTCTCCTCGCATTTAAATGGTAAAAACCGAAGTAACTATGTATGTTTTTCGCATTGATTAAAATTATCGTCGTCATTTTACACACAAGAAATACACAATTAACTGTCAAACGAAACCAAGTTGCCAATGGGAACGGTTTCAATTTCAGCAGAAACCATTTGCCGAAACTGCGCAATTTGGAATCAATGGGAATATGGTATTACTTAGTTAAATGTACTAGTAAAATTTCATAGTGGACCATTTAAAAACTTCGTTTAATAAAATTCATCTGCTGAGCTATGAAGCGGCATTGGCCTCACATTTTAATTTTAAGTTTTCATTAGTTAACTCTACTTACCTTACTCCTGTCACAGTTGTATCTGCATAAGGTGATTTAAATTTGAATTCCGGTGGCTCGTTGATGTCGCATGATTCGGCCCAGGTAACTGACAACTGATGGGGAGATGTAACACCAGTGGAAGATGTAATATCCTGATTAAGTGAAGATTTATTATTTGTATATCAGTTTTTATATTTAATTTTTTTCTTTAAAACAATTTTCTTTCTCGTCTCTTCAAAAATTGTATAGGAAATTAAAAAGGAAAAATTTCAAGCCATTGTAAAAAACGAAATAAAGGGAAAAATCACTAATTCGTATTTAAGTATATTAAAGAGGGCGAAAAAAAAGTTCAGGTTTTTGTCCCGCGATTGATACATGGCGTCATTGAGAGTCTATTGCCATAAATAATTTTTCGATTGCGAATACTCCTCGTTAGCTGGATAATGAGCAAAATTTTAGGTAGATTTAAAAAAAAAGAAATATATTTTTTAGGAAACATTTTTTGTTGTTGTTGATTTTACCCGGTTTCAAGTTAATTTGAAATGAAAGAGCATCAAAAAATATAAAGAACCAAATCATTCGATTTTCAAAAAATGAGCCGCAAAAAATATAAATTTGAGATAGTAAAATCGTTTGTATATCAGAAAAATTTTCCACTGGTTTCATTAAATATGAGCTCGTTGTAACGGGCTTAAAGAGATTAATTGATTGAGATCAAAAATGTTATTGGTCGCTGTGGTGTAGAGGTAGTGCGTTGGACTGCTACGCAGAGTGTCCGGGCTTCGAATCTCGGCACAGGCAAAATCAAAAAGTAGAAAAAATAATTTTTCTATACGGTACCACCTCTTGGCAGGCAATGGCAAACCTACAAGAGTAAAAATTGCTATGAAAAGCTTTTCACTTCGCCTTTCGGATTCGGCATTAAACTGTAGGTCCCTTCCATTCATGTACAAATATAACACGCACAACATTAGTGGATGCGAAAAGCTCGGCCTAGGCCCTCCATGGGCTGTTGTGCCATTTAAAGTAAGTAAAGTAAGATAAAAAATGTTTCGACATTTGAGCCTTCTATTGCCGCTAAACCAAAAACGAAGGAAAATTTTTCTGAAGACCATTCAGCTCATACAGAATTGTTCGCAATCGATTAACGATTTGTGGCGCTATATTTCCAATGACCCAATATATTAATCGCGGGGGCTAAAATATCAAGTTTATTTTTCCCTCATACATATCGGCCCACCTTTATCTACATATATCGTCAAAAACTATATTTTGTCAGTAAAACGATTATTTAAATAAAAAAAATATTTTTCAAAATTCCTTTAAAAACATGAAGATCGTTTATAAAATCAGAGACTTAAATTCGGAAATTGCAATTTTAAATTTTCAATAGCTCAATGAAAGCCCATAGGCCCAGGTCGAGCTAGGGTACCTACTGCTGTAAATAACTATTCTGAAAAAAAATTTACTCTTGGATGGGCCGTTGCCTGCCAAGAGATTGTTCCGTTTAAATAATTTCTATTATTTCAATTTTTGTTCCGAGATTTTAACTTGAACTACTTACCTACTAAGCTGTGGCTTAGACTAAACCTAATGTTATACTTGATAAATAAAAAAAACCTTATTTTTCTACTTGTTTCGATTTGCTAAATTCTATAAGGGTGTAAGTATGTATTCCTTTGAGAGTCATTGAAATTTTGATTTTCACTTTCAATCACTAAATTAAATTCATTTTTCATACCTATAAAATTTCACAACTTTTGTTCTTAAATTTTAAAATATTTCCAAAAAAAATTTTAATATTTTTTTATATTTTTGTTTTTTTTATATTTTCACTTTGCATAAAATTACGTAAATCACAATTTTTAATCACTACTTTGGCTACTTTTTTTTAATCACTACTTTCAGATTACATGTAAAACTACACTACACTACACTACACTACAAGTATGTTAGACACTAAACAACAGTGAGTTATATTATATTATATTATAATCTTAATACAAGTTAAATGCGCAATACGTTGTTACTTTTTGATTTTTATAATTAAATAATTAACAAATTTTGTTTTTTAATACTATTTATCACTAAAATTATTATGCAATTTTATTTTATTTTTGTAAACTATTAAAAAAAAATTTTTCTTCTATATTTAAAAATAGTTCAACACTCAAATTTATATATCCGTTTCCGATTGCTTTTCAGTTACTGTAGTATTTTTTAGAAGCGCTTTCCCGGAGCTGATTATGAAGACTGAAACACCAAAACGAATATTCAATAAGAGCAGGACACTCCAAAAGACAACGAAGACAAAAAAAAAAGAAAGAAAGAAGCAGTAACGATAACGCTTAAATTTTTTCACTCCCAACATTGAATTTACTTAATATAATTTTTCAATTTTTTTGCTTTTCTAATAATGAATGTGAATATATGAATGAAACCATTCTATTTCACGGCGAAATGGCCAAAACACAAGCCCGCAAATGAATAACTCACTAACAACACCAACTAACCGGGACACTTACACACTCTCGCTCTAATAGCTGAAGGATAATTTACATATACATTCACACACACACACATACACACACACACACACTCACACATCAGAGTGAATAACAGCGTACGAACGAATATCAACAATAATAAAAATAATAAAATAAAAAACACAACAAGACACAAAGTCTTTTTCACTTTTTATTTTTTTATTTTAACCTTTCCCCTACACAACGAAGACGAATGAGCAGAAAAATCGCACGCGGCGAACTTTGGTTCACTAGTTCCTGGTTGTTTGTTTGCCACTTCTTCATAATCATGGTCTTTGCATGAACTCTTTGAATGTCCATTTTCAGTTTTTATCATCAAATATCTGATGAAGAAGCGATGCGGAGGGTGTGGAGCGCTTAGGTTGAAAGTATTTTCCAATGCACGACCTACTCTGAGACATTCGCGTATTTTCACAAATGATATAAGAAAGAAAAAAAAAAAAATAATAATATTAAGAACTCATATACTCGCAGTAGAGTTACAACTACAGTTCCTAGTGTTTGTGGCATGCCCATATGCCATGTCAATGTGTGCGACTACTACATAGCAAATAAGCATATACTTGTCCTTACTTCTTCGAAGCGCGCTCAAACGCTCAAGTTTTATATACGAGCAATGTATGTAGTTTGTGCTTGACCAAATATGCTCGCATGTAAATGAAAATCAGACATGCAAGGGTTGATACATACTTATAATGGAATAAAATCGCAAATTAATATTATATTTTTCACGTGGCTGTGACTGTTGTTGGTGGAGCGTCCAAACGATTTCAAGTCTTTGCCATGCGGCTTCAACTGCTCTTCATCACCCTCTTCGAAGTTTTAGTAAATTTTCGCGCTGTAGTGCACCGCACCTGCGACATATTAAAATATTTTTATTTCTTTCTACTTCCATTTCTCTAATTTTGTGGCTTAGTTCACTTCGGTTCATGTTTTTTAATTTTTTTGACTTTTGCGCGATTTTTCACATTTTTATTAAAAAAAAAAACTTTAATTTAAAAAAAATATGTATGTGAAAAAAATAATTTGTATAGTCAAATTCCAGCGGTGTTTTTTATTATTGTTTTATATTGCCCGGTTAATTACAGCAAAATTTAAATGTACTAGTATGTGTATATGTGTATATTCTGTTTGTGAGTATGAATAAGTGCTTTCGTATTTGTGAGTGTATGGAGTGTATTTATCATATTTTACGCACGTGCTTATGACACATGCGAAATTGTTTTGCTTGATTTTTCATCATCATTGGGGAGCATTTTAATATGATTTTTACTGTCCAATATTAAGATTAGTAAGAAATTTTTTGGAAAGAGCGTTGTTATTTCATTTACGTTTAAGTCTAAATGAGACATTGCCTTCATACTAGGAAAATTTTTTTTGCATAGGATGAACATCTCAACTTTATCAAAAATACAACTAATCAACTACGGAATGCTGGAGTCAGGGAGTTATTCTTAGAGGGATAAATAGTAGATGATATTTACGAACGCGTTTGAATGGTAAAAATCGTTGAGGATTTCAGTTTGAAGAAGATTTATTCTGCTCGACGGCAATTTCATAGTCACTTGGCAGGTGCTAACGTGGAGATTGAAATAGGTTAATTAAAATTAACAGTTTGGTCAGAAGAGGCACGACTTATTAGTTATTATGATTATAACGTTTGTGGATTTGTGGTAAAGGAAGAGAAGCCATTCGAACAAAAACTGGCGGGAACATGTTTTGAATTAGATTATTACTTACAAATTATAAGTATAAGTATAAATTATAGTTTTACATTGAATTGTTTACATGAAACTATGAAGAACAAAAACGACTTTAAGATCTTTGTAAGTTTTACGCTTATACTAGTCGCAGACGCGTTGTTGTTAGAGCTTTGGCCTGCTACGCAGTGTATTCGGGGTTCAAAATTCGGCACAGGTCTTTGCCATACAAAAAAAATATTAAAAAACAATTTTTCTACACGGCACCCACCCTCTTGACAGACAATGGCAAACCTACAAGAGTAAAAATGGCCTAAGAAAAGCTTATCACCTTGCCGTTCGCATTCGGCATAGATCTGCAATCATGTAAAAAAATATAACACATACAACATGAGTGAATGTATAAAGCTCAGCCTTGGCCCTCCATGAGGTTCCGCGAAATTTGGCTCAATTAAAAATGGCCCTAAACAAAAATTAAAAAGGCCTCAAAAATTGTGTACAACAACCAATTTTGATGTATTATTTCGTAATTTGGGCTTTTTTTATTTTTTACATATACATATCTTAATGAAATATGTCCCCAAAATTAAAATTGAAAACATGCTCCAAAATACAATGAATAGGCCCAAAAATTGTTGTGGGAAAAACCCATTTTCCCATTTTTATTGTATTTTGTTTCTTCTTACAGTCTACGGAATAGTACATTCTTACAGGTTAATAAATGGTCGCTGTAGCGTAGCGGTAGTGCGTTGTCAGGGGTTCGAATCTCGGCACAGCCAAAAAAAAAAAAAAAAAAAATTTAAAAAAAATAGAAAAAAAGCAACAACAACAAAATTTATACAAGGCACCACCTTTTGGCAGGCAATGGAAAACCTACAAGAGTAAAAATTGCTCATGGAAAGATTGTCACTTCGCCGTTCAGATTCGGCATAAAACTGTAGGTCCCTTCCATTCATGTACAAATATAACACGCACAACATCACTGGATGGCGCAACATGCGGTCATAGTCGACATTGATAAACTGAAGTTCATTGTGGTAAAGGCGTAACACTTGCCACAATGGCTTTCTATCTCTTTATCGGTGTCCTGTGTGATTGTATTCCCTCTCTCATTCTCCCTCCTTTTTCCTCCCATCTATCAATCTACATTCCATTCAACACAATGCTCTGCATTCATAGGGCTACACCCTGTGTTTTGAATGTATCAATAAAAAAAAATATGATTTAATTTCTGATAAATTTTTAAAACAAGCTTTAAGTTTTTTGCTATGGCAGAACGAACAAATACCAACGGGCCCTCCTACACGACCGAGGGTCGCATCCGCATAACGCACTGATCGGTGACCGATGCAACTGCTTTACACGAAAATATGTAATGAGCCGCGTATATCCAAATAGGCATTCTTTGCAACTACAGATATAAAATCATCAGCTGTTTATTGATGATGATGATAAGTAAGTTTGTTTTGATGTGTTCCAGAGAATCGGAAATGCTGAATAGATTATAATTTTCATTAAAATCTCTACATATCCTACATATGCTCAAAGGATCCTTTTGAGCATAGTTTGTTCTGAGCTTCTACAGGGTATATTACATTTTATTTTGTTTAGCAAATACGAAGAGTGTCCGTGGTTTAAATTTCGGCACTGGCAAAATCAAAAAGTAGAAAAACTTTTTTTTCTACATGGCACCTCCTCTTGGCAGACAATGACAAACATAGAAGAGTATACTACTGTGGGCAAAAAGTAGTAAAACTTTTTAATTTAAATTTCGCACGGAAACTCATTCATCAAAATATTATTTTTTTAAGGTTGGTATGACTGTCGGTGACATCTGTGCCAAATGTCACATCAAAATAATCATTAGTGTTTAGTATACGCTTGTCTTTCTGAAGTTCAAAAAGTGCATTCGGCGATTTTCACAATGAGTGAAATTATTCAACAAAGAAGTTCCATTAAATTTTGTGTGCGGAATCAAATTTCTGGTGCCGAAACGTTCAGAATGTTGCAAAAGGCCTAAGGCCTTCGGTGATAATTGTATGTCACGAGCAAGTGTTTTTGATTGGTACAAATTGTTCAAAGATGGTCGAGAACGCGTTGACGACGAACCACGTCCAGGACGGCCATCAACATCAACTTATGATCAACACGTCAATAAAATCAAGGAATTGGTGCTCGAGAATCGACATCGACGATTAACAGTTAGAGACCTTTCTGGCATCGTTGGAATATCGGAAGGATCAGTGAAAATCATTTTAAAACATCAGTTGGGCCTAAGAAGAGTGAATGCACGATTGGTTCCAAAATCACTGCATTGGTTTTACGAGACCATTTTGCCTGACTTAGCACCGTGTGACTTTTGGCTATTTGCTAAACTCAAAAAACCGCTTCGTGGACTGGCACCGTTTTGAGTCAATTGAAGACATTAAACATGAATCGCTAAGCGCATTGAAGGCTATTCCGGAACTTGACTTTAACAACTGTTTCGAGAATTGGAAAAAACGTTGGCACAAGTGTATTGGGGCCGGGGGGGATTACTTTGAAGGGGACGAAATAGATTTGGAAGAATGAATAAAAAAATTTGAAATTATGAACAAAGTCTTACTAACTTTTGCCCACAGCAGTAAATTCCCTATGAAAAGCTTTTTACTTCGTCATTCGGATTGGGTATAAAACTCTAGGTCCCTTCCATTTATGTACAAATATAACAACAACATGAGTGGAGGGAGAAAGTTCGGCCTAGACCCTCCATGCGCTGTTGTGCCATTAAGAGAAGAAATATATATTGACGAAACTCGATAATTTTTCGTATGCATGTTGAGGGTTAGAAATCTTTAGTACATCCCTATATTTCCCGTGTATTTTTTACAGTTTTCTTGAATTCCTTCAAAAATAAAACCTGCGGGAATTGTTTTGTTATTTTATTATTCCTTCAAACACTAAAAACCTAAAGTTTGGGTATTGTTTAAGTGTGATATGGTTGCCATGAAAGATCAACCATATTCATATGATTTCGCTGAAGATTTCTCATGCAAAGAAGAACGACCTGCTACATCTCATGAAGAACGAAATGATTCAAATCTGTGTGTAGTGTGCCAGGACATGCGTGAAAAGCATCGTTTACTTGCCTTGCAAATAACTGAAAATTTGCCACGAATGCAATTTAAAGCTATTTGCAACTTGTTTGAAAGATGGCAAAGGAAACTTTAGCTGCCAGTATTTATTAAACTTTTTATTACATAATTAGTACTTTCACACTTTTGCCACTTTATACTTTGTCAATATTCTGTTTCATGAAGTCAACAGTTAAGTTGTTGACTTAAAAATTATGTTTGTTTTTACCTTTATAAGTAAAAATCTTTTGAGTTAATTGAAATTTTTTCATTACTTTTTTTGGGCATTTTTTCTTTTACTTGTACATATTTTCGGGCTGTTACTTTATCATTTTGAGGGCTATACTTCATTTCGATAATTGGGGCCTTACTTCATAATGAAAATGTTCCCAAATTTTGCGATTACTTTTCATTTACGGTTTGGGGTCATTTTTCATTAGACCAAATGTCACGTAGCTCCATCATGGACTCTGTTGTGCCATTAAAAGAATAAGAAGAAGAAGAAGCCTATACTGAAATATTTACTCGAATTCAACACATTTACGGGTACCTACATGTTGCTACAAGGAAAACACATACTTACTACATAAGTACATATTTTCCTGATAATTTTACACAAATTGCTGTTATAGAAATTGTATGAAGTATCAATCGGACCAGAAAGCATTTCTTCAAACGAAAATTTCTACAGCGTTTATTTAATTGAAAATCAATGAAATGTTTCGCTTAGAAAATATAATGAAATGCCTTTTAGCTAAAATTGACAGAAGTAGTAATCGCATAATAACGATTAAGGCATTAAATGTGTACTTACATATACTTCAGCGAGTATCCGATTTGCCATAGACTCCTTCATTCATAACATACATAAATTAAAAGTATAGCATTTAAATGTAATAAACTTAAATAAGGTTATCTGGAATGATTAGTCATTTCTGGTTCATTCCTTTATTTAGGTTTTTGTCACTGAGACCAAAAGAATTTATAGAATATACATAAATCGAAGAAACAAAGGATCGCATCTGTTATTTACGAGTAAATTATTACCGACAAAGTCATATCAATTTCATGCTGTTATTACGAATAAAACCACAAAATCGTTAAAAGAAAGGCTCCAAGTTTTCACATTGTAAATCTTACAGAAATGTCATGAACAGAGTGGCTAAAAAGTATGTGAATATATACGAATATATTGCATAATATTATTATTGTACGATTGACTACTTTTAATAGGGAGCGACTTAACGCCAGCCAACAAATACATACATTTATAAATATATTGACAGCAGTTGAAGTTCCACTTTAAAACAAGAATAAATGGCAGCATGCTGAGCACGAAAAGACACATAAAAAATGCTCTGCTATAATTTTAAGCATGTGTTTTATGGGAGAGACACTTCAATGCCACCTATAGACATACATACATACACATGTATGTACACGTATACATAAACGTACACTCGTATATGTGTATGCATACATGAATATTTGAAATATGTTTTCGTGTGCATAATTTAGCCTGAAGTCATGTAAATTGGCAAACATACAAACTCCATACATTTAGCAACAGCAACAGCAACAGCACGAACACAAAGAGCCAAAGTATGTATGTAATATCAAGGCGGAGACGGAGGTGGGTCATCCAATACACACACACATAAATATTTTATTGCTATACAGAAGTTTGACATCACCATCTAATTTAAACATATTTTCTCACATACTGACAATGCGGCGGATATTGGATGTATTGGCATCATAGGTATGGGCTACGTATAAGTAAGTAGCAAAATAGAAAAAAAATAAAAACAGGAAAAGAAACAACAAAGTAAAAAATAAATGACTTGACTCCACCGGATATTATGTCGTCTTCCGGTGCTGGAGGACGAGTGTGTTATACAGCGCACCCCAAAAAATTAATTTAAGCTTTCGATTTTCTACTAAATGGAAAATGCAATACAATTATAAAATGTTTAAAGGACCTCAGGCTTTTAATATAATTTGTTCGATTTTTCATTAACCTATTTTTGTTAGGAGTGCTTTTTCGTTCATAATTGGGTCAATCGTTGTAGTTTATAAACATTCTTTTTCAATTATGCATCACCTTAATCAAACATCACACTCTTATTTTCCATATGTGATTTGTGAGTTTTATACATAATGCATTAGAGTCTGAACTATTGATCGGCATCGGTATCGGCCTAAAAAAATTATGGCACTGGCATCGGTTCTATATCGATCAAAATGACTGGGAATGTGTTACATGTTTTGATCTCGTCTCATAAAAGTACCAAGAAATGGAGTTTTTGAACAACTGCTAGCGGTATTCTGTAGAGAATTGAAAATCTTTAATTCTTATAATGGCAGATTCTCAATAGTTTGACCTTATCAATAAAAAATTTAAAATTTTCCAATATGTATGATAATTCTTGGACTTTTTGAAAGTGGTGGAGTAACGTGTTCGTCTTCTTCTTAGTTCCTTTCGCTACTTCTCGGGGGAGGGCATAGGGCTGCAATATTGTATTTGTTACATCTCTAAAACTTTTATGTTCAATTCTAAATGGTAAATAAATGTTAAGTCGACAATAAAATTATTATCTTTGCCATAAAAATGACCGCCAAATCATAAAATTTCCAACGAAAAAAACATGAGTTCTTATTCAATTATAATTTTATTGATGGGTCGAAAAATGAAATTTAATATTGAAATTGTTCATGGTTCATCACTGACAAAAAACTCAACAGTTCGTTATCGGCGACGTCGGCAAAATCTCTATCTATAGTTTTCTTTTAATGGAACAACAGCATATGGGCCTAGGCCGAGCTTTCGGCAAAATCTCTCTACTTTGGTGGAAATTCTTCATTAACTTAGCGAATGTTTCACGATGAAATCATAGCAATTAACTTGCAGCTGGCAGCAGCAGAACGAGTTGATTGGTGGTTGATTTTAACAAATTTAATTTCGGCGAGCAATCTCTCACAACGGAATCTGAAAAACGAGCTGTTGTCAAAAGGTTGTCAACAGGTTGCCGTTGCCATAATTCGTTTTGACAATAGTCACCAATAAATACGAAAAGTGGGCATGTAACACATTACCTCACCTCGATCTAAGCAATAACATTTCTTTTTCGTTTTCTGAAAAATTTTGAGTTGTGTCCCTTTTGAAATACAAATAAAATAATTTAAATGAATGAAAAAATCAAAATCCATTGCATCGGCATCGGCTTCCTCATTGGCATAAACTTCGGCCAGCTTTCCTGGTAGCCGATCATTGACATCGGCTCAGCCAAACAAAATCGTAATCGGTCAGACTCTATCGTGCATGTCTTGCAACATTCAGAATCATATAAAATATTTTTTGTCATACAGAAAATAGGTCGCCTAAAGATTTATTTAGAATGGCAGAAAATGACAAGAAAATATGTGTTGACCAACACCTCAAAATACACAGATACTCACGAACACACACACACACTCATAAACGCACATGAGGAATTTACTCGTAGCAGCGGACATTTTTTAGCTACATATTTCAAAGTATGCGTGCGTGTTGTGTGCTCTTGTATGACGACCCAAATGTAGCCAGTGCAATGATAACTTACAGCCTTCATACATATTTATTTATGACATTCTATTTTGTGAAGATAACGACAGGAAAGCATATGTTTGTATATAATAACAAAATGCTTGCTGGTAACTTTGAGCTGTGCATATTTGAGGATTTTACATTTTCATGCCGTACAGATTCATCTACAGAATCTGTTGACTTTCTACGCAGGAAATTTAAGGAATATTATGTTTTCAATACCTAATTTTATGTAGATGGAAGGTAATCTTACGTACATATGTTGTTGTCAATAAACCAAGCTGTGAATTACTATGAAAGCTTATGATGACAATTGATACCAGTCGAAAGAAGCGTAGTTCTAAAGGAAAGGTTTTTGCTTTTTCATAAACGGATATATTGAAAAGAGATGGAGAAGAGTTTAATTTGATTAGGTGGATTGCATAAAACTTATAGAGCTAACAGATGCAGTGAGTTATCGTTGAATTATTACAATTGAATTTAAAAAACTAATATCCTTTGATGTTGTGAATGACGCTGACAAATAAAATTTTAAAAATTTTAATTGGTCTTTTCAGTGACTGGCCGACCAGAGCGAGGTGCATCTTTGATATCGAAATTTCCGGAACGGAATTGAGCAAAACACTCAAAACACAAAACAACAGGTCCGGCGTTCACTCACAACATCCTCACCGTAAACCGCACAAATTTTTCAGCGTGTTTTTGCAGCTTTTTACCTTTTCTATAGTGTGGTCGCTGTAGCGTAGCGGTAGTGCGTTGGACTGTTACGCAGAGTGTCAGGGTTTCGATTCGACACAAGCAAAACAAAAAAAAAAAAAAAAAAAAGCAACGACAACTAAATTTATACCCGGCACCACCTCTTGGCAGGCAATGGCGAACCTACAAGAGTAAAAATTGTCTACGATAAGCTTTTCACTTCGCCGTTCGGATTCGGCATAAAACTGTAGGTCGCATTCATGTACAAATATAACACGCACAACATGAGTGGATGCGAAAAGCTTGGCCTTTGGCGCTACATGTGGTCATAGTCGATACTGATAAACTGAAGTTCATTGTGGTAAAGGCATAACACTTGCCACAATGGCTAACTATCCCTTTATCGGTGTCCTGTGTGATTGCATTCCCTCTCTACTTCTCCCTCCTTCTTTCTCTCACCTATCAATCTTCCTTCCATTCAACACAATGCTCTGCATACATAGGGGTACACCCTGAGTGTTGAATATATCAATAAAAAAAATAAAGCATCACACATCTCTTTATCGGCGTCCTGTGATTGCATTGCCTCTCTCATTCTCCCTTCTTCTGCCTCTCACCTATCAATCTTCCTTACAATCAACACAATTCTCTGCATTCATATAGTGTACCCTGTGTGTTGAATGTATCAAACAAAAATGAAAACATTTCTTCAGAGATATATCACTCATTTTCAAGTCAATGTAACTTACACTTACTTCTTTCTTCTTTTAATGGCACAACAGCCCATGGAGACCCTAGGCCAAGCTTTTCGCATCCACTCACGTCGTTCGTGTTATTTTTGTACATGAATGGGAGAGCTACAGTTTTATGCCGAATCCGAACGACGAAGTGAAAAGCTTATCGTAGACAATTTTTAATCTTGTAGGTTCGCCATTGCCTGCCAAGAGGCGGTGCCGTGTAGAAAATAACTCTTACACTAGCGACGAATTACACAACTGCCTTTAATCGGACTAGTGTTGCCAGATTTGTGGGTACCAATACCATTTTACATTATTTGTACTTTTTATATGACCCAATATTAACAAAATGTAGAAACCTAAAGCCCTTAAAGACCCTACGAAATAAAAGATTTGTTATGCTACTCTACTTTTTTTTATCTAGCCGCTCCTCCTCATTTCTCTTGCTGCTGACTCACTCACTCATCCATAGCAATGTCGTCATTTTGCAGTGACCTGTCTACTAGCTTCATCTTTCATTTCGTGACTTAATAATAAATGTTTTGTACAAAAACGTGGAAAGCCAATTTATTTAGGAGTGGTTCTCTGGCACTAGTACAACGGAATGACAAGAAAAAAAAAACAGCACACAACGTAGCATTTGTTGTGTGCGTTTGTATTTGTTGTTTTATGTACTTCCCTTTGAGTAAGTGTGAGTTTCCTACGACGAGTTGCTAACCTAAGGCTATTTTATACTTCACCTTTTCTATACTAAACATCAGTGAAATGTGTGTAAGTGTGAGGCTTTTTAGGTGTGTGAGTCTGGGTTGCCATTTGCATGCGTCGGCGTTTTTAATATGTTTTTTGCTCTTCAATAAAAGTGAAACTTCATTTGTTAGTGAAATTCCTTCGATGGTATGAAGGTCATGTTTTTTTTTTTTAAGAAAATTACACGCACATATTCTTATACATACTTTTGTGTACTACATACATACATATGAACTATGTATGTATGTGTAGATATATTAATGTTATCCTTGGAAACAACAAAACAGTGTTCGGTGACTAGAATTTTTCATTGCTGGTCCATCATGTATGCAACAAAAATCAAAAATACTATAATATTGAAACACATTTGCGAGTAAAGTATAAGAAAAAGGTTTGCCGCCGCCAGCCTTTTCTTTTTTGATAACATATCACAAAAATGCCCCACATTTTGCATACCCAAGTCATAAAAGGACAGGTAGGAAGTGGACATGTGATTGATATGAGGTAATACTGCAGCCTAGGCGCAGAAGTTGTGGAAAGGAAAACCTTTTTGGTATAGCACATAATTATTCCTTTATTTTATGGACACATTAAAATAGATTTTTATCTTACCATCACTGCAGATTTGTAGATAGCCCAGCTTTCATGAGTGATGATGAAAAGTTAAAATGCCGCGTTTGTTTAAAATAAGCAACCCAGCTAATGACATTTTAAAGTGAGCCGAAAGATAAATGTTTTTTTAAAATTTTAATTATTTAAACGAATTAAAACTTTTCACCAACCAAGCTCATTTGCACTTCAAATTGTCACCGGATAAAAAGTTTCAATTACAGAAAAAGTAAGAACAGAAAAAACTTTAATTTCCAAGAAAGTTGAAATATCAATTTCATTTTCACTCTGCACTTTTTTAATTATTGTCAATTTTATGTGGAACTGCAGCAGCAGTAACAGCAGCAGCAACTATGTAGAATTGGAAAAACTGCAATACCGCGTTCGTCCTGAGCAGCAGCAGCATACGTTAATTAATGCAATCGCGATGCCAAGCAGCAATAGAAGACAAGAATATGCACACAGCTCGTGTAACAGTTTGCCACTTGCGCCACCTAATATCACATGCTACTTGCTGTTTGCTACTTGTTAGTTATTGCTACTGGCTGTGCGAAGTTCACTATCATCGTTTCCAGCATATTGGAAAT
Organism: Palloptera scutellata; assembly: GCA_958295655.1. NCBI lineage: Eukaryota > Metazoa > Arthropoda > Insecta > Diptera > Pallopteridae > Palloptera > Palloptera scutellata. The sequence continues at coordinate 25,738,032 of OY282449.1, read as the reverse complement.
GTAATTTTACATTTTCCAGCGAAGATAGTTACTCTGTGAATGTTGCCAGTGGCAGCCAGTTCAAGAATGCAGCCCCTGTTCGCTATCCCAACCCTTTCAACATTGCTGGTTGGTGAATTGTGTGCAAGTACAAGTATTTTCTTCATCGCCTTCGTCGCAGTGGGCGGGGAAATGGGAATTGTGTAGTACCAAGAATTGCATGAATGCTTTTTAAATGAAGCGTTGGCAGTGGCGATAGTGGTGCCGCCGGTGGTGGCAGTGGCGATGGTTGCTGATAGTGCTACTGTAAGTGTGACATAAATGACTCTTATTGTATTGCAATTTATTAATTATTATATTTTTTTTTCCTTACAAAACACAACAATAATTTTAATTTGAGTACCGACTGTTTTAATTAATAATAGCATGCTGTCAAAAGAAAAAAAAAACATCTGCGGTCTACTGAGTATACAAATTTACTGGAAATTCTACGAATACAATTACGGAAAATTATTGTCCGATTTTGTCCGATGAAAAAATATCATATTGATGAAGGTCAATAATTCTGCATTTTAATTTGAATACTATATGCTCCTCGAATTTTAATTAAGTGCTTACATTTTAATGAGCATAACGAAGAGAGAAGAAAAACTTTACATAAGTACAAAGTTTTTCTATCGTATACTTTTCGGTTTAGCACCTAAGCCTATTCCTCCCCCATCCCCATATCAATACTTTCGTCGACAATGGTTTTTTACATTGTTGAGGTTTAAAAAGAACATGCCATGAATCTTTAGATTAATTTTAACCAAAAGTCAGACTTTAAGTAGAAAAGTGGAATCGACATGGAGTTAAGTTTTACTAACTCGAAAAAGGTTAAATTTATGAGCTTTATGCAGTAATTTCGCACACAATCGATTTGTAAAAATATGCCGTTTTCAAATATAACGAACATCTGTTGTTATCTTCTTTTCTGTTGGGCCAGTCTCATTGGTTGAAATTTCCGGCTTCTCATGTGAATTTCCACATTTTTATTAGTACAGAAATTTTCGACGGAACTTTTACAATATGTATCAGGTAGGTGTTATATAAATATCGTCCTATTCTCGATTATTAATGATGCTGTGATACGTTCGATGCTTTTATATACGTACAACTTGAGAAAAAGTTGTAGTTATGTCCAGAAAGAGGTTACATTTTTTTAATGCGATTTGTGAATTGAAATTTGTTTGATAACAAACCTAGCTGGGTTTTGTTTTTAATTCAGTCAGTCAGGCTTTTTGGGAAAAAATCACTTCTGGTCAAATAGAAAAGTGCTTTTTTGACAATTTTCGACCAGAATTCCCACGTTAATCAATTTTTGTTTTATTGCTATCTTCAGCAAAATCGAAGCTGTTGCAAAATTAAACAACTCTTTTCAACACAAAAAACACACCACATTAATGCCTCAAAATTAAAATTTTCTTCTATTGTGAGTTATGGATTTTTTTTTTCTCACTGCCTTCAGTAAATTTGTGCCGAAAATAAAATTTAAAAAAAATCTTGAAAATCTGGAACTAAAAAATCGTCTACAGTTAATTTAAATAGCAAAGCCTATCGAGAGGGGGTTGGGGACAAAAGGATTGCCCCTGGGTCCGGATTTTTTTAGTAGCGTCTGAGCCTCCGATAGCAAAATTTTTGAATTGTGGAAAAATATGTAACTTCTGTAGTTATGAAGAAGTGGTCGCTGTGGCGTAGTGGTAGTGCGTTGGACTGCTGCGTAGAGTGTCAGGGGTTCGAATCTCGGCACAGACAAAATCAAAAAGTAGAAAAAATAGTTTTTCTACACGGCGCCATCTCTTGGCAGGCAATGGCAAACCTACAAGAGTAAAAATTGCTATGAGAAGCTTTTTACTTCGCCGTTCGGATTCGGCATTAAACTGTAGGTCCCTTCCATTCATGTACAAATATAACACGCACAACATGAGTGGATGCGAAAAGCTCGGCCTAGGCTCTCCATGGGCTGTTGTGCTAAAGTAAGTAAGTAGTTATGAAGAAATTTGCCATTTCTTCTACGGTTTTTTTTTTGGTCAACTATGGTCTCTGTAAAATATTTGGGGATCTGTGAAATTATAATTTGAATAGCAAGTCCGTTAATTTACCTGAATGAATGATGCATTTTTCATTTCAAATGCAAAATAATTAATCGTAATATTTAATGTTGATTTTCAAAACTACCATACCTTCCAAACAAGCATGTTTTTTGACCTCTTAAACAAGGAGCGACCAATATTTTTTAAATGCAATCAAAAAGCCAGAATATGTAGAAATTTTAAATAGTAGTTACTTTTGAGAAGTTTTAATAAATGTATTTTTTATGTATTTTCAAAATTGTTGTCCGATATTATAAAAGCACGATTATAAAGCACGAAGACTAAGATCAATGTACATATTTCAAAAATAACAGGCCCGTAAGATGAATGTCCTCTATTCTCTCCACAATCCTGTGCATAGCTACAAATTACAAGTTCGACAAAAAAAAAAAAACTTTAAACCGTAGATTTAGAAATCGATTAGTCAGTAAAATGCCAGTCACATCGCATGAGGATTAGCTACTCATACTTATCACATTAGTAACAACAACAACTTTCACACACTTCTTATCCACATGAATAACTTACTTTACTTTACTTAGCGATAGTTAAATTAAAACGAAAATATCCGCAATTAACTCACCTCGCCCAACATTTGTGGCTGCTCACGAAACTCAACAGAACCACCTGATGAGCGTCTCGGCTTATGCACATCCAAACGTAGTATACCAGACTTTGGACGACGATAGTCGTAAGGTGGCGGTGCATGCACATGTGGTCGCAGTGGTAGCTGTCGTGCATCAAGTGTCATTCTTCTGCCAGCGGCAGCAGCTGCTTCTTCAACAATATTATGCATAGCTAAGCTTGGAGTAGAGGTAAACGTCGATAGACGACGACGATTGCGATTATCTTGCTCATTGAGAGTTTCAGAATTAATAATGCAATAACTATCTTCAATCTCTGGGGAGGCAATCGCAGTTGCACCCGCAGCTGCAGCGTCTTCTTCTTCTTCTTCTTCCCTTGCAGTTTCTGGTTTTTCCATAATGATGGCTTAGCCTCAGTTTTACTTACTTTGCACGCTTACTTTCTAATTGCACGCAGTTTCACTTCCGCATCGTAGCTGCTGTAGGCAAAGCAACACGTCCGTTTTGCACCGTATTCACAACCGAACTATGCTGCTTCAAATAATAATTACACGCAGTCAACTGGAAAATTGCGATTATAAACATTTCCTTCTTTTCACTTCTATAATACTTTGTAGGTAAGTGCTACCTTCTCACTTCACCTTCGACGAGCATTACTGCTTGCTATCTACTCTTTTTACTAGTCACTATGAAACTTTCGTTGTTTTTGTTGTTGTATGTACTGTGTGTAATATGATGACGTTTATCCCAGTCATTCATTGTCATTCACTTAGACGTGCAAACATCATGTTCTGTCGTCCATCGAGTGCGAACGGAGTATGTGGTGTGTCCGCAGGGCGGTCGCCGGCGCTCATAAATAGGCGTTAACTGGCATAAAATGCGTGTACTCTATACTTTCAGAGGCAAGTGTCCGTTCGCCTTCTATGTAATTTACTCGTAAATGAAAAAATGATAAATAAAAAACAAAAAAATTACGGTGAAAGCACAATAAACAAACACATTCATACCAACACAAATAAACTCACATAATGTCATTTATCTTGACGTTGTATGTGTGTGTGTGTGTTTGTGTTTGTGTTTGTGTTTCAACCTGTCATTGCTATGTGTGTGTGTGCGCTTTTTACATATTTGTAGTTGTCAAATTGTACTTCCGTCAAAAAGAAAGCGGCACACACACTCACACACACACTCACACACACCCATAAACTCACACATAAAAGTTGAAATCAAATAGAAATAAGAGAGAAGAAACTGTAAAAAAAAGCGCGCTATTCTCTTTGTGTGACATATCCGTATTCAAATTGCTGGTCGGCCTATGCACATGCAAACATTATAAATGTCCTTAAAATATGCTGTCGCATGTCATTTCACGTTGGTCTTCACTGTTCACTTTTTCGCGGCGCTTCTTTGGTTTTTGTGTGGAATACATTTCCATTAGGTCTCTGTAAAAAAGAAAACTTATTCAAATTTACATGGACTAGATATACATACTTACTTAATTAAGTAGCTCGTGCTTCGTATAGTACATAGGCAAAATTACTATGTGGAGTGTTGAACTTGGACTTGGCAAATTTGTTGCTTTGTGTATGAACAATTTAGGTATTTTAGTTTCTTTCTTTTTCTTTTTTATATAAGGAATAGTACCACATTACTCACACTGTTGCTTCGCTCCTTCTGTTTGTGATGAAAGGAAAATTGCACAGGTTTGCCAACACATCAAATTTGCTCGTAAATTCCATTTGCAAGCAAAATATTCTGGTGCTTTAAAGTTTTTCGTCTTCTTCTCCGAGCAAAATAGATTTGTTTTTTGGATTTCTTGTTTCCGGTACACCATAATTTCATGAATAACTGCACCCAGAAGGGAAGTTAGGTAAAATGTTTGCGAAATGTTTAAGTACCTCTAAATTATATAAAATGAAGCTAAGGTTTTAAGGAAGGAGCATTCAACGTTTCAATTGCTAAAGTAAATGATTTGAACAAAGGTAAGTAAGTAACTTGGAAAATTGTTAGTGTTATCGTTTGGTTTGCTTACTTTCACCTAATCTTGGAATAAAACATTCAACTTCCTTACACAGTTTTTTTATTTTATTTAAAATGATTAGTGGTATTTAGATGTGGAGTAAATGATCTTGTATTTTGTATTTTTGATTAATTTGATATTTGCATTAAATTTTATATGATTACAAAAAACCAAAAACACGTGCGATACTCATATACTTTACTTTACTTTTGATGGCACAACAGCCCATGGAGGGCCTAGGCCGAGCTTTTCGCATCCACTCATGTTGTGCGTGTTATATTTGTACATGAATGGAAGGGACCTACAGTTTAAAGCCGAATCCGAACGGCGAAGGAAAAGCTTTTCATAGCAATTTTTACTCTTGTAGGTTTGCCATTGCCTGACAAGAGGTGGTGCCGTGTAGAAAAATTATTTTTTCTACTTTTTTTTTTTTGATTTTGCCTGTGCCGAGATTCGAACCCCGGACACACTGCGTATCAGTCCAACGCACTACCACTACGCCACAGCGACCACTCATATACTACAAATGTCAAAAATACAACGGCAAGAGGCCATTGTTGACAGGAAAATGTAATGCAGATCGCTGTAGCGTAGCGGTAGTGCGTTGAACTGTTACGCAAAGTGTCAGGGGATCGAATCTCGGCACAGACAAAATAAAAAATAAAATAAAAAATAAAACGAAAATAATAAAAGGCAACAACAAAAATTAATACACGGCACTCCTCTTGGCAGGCAATGGAAAACCTACAAGAGTAAAAATTGCTCATGTAAAGATTTTCACTTCGCCGTTCGGATTCGGCATAAAACTGTACGTCCCTTCAATTCATGTACAAATATAACACGCACAACATCAGTGGATGCGAAAAGCTCGGCCTTTGGCGCAACATGCGGTCATAGTCGACACTGATAAACTGAATTTCATTGCGGTAGAGGCATAACACTTGCCACAATGGCTTTCTATCTCTTTATCGGTGTCCTGTGTGATTGCATTCCCTCTCTCATTCTCCCTCCTTTTTCCTACCACCTATCAATCTGCATTCCATTCAACACAATACTCGGCATTCATAGGGGTACACCCTGTGTTTTTGAATGTATCAATAACAAAAAAAATATGATTTAATTTCTGATAGATTTTTAAGATTTTTACCATACTCGTAAAATTTTATTTACTGTGGAAATAGTTCTGCGTTATTCGTGAAATCGATTAATATCTACATATTTTTTTAATAGATATCTATGGCAAGAAGACACTAAGTTGAAATGTTTTCAGTTAAAAAACTATTTAATACAATTGTGCGGCTTTAAGTTTTTTGCTATGGCAGAACGAACAAATAACAACTGGCCCTCCTACACGACCGAGGGTCGTATCCGCATAACGCACTGGTCGGTGACCGATGCAACTACTTTACACGAAAATATGTAATTTTGATATGTAATATTGATGATGATGATAAGTAAATTTGTTTTGATGTGTTCCAGAGAATCGGAAATGCTGAATAGATTATAATTTTCATTAAAATCTCTACATATCCCACATATGCTCAAAGGATCCGTTTGAGCATAGTTTGTTCTGCATATGCTAAGTTTAATAGGAATAAAATAACGTGAGCTTCTACAGGGTATATTACAGTTTATTTCGTTTAGCAAATACGAAGATGATAAAATGCCATTCAAAATCTTAAAATTATTAAATTTTTGATATATTATAAGCAACATTTTTCTTCTGCTTAATCGATGTTCATACGGTGGAAAATTCAAATGAGGTTATTTTTAAGTCGACTCAATTATACTTATGCGAAAAAGCTCGGCCTAGACCCTCCATGGGCTGTTGTGCCATTAAAAGTAAAAGTAAAGTAAGTAAATTATACTTATGTAGCAATTACATATATTGATGATTCCAGATAGAAGATGCATACTCATGGATGGATCTAACAAGTTGTTTCTGTTGTACAGGGTGTTTTTTTTAGAAGTGTGGTTTTCAAGAAGAAATAAAACGCATTTAGTTTCATGTTATGGCCAAGAAGTAAGCTTTATTATAAAGATAAGGATTTGCCATTATGTTTCAAAAACGATTTCGAGCAAGTGGCCGGTCGTGCCGCGGCTGGTTCGAATAAATTCCAGCCAAAAGGCCCAATTTTCGACCACTTTCTGCAGCAATTGGGGCCGTATGTCAGTAATAACTTCTCAGGCGTATCTGCGTAGACAAGCGACTTCACATAAACCCACAAAAAATAGTCCAGCGGTGTTAAATTGCAAGACGCGAGATAATGCGCTCAGCATGGCATGTAGCGCCGTCTTGTTGGAACCAAAGGTCGTCCACATCAACATCCTCCAATTCACAATTCAGGCACGAAAAAGTCATTAATCATGGCTCTATAGCATTCCCCGTTGACTGTAAAATTATGACCGGCTTCATCTTTGAAGAAATATGGACCAATGATTCCCTCTGCCCATAGAGCACACCAAACAGTGACTTTTTGAGGATGTAACGGCGTCTCAACAATGGCTTGTGGATTATGATCACTCCAAATGCGACAATTTTGCTTATTAACGTACCCATTCAACCAAAAGTAAGCTTCATCGCTGAAATTTTCTTGTGAAAATCGCGAACCTAACCATTATTTTGGCAATAAATTTGCACGATTTGCAAAACGTTGTTCAGGAGTTAGTCAATTCATTATGAAATGGCAAACCAAACTGAGCATAAATCAAGTAACAGATTTGAAAAAGAACAACTCCGATCCTTTATAAGGGTCGTTAAATTCTTTTGACCTTCGTTTAAGAAACCCTAAAGAAATTTTAGCTTTGTTCACACACGAGTTGATATGCAAGTAAAAACTTAATTTGGAGTCGATGGTAAAACCGAAATCAACAAATATCAATACATAACACAGAGTGTGATCCTGTGAAGAGTATTTAGCAGACATAGGTTGCCTTCTTGTCATAGAATTATCTCAAAAGAGATAAAAATTCTGCGCTCTCTTTCTTACTACCTTACTTTTCTACATATCTCTTACACACAGACCTTCTCCTTCCTGCTTGCACCAGTCTAAATAGCTACATACTAAGAATTTCGTATTCTGCTTCCATTCAGTATCAGATAAAATTCCCAATCACACAGCCAAAAGAATAATTTCAAAGGCGAATCTCAATCTTTTTTAGCGGATTTTGCAAATCTCTGCAGATTCGTGTCAACCCGCAACTCATACACAAATTAGCAACTCTGTCACTTATAACGCAAGTGCAGGAACATAATGAAGCGTGAGTTGAGAAGCAAGTTGGTGTTAGGGAAGATGCGACGTCAAAAAGGCGGGGCAGGTGTAATAAATTCTTTTATAAACTTAATGTTTTAATTTCAACTTTTCACAATACTGTTCGGCGTTTTACAACCGTTTTTGCATCACTCTTTTTCTCCTCTTATATGTATTTCTATACGTTAAACTTTCATAAACCGCCTTGGCATATTTTAAATCATGTCGCTGCATGTGCATATTTTGTTGAGCAGGAAGAACATTAAATTGCCTGTTATTCCTTTCGCTCAATAACTTTTTCTCCCCGCCAACACTAATTTATGTAAATTAGAAACTAATCCTGACAATTTGTTGGTAATTGATATAACGAAAATAGTATTGATGGGTTGGTGTTGCTGCTGGTTATTGATGATGTTGCTAATGCTTATGATAATGTTGTTTTATTTATGAGTTAGCTTCATGGTTTTTATTCTCCCTTTGATATTTAGTTGCGTAAAAAACAACATGAAGGTTTCATATGACGGCATTATGTAAAAATTTGCTAATTGTTCTGTTCTTTGTCTATAACTAAAAAACTCTTTCTTCAGTAAAGTTGTTGCTAATATTCCAATAAAAAACATTTTAGGATGCGCTTTACGCAGAAATCAATTCTTGGCAGTTGCTTAGTACCCAAAGTTAAATCAAGTGCTAATTTTACAAGTTTTTACCTATAACGTCGCCTGGATGTTGTTGATATTGTTGATTGTGAAAATTGGGCAGTTTTGAGTTATATAGGACAATATTTTACTTTTGCTTGAGAACATTTTACGTTATGATCTCACAAATTCAGGATGTGCCGGAAGAAATTTATGAGTAAGTTTTTTATAGGAGTTAAATTAAAAAAGAGATCTTAGTAATTCTACCTTACCTTAACTATGTAATTATTGCTGCGGGACTTATTCCCCTTCGGTTGACGATAAAAAATATATTATACCCCAAAAACGAAATCGGCGCTAACAAATTATTATTAAGTCGCTAGTAAGATCATTAAATCTAAGTACACCTGGAACTCTTGCGAGGGAAATGCGTAGATTGCCATTAGATTAGAGCAGATTTTGTAACTACTTTTTTTTAAGTTGATTTAAGTTTATTGTCTTTATTGGCAATAAGAATGTATACAGCTAAATTTGTAGCTCATAACTCGTATTTCTCATTTAACAATAATAACTTTTTCAGCAGGTTGTGAGTCTCCTGTGGCAAGAAAACGAAAACGCAATCTTGGATTGTGAAAGCAGAATTTTCGAAGCTGTGGAATGTGGTTGTACCAAAATTGTGTTTGCAGATTAAATTCAGCATCAATAAATCTATAAGAAGATAGTGCACTGGCCTGCTGCCCAGAGTGTACGGGGTTCAAATCTCGGGACAGGCAAAATCAAAAAGGTTCTTGGCAGGCAATGCCAAAAAATTGCCTAAGAAAAACTTTTTACTTCTCCGTTCGGATTTGACATAAAACTGTAGGTCCCTTTCATTCATGTACAAATATAATACGCACCATATAATACAAGCAGGCAAGCAGTGCAATTCGTAGACTGCTTCTGTTACCTCGGCAGCGTAGTCTCAACGAATGGTGGAGCCGAAGTAGATGTGGAGAATCGGCTGCGTAACGCTAGATCGGCTTTGGACGATTACAGCGCATATGGAAAAGCTCACAGATCTCAAGAAGAACCAAACTGAAGATCTCTAACGCATACGTAAAATCTGTACTGCCATACGGTAGCGAAACCTTGTTAATTTTAAACAAACTCCATCACTCAGAAACTACAGGTATTTGTAAACAAATGTCTTCGCATAATATGCAGGGTGTTCTGGACGAATACCATCAGGAACGAAGAACTCTTGCGATTAATGGAGCAGGACCTCATTGCTAAACAAATAAGATTTCGTAAATGGCGGAGGATAGGTCACACACTGCGAAAGCCGTCCGAAAGTATCAGCAGAACTGCGTTAGACTGAAACCCTCAAAGTCACAGACGGCCTGGACGCCCGCGCAACGCCTAGAAGCGGACAATTGAAAGTGAACTGAGAGCAGCTGTAGAACCGTGGAACCTTGTCCAAGGAATAGCTAACAATAGAATAAGATGGCAATGTTTTGTTGAAGCCCTATGTTCCCAAGTGGAATAAAACAGGAAGAAAAAGAATAATATGTACCATTAAGAGAAGAAAATAAGAAGATGTAACATGCGACAAAATATAATTAAAGAAAAAAATATCTACTTAACTTACTTTTACTTTTTAATGGCACAACAGCCCATGGAGGGCCTAGGCCGAGCTTTTCGCATCCAGTCATGTTGTGCGTGTTATATTTGTACACGAATGGAAGGGACCTACAGTTTAATGCCGAATCCGAACGGCGAAGTGAAAAGCTTTTCATAGCAATTTTTACTCTCGTAGGTTTGCCATTGCCTGCAAAGAGGTGGTGCCGTGTAGAAAATTTTTTTTTCTACTTTTTGATTTTGCCTGTGCCGAGATTCGAACCCCGGACACTCTGCGCAGCAGTCCAACGCACTACCACTACGCCACAGCGACCACAATATCTACTTAAACTATTGTAAAATCTATGTGGCTAGGTATGGAGTTGGAAAAAATCTAGAAAAAATATCTGCTAATTGCGTTCGTACTCCCACAATTATGTAGTTCTATGAAATGGAATAAAAAATTATCATTTTAATTTTAAAGGAGCGTAAAAAGGAAAAGTGCGTGAGAAAATTCGGAGAGTCGATTTTGTTTTCCATAATGTCTTTAATGAATGGGATGCTTTGAGATTTACGTATTATTTCCAAGTTTTGAAGAAGTTGGCTCATGCGAGAATATACGATGTAGAGCGAATCTCGTAAATCGCTTTTGGATTTTTTCAATGCCTAGCTCGCATAAATAGTATTCCAAATGATAATTAGGTAGTCGAGCATAGACCTTACTCAACTCAAGTATACAGTTTTTAAAATGTGAGGGTCAGAAAATTCCCTTGAATTCCTCTTCAGAAAACCAGGCATCGAGCATTCACCTTCGCAATCAAACATTTACAAAATTTAAAAACATCTGGCAAATAATTCACAAAGAACAGAAACATCAAAGCACCCAAATGGTTTTCTTGAGGAACTCTTTCAAATGGCTTTCCTTCAAATGGCTATGATAGCTAACCGTCCATTAATTTGACTATTAATTTACTATTTAACAGGAATGAAACTGTACACATCAAAAAGTTCTAGTGAATGCAGCAATCTTTTATGTTTAATTATCACAGTTTAGCGATTTTAGCTATCGAAAGCTTTCATCACAAAGTCAGTACATCAATACAGAACCTGGTAAAGATCGCTAAATTTGTGCTAGTAGACCTAAAGGCAAAAAGGCCGTGCTGGTGTGTCGAGAAGTGGGTATTCACATTCATTTCAAAATAAGCGCTTATTTACGAGTTTATTCATTGTTTGCTCACTGTTCATTTCTGAAAACACTAATTTCATTTGACTGACATTAAAATTACAGCGTGTAAAATGCCAAATTCATTAAGTTTCGAAAAGTTTACTTTTTTATTAAAAATTATGATGGATTTTTAGTAAAAAAAAATCCGTATTAGAAAAAGAAAAAGTATTATAAAAATAGTAGTAGGAAAGAAGTAGTAAAAATAGCAGAAAATAGTAGTAGAAAATAGTGGAAGAAAAGAACTAGAAATTTAATGTTAACGCATTAGATAACGATGGAGCACTGGATTTCAAGAAAGATGGGAGAAGTAAATCAAAGCAGCCCCCTTGTTAGAGCTGAGCCTCTACGACTTCGTCTTCTGATACAACTATGTTGCCAATATTGATAACAGAAGCAACATTCCGGAGAAAAGCAGTAATAGAAATGTAGTAGAAAATAGTAGTAGAAATAGACTACATTCCGGAGAAAAGTAATAATAGAAATGTAGTAGAAAATAGTAGTAGAAATGGTCAGGAAGTTTCATTTCAGAAAACACCAACAAGTAATCTGTCTGGAAAGTGTGACCTGGAAATTTGAAAATACCCCGCAATCTAAAGATGATATCACATAAAAAAAAAGAGTTTAGGGCATTTTGAAATCCAAGATTTGACAACACTGGTCAATATAAAATGGAATGGAACTATGGAAAGTTCCAGATTGTTCATGGCCGTGCTAATTAATATGCAGTGACACTCCACTGGGTATAACCGGCACAGATTGAGAGTCTAAGTAAATACATAGAGTGTGAAAGATACTTACTTACTTTTAATGGCACAACAGCCCATGGAGGGTGTAGGCCGAGCTTTTCGCATCCACTCATGTTGTGCGTGTTATATTTGTACATGAATGGAAGGGACCCACAGTTTAATGCCGAATCTGAACGGCGAAGTGAAAAGCTTTTCATAGGCAATTTTTACGCTTGTAGGTTTGCATTGCCTGCCAAGAGGTATTTTTCTACTTTTTGATTTTTCCTGTGCCGAGATTCGAACCCCGGACACTCTGCGTAGCAGTCCAACGCACTACCACTACACCGCAGCGACCAGGGTGAAAGATAACTGTACCATAAACCAGTGTCGGGCATGCTTGTGAGTGTATCTAAGAAGGCGACAAAGCTGCTCTTGTTTTATTTACACGTAAATGAAATAAACTTTGCAATACAAAAATAATAAATAGTGAATTTCTTATGCTCTGATAACGTGAAATAATAGCCGTATGCATGACAAGCTAAATACGCACGTTTGACTTTTCGCAATGTTACTTTTTTGGTAAATTTCGATAATAAAAAACAAACTACAATTTGTTAATACTGCCTTTTATCCGGAGTAATGCCTTTTCAAATAACACATAACAGACCGCCAAAAAATTATTATAAAGAGAAGTCATACTCCCATTTATCATCACACATTTTTTTCAGTGCTTATGTTAATAAATTCAGCAGCGAGATTTTGCATACATGAATGCTGAAAGTCAACTAAGTAATATGATTTGCGTTGACCAAATTGCTCTCAAACTTCTCCCGAATTCCATTGTTCGTCAATAGTTCGTAAGCTACAGGACGAAGTTTATAGTGTACGTGTGACAGCATTGCGTCGGCAGAGCATATGTGCCTATTCACATGTAAATAGTAAAATCAAAATTGCCCTACATTGCTGGATAGTGATTTTATGTGTTGTTGAGGGATCAAAGAAGTTATGTAATGGAGGTGAAATAATTGGATTTTACCCACAAATTAGCGATCGACGGTTGTACTGTTGAGAATACATACCATAAATAAACAGTTGGAAAAAGAAAAACGTTACAGTATTTAGTGTTCACTATAATATTATGTAATTATTTAATTATTCAAAATTCAAATAAATAAAAAAAAACATTAAATTTTTTTATGAATATTACAAAATTTTTTTATTTATTTATAATTGAAAGTATGCTAAAAGTACATACGTAAAAGTAATTAAATTATAGATTAAACGTAAAGCAATTAAAACAATTATGAAATGTTTTAAAAAGTACGTACATATGTATGTATGTGTGTATGTGTGTTTGAAATGCATGATTCTACCTTTTTTTGTTCGTTAAATTTCTATCAATTCAGTCTCAAAAATTCCATTGTATATTTGTTCTCTATGTATGTATGTATGTATGTATGTATGTATGTATGTGTGCATGGATGTGTGCGTGTGTGCATATGAATGATGATTGTGCGTGAGAATGTGTATATGTACTTAAATAAATATTCATTCAGAAATTATAATTAAATTGTATTTATGAATTAAATATGTAGTTATGAATTATGTTAAGCAATTTTCTGTTACAATTTATTGAATTGTTGTTGTGAGTTATACTCATTCTATTGAACGTTCTGTTCTGTTACCGTCGTTTCAAACCTCATCAAGATTTAATCTTAGGGCCTAATTATAGAAACTTAATGTAACTTAGAGACGAATAGAGAACTGTCACATAGAATTCTCTTTCATATATTTTGTTTATTTCTAGAAACTTCTTAACAAAAATTCATATTCTTATTATCAACTGACATTTCACAAAATCAATTGCTTTCTCTTCATTTGCGTTTGTTTATCGAGACGAAAAGTAAGTATTTTCATAGTAAATGTTTATTTTATTTGCTAAATATATCCTGTAAGGATGAAAACGGAAATCTGGTGACAGATGTTCAGGGCATAATGAGATTATGGAGGGAGCACTTTTCGCAGCTGCTTAATGGCGATGACGTCAATAATCCCGCCACTGCGGAATCTGCGTGGAAGTACCGCCGCCTGACTATGAGGAATCAACTTTTCTTAACAGCCATTGCTCGGCTGAAAAACAATAAGGCTGCAGGTGCAGATGGTCTGCCTGCTGAGTTGTTTAAGACCGGAGGTGAAGAGCTCAAAAAACGCATGCATGAGATTCTATGCAGAATATGGTCAGATGAAAGCATGGCAAGTGATTGGAATCTCAGCGTACTCTGCCCAATCCATAAGAAAGGTGATTCCACGATCTGCGCCAACTACCGTGGGATAAGCCTTCTTAATATTGCATATAAGGTTCTATCGAGCGTACTGTGCGAAAGACTGAAGCCCATCGTCAACAAACTGATTGCACCTTATCAGTGTGGCTTCAGGCCTGGTAAATCCACCATCGACCAGATATTCACACTACGCCAAATCCTGAGAAAAACACATCGACATCCATCATCTATTTGTCGATTATAAAGCTGCCTTTGGCAGCACGATTACGGATCACTTGTACGCCGCAATGTCTGATTTTGGTATCCCTGCAAAGCTCATTCGTCTTTGCAAAATGGCACTGACCAACACCACCAGCGTAGTGGAAAATGGGACAGACCTCTCCGCACCAATTGATACCAAAAGAGGTTTCAGACAAGGTGACTCCCTATCGTGCGATTTCTTTGACCTTATGCTGGAGAAAATAATTCGAGCTGCGAACATTGACATCTCTGGCACTATCTTCTACAAGAGTGTCATGCTGCTAGCATACACTGATGATATTGATATCATTGGCAAAAACGCTTGAGCAGTCAGTGTAGCATTCTCCTACCTGAAAAGGGAGTCTCGTCGAGTGGGTCTAGTGGTGAACGAGGACAAAATGAAATACCTTGTGTTCACAAACAAAGAGTCCCGGCAAAGAGTCTTGGACAAAATGTCACTGTTGACAATTATACTTTTCAAGTCGTCAAAGATTTCGTATATCTAGGATCCAGCATAAACACCAACAATAATGTCAGCCTTGAGATCAAGCGGAGACTAACTCTTGCCAACAGGTGTTACTACGGGCTCAGTAGGCAATTGAGAAGTAGAGCCCTCTCTCGACTGACGTAAATAACGCTCTATAAGTCCCTCATCCTTCCCGTCCTAATGTATGGCGCAAAGACATGAACATTGACCATCAATGATGAGAGGCTGTTAGGAGCGTTCGAGAGTAAGATACTTCGTAAGATCTACGGTCCAGTATGCGTAGAAGAAATGTATAAAATAAGATGGAACGATGAGCTGTAAGAGCTGTACGCTGACACTGACATAGTCAGCGTATAAAAATGCAGTGGCTTCGCTGGCTGGGTCATGTTGAGCGAATGGAAGAAAGCGCTCCAGCTAGAAGGGTGTTTTATTCGAACCACGGTGGAGGATCAACTGGCACTAGCACGCGCATAGCAGAGGTGACTGGTGAAGCTTCATAAAGGCGGCCAAGACCGATCATCGGTTGTTGGGCCAGTTAAATAAGTAAGTAAGTAAATATATTCTGCACAGATTTGAAAATTGTCGATCCAAAAGCAAATCTTCTTCCAATACTTATTGTTTTTTATTTTACTTCTTTACGAAAACAGCTGTTTGTTTCTATAATTAGCATTAAGTTTTGATATGAGGTGTTTTGTTGCGTTAAGTTGCGTTAAGTTTCTATAATTAGACCTTTAGTTCCACGAACCTAGAGCATAGTAAAAGTCGATATCTTAATTTTATTCCTGTCTATATTTTACTATGGATGGACTAAGGTTGATACTCTCTAAATTCAGGTATACGAAATTATCCCAATATGAATTGCAAGTATAGAACAACTATAACTCCGAAGTATTAGAAAATATTGTAAACGCTGACAGGTTGGCGTAATTGGTTATATGCCAAAATAATGAAAAGTTTTGAATTATACGTTTATAATGACTGGTTCCTTTGCATATGCCTGCATTTTTTTTCTGTTTTCTTTTTTTGTTTGCTTCTTAATTGTAATTTAATTATTTTATTTTAATACTTAGAGAGTTTCAATTTCGTAAAAGTTATTTGTGCTTGATGCGTTTTATTTACATATCGCTATCTTTATTCTTCAAGCACTTATCTCAAAAAGTACCATTTTACAGAAAACAAAAATATATCGAAAATGTTTTCTATTTTTCACTCCAACCACTTTAATGTTTCAAGTGGAGATACGAGATTGAAGAACTGCCTCTAAAATTTTTACAATTCACAAACTCACTTTTCATACAAGCTCGCCGAGAATTCATTTCTATCTGGATTCTTCAGTGATTTTATACAATGTATGTAAGTAAAAAAAAAAACCGAACTTCGTCGGTACTTTGGAGATATGTAGTTGAAGAATAGAGGTAGCGATATGTAGCCATAAATGCGCACAAACTATTGCTTAAATATCCTGTTAAGTCTTTTTATTTTTATTGAAGTCTTTCTCTTTCCATTTATGTATGTATTTTTACTCTTTCATATATTTTCTTATATTTCATACATATTTATTGAAAATTACTTATGCAAATATAAAATCGATTTATCTCTCAAAGCATTTTGATAAGGCAAAAGTGCTGGAAGTGCAGAAAAGAGAAAACTTACATTTGCGTTTATATTTTTTTTTTTTTTTTGTTGTTCAATCATCGTTTTCATTCTTAATCCCTTGAAATTATGACGAAGTATTAAACTTTTATTTGATCTTTTGAGTAAAAGTAATCTTAAAAATTTTACATTGAAAATTGATCTAATGCTTTAGTGCCTTAATGCTTTTGCTACTTCTTCCATTGCAAAGATTTTACTTATTCCAAAGGAAGACTGTGGTATAGGATCCTTATTATTATTTTTTTTTTTGTTAATAGGTATTATTTTTTTTTGCTTTATTTTCTTTCAGATATTTTTTATGGTTTTTGTTATTTATTCATTGAATTCACTTTAAATCCACTTTTCATTATAAAAGAAAAGAAGACAAGGTTACTGCTGAATAAAACATGAATGTAGAATATACATATGTAGAAATCGTTGTGTTGCATCAAGTTTCGAGTTTTCAGTTTTCTATCGCAAATCGTAATAAGCTTGTAGTCGTGTTGTTGTAGTGTAGTGGAAGGAATATTTATTGGTAACCAGCAGGAAATTGTAACAGAAGAAATATTAATATAAAAAATATTCGTATTTTAGAATTTCTTTTAATGTTTCACGATTTGTTGAATACTGAATTCATTTTCCATTGCAAAGACTGACCAACACCAGAAGATCTAAGGCAGATTTATCGCATGACAAAAAAAGAAATGGCCATCACTTAATAAGCCCACTTAAAGTGATTGTAAAAATTACTTTTGTCGCTAAGTTGACAACACTCTATCCTGCCGTGAAGTTTGAGTGTGATCTGTCATTTTTATTTACAGTGCTCGATTATGTCAGTGCATCTCAAGTGTGTTTTGTGATTTTTACAATGAATACAAATTTGAAACAAAGAATTTTTCCCAAATTTTGTGTTGCAAATGGAAATTCGAATGCCAAATCTCTGAAAATGTTACCGTAGGCTTAGAGTGAGGCAACTAAATCAAAAATTCGTGCATATGAGTGGTACAGTGCATTAAAAAGCGATTGAGAAAAGCACTTTAAAGTCGATCAAAAGCCTAGGTAATGTTTGCTGTTTTCTTTAATTATCGTGTAATTGTGCACTCGAAATTCTTTCCATAAGGTCAGCCGATAAATTTAAGAATATTATGGGCGTTAAGTTCGGCCTAGACCCTCCAAGGGCTGTTAAAAGAAAAAAGAAAAGAATCTGGGCTTTATGCGGCATTTGAGAGAGCAAAGTCGTCGAAAAAGGCCAAGTTTGTGGAAAGGAAACTCATAAATTTTGCACCACGATAAAGCACCTTCTCACAAGGCTATTGTGAAAGAATTTCTGGGCAAAAACTCAACCAATATCATCGAACAACCACCGTATTCACCTGATGTGGCTCCTACTGATTTTTTTCTCGTTCCAAAACTCAAGTTACCACTTCGAGGAACCCGTTTTCAGTCGATAGAAGACATAAAAGAGGAGAACTGAATTCGATTTCGGAAAATGCGTCTGAAAAACATTTTCATCATCGAATTATTCGTTGGCATAAGTATATTATTGCGGAAGGGGCCTACTTTGAAGGTGATACAATAAATTTGAATGAATAATAAATATTTCGTGTGTTATTGACCAATTTCCGGAACTTTATCTTGTATATTGTACATATATCGTTCGAATGTGAGTATCAGTATTGAACTCGTTTCCTGCTTGGTATTTTTATATGTTAGTGCGTGTGCGTGTCCTTGTATGTTTTTATATATTCAGAACAATGTATGTGCCTTTTGAGATGTGCTGCTGTTTTACTTTTTAAAGCTTTGCGAATGGGTTTTCATTTTGTTTGCGTGTCATTTGACTTAAAGGGAATGCAGGACGTATGATTAACATGAACTTAAGTTTACAAAAATTATTACTAACTAATGTTACTTAGTTTATGTTTAAACTTATAAGATATTACTATATTACTTTTAAAAATGATATAAATCTTCTCAGTTGCTATTTAATGGCATTCAAAAATTTCTCCGACTTTCTTTGTTAATTTCCTTGGATTTTTATCAATAAATCTTTAATGCTTAATAATTAGTTAATTAACTTAATCTCGGAAAATTAAATGTACGTTAATATGTAGTACCTATACTCAAAGTCGTTCAGTGAAGTTAAAAACGTATGCGGTTACAACCACGTCAGAATGAACGTACGCGTTCGTGTATCGCTTAGCAACAAAACAGTAGAAACCAAAATTTTCTAGTATATGCTTATTGCCACAATCTATGATGTTATAGGTTCACACTAAATAGCAACAGTGCATATTCAATAGCCACTTGTATTCTGGTTTAAGTTGTTTGTATAAATATAAGTATGTACTCGTAGTAGGTATGTAAGTAATTTCCACCCTTCATATTTTCTCTCATATTTTGCTTGTTGTCGTATTTCGTTTTTTAGTATATGAGTACATACATATATCTTCTTAACTTCCTTTGCTGCTGAAATATGTTTCTGTGTATGTTCCTCAAAATGTTGTCACTTTACCCAAACGCATACCGAGTAATTTTCGTTGCTTTTTAGCACTCAATTTTGTCCAAATGGTGCTGCTACCCTCGACCAGTAAAAATTCATCGCATAAATCATCCGCCGTTGTCGTGTCTTTGGCACAATAATTATTATGATCCTCATGGTATTTTTCAGAGCGTGAATCACCCGATACGAAACCACTTTCAGGACGTGATAAAGATGCAGTATTCCAGGGTAGTTGTTGAAACCAGCGCGCAACTTTAGCGGTCGATGAAAGCTGTTGACAAGTGTGGTGGTGGTTTGTTGGTGTACGATAGTAAATAAAAACCAAAAACAAAAAAAGCAAAAAGAAGAAAATAAACAAATGAATAAAAAATTATATGTAAGTATGTTTGTATGTATAGGTTTATAAGAAAAATTGGTTGTTGTGAGATACCGCGAAAAGAACATAACCGTTGTAAAAATAATATTAAACACTATAAAACATGATGACAATTAATTTAGATTTTATGGAGCATAACGCCATGAAACCGAAACGAACGGCAACCAAGAACAACAGAAAGAAGCAGCAGCGATTTTTACTTGCTGCCAGCTACTTATTTTGCTGATTTACTACAATTTATAATGACTGTGACTGTGTGAGTGTTTGCGAGTGTTTAAGTAAAGGGATTTCCTACGGAAGTATTAAATTTATGCACACACACACACACATACGCATGAACACGCGTGTGCAATTTAAAGTGGCAGTAATAGCTGCTTCTATTTTCTTATTTTCTGTGCATTTTCGTTGCCTTTCCTTTTTATTAGAGAATTCCCTCCTACAAGTATGCTTCGAAAAAAGTTTTGTGCACCAGTTTTAATATAAACTCATCAACGTTAATTTCATTACCCAGAAACAAAAATCGTCATTAAACAATTTGTCGGAGGCAATGGCAAACCTACAAGAGTAAAAATTGCCTATGAAAAGCTTTCACTTCGCCTTTCGGATTCGGCATTAAACTGTAGGTCCCTTCCATTCATGTACAAATATAACACACACAACATGAGTGGATGCGAAAAGCTCGGCCTAGGCCCTCCATGGGCTTTTGTGCCATTAAAAGTAAAGTAAGTAAAGTAAAAGTGTGCAACATTTGTGTGTGTATGTGTATTGGTGTTGCCAGATAAAGTTTGTCGAATTCCTCAAATTAAATCCATGAATTCCCCAATTTCGAAAAAATTTCCAACAAACAAATAAAAAAGTCAAAAATCTTATGTTTTTAGATCATCCCAAATTTAGTTTTTAATATTTTTTGAGACTATACTTTTCTCTCATATTTTAGTGCACAAAATTCAAAGTTTCGCCAATAACGTATGAAGCATAGAGAATTCCTCACAAATATTAAAAAGTTTCCCATCTCCCCACACCTGGGTAAGGAAATTTGTGTAATTTCCCACAACATGGCACACCTGATATGTACGCTAAATTAAACTGATTCATAGGTTAGTTTTTATTTAGCAGCTATTAGTATTACACGTGTTTCGATCCGCAATTTGCTTTTATTTTGGATGGAAAAACATGCGAAGAAATAAAAGCGAAGTTGGATGCTGTCTATGGGGACCCTTCACCATCTATTACAACCGTGAGATATTGGTTCAACGAATTTAAACGTGGTCGTACATCTGTTTTTGATGAGGAGCGCCCAGTCCGCCCGGCAGACGTGGCTACCGAGAAAATCGTTGAAAAGGTCCACGACATGATTCTCGCTATGCCGAACGAAAGTGCGCGAAAGTGTAGGAGTGTCGTACGGAATGGTTATTAATATTTTACATGATAGGTTAAGCATGAGAAAGGTGTCGGCCCGATGGGTACCGCGATTGCTTACGGTGGATACGGAATTGTCGCGGCCAAATTGCATAAATTGAACTACGAATTTCTGCCACACCCACCGTACTCGCCCGACTTGGCTCCCTGCGACTTCTTTCTGTTCCCCAACATGAAAACGCGGCTCGGGGGGAAAAAATTCAGCTCAAACGAGGAGGTTATCGTCGAGACAGAAGCGTATTTTGAAGAGTTTGACAAATCGTATTTTTTGGAGGGGTTAAAGAAATGGCAGAAACGTTGGGAAAAATGTATTGCACTAAAAGGAGATTACGTTGAAAAATAGAGAGAAACAAATTTGTGGAAAACTTGCCTCTTCATTCCTAACACGGGTACTTATTGATCTACCCTCGTATAGTGCTTATGGAGAGCGATACACATACATATATTATACGAGTTTGTGCGTGTGTCTGTGCTTACGCATTCGTGATATTCCCTAGCGAAATTGTTCCTATTTAAAACATAAAAATACGCATAGAATGTTCCAAAAATAAGGTATCGTAAAAATTAAAAAAGTTTTGGAATAGTTTCATTCCCATATTATTTTTTTACACTTTTTTGGTAGACGCTGCGGAAACAGTAAACCTTGGTCTGAGCATAACTCAAAGGCTACCAGAGACTTGGACAGTTTTACCAGTAACCATTTGATTTAATGCCAAATTAAAGCTTTTAAATTATTCTTTAAATCATTTTTCAATACGCCTTAAAGTATAAACGCTTCCTATAATTTCTGTGCACACTTAGTTAATTTTGTGTGTGTATGTAACTATGTATGAATATGGCGAAATGTTCATACTTCACCTTTCACCTACCACACAATTTCATTAGCCATTTTATGAATTGCATGAACAGTAAATTAATGTGAATATTTTTTATATTTTAATTAAAACTTTTCGGAGAAATTTAAGAGTCAGTAATGACTATTAATTGTTCGCTAGCTGCGCTCTCTCTACATAGTAGTGGGTACTTTTCAGAGTAAAAGCTTGAAGGTTTGAGGGTGCATAATTGATTAGTGGCATCCTTAATCCGTAAATAAGGCGGAAGAATTTACATACTTACAACACATCGCTATTATTATTGCAATATTAGAAATGTATGCAGATTTTACTAGTGACAAGCTTTCTCTTCAATAACCTTGTTAGTTTACACAAAATAGTTCAAAGGTTGGAAAAATTTTTTTTTAATGTAAAACAATTAAAATTAAAATGAAATTCAAAAAAAAATATTTGTAAAAATATTAGAAAACAAAGAGTCAATATGCAAGTAGAGGCTTTGGCTTATTTTGTATTATACTAATGCATAAAATCGCTCGAAAAAAAGGAAAGAAAAAGGCAAAAGTATCAAAACATTAATACTAAATATTATTAGACTTGAAGGAAATTTCCTCAAAAAAGTTTAGAAGTTTAGAAGGATCTTGTATTTAACCAATTTTGACCATAGATCCACTCAAATATAAATACATGAGTTCTGACGTCACAAATTTCTGTTGAACTCACTCATTCTTACTTTTCCTTAATACTAACTTTATCACCTCTGGACGAAAGACTCGTCTTTCAACTTTAAAATAATTTTTTGTTTAGTTCATTTTCCAAATCACTTGAGTTCGGGTTAGAGATTACTCGTGAGAGTTAAGTTATAACCTTACTAACACCAAAATCACTTTTGCAATACATTTTTAAATAGCTTTTTTATTATGGTATTTATTAAATAATTTTTTACAATTATTGATTGCAAATTATTTTTATATTATTTATTTTAACTTAACACTTTTACACGCTTAAATACTTACACTAAAAAATTAATATGAAATTTGTTTTTAATTAAATTTTTTTTTGTTTTTTTTGTTTTTGTGATATATTTTTAACTAAACTAATTGAGCTTTGTTTTGTTATTATTTTTATTTAGGTATAGCACATTTATTGGCTTGCAGTCAAATTATTTAACTGACTTTTTCAAATTAATTCTATAGAAACAAAATCATGCATAAATTTAAAACTTAAATATTTTTTTTACTTATAATTATTGAATCTATTTATAATTAGTTATTGTGATATATGTAAATATTTGTTGGTATTATAATAGCTCATAAATAATTGATATGAATTGAGTTTAAATATTTTAGAATATTGAATAGAAACATAGTGAAGAAGAACAAGAGTAATATTTTAGTATTTTTTTTTTACTTGTGTCAAGGTTTGAATTACATACATAAGTAAAATCTTAAGGTAGGTTGAAGCAGAACTAAAGAGATTTTACATACTTTTAATAGAATCGTATAAGCAACGTGTATGTAGTATAATGATACAACGATAGTTATTAGCTTTTAATAATTTCTGTTGAAGCTTCAGCAAAATGTTAATTTCTTCTACTTCACTTAAGTAAAGGAGTAATAAAAAATATTTATCCCGGTCAAAAAACTATGCATCACTAAAATATTTGTTACTTTTTCTCTTCAAAATCCATTCAATCTTGAAGCTATTCAAATTTCTCTGGGTGTGTGGAAGTCTATGATTGTGCTGAACTCTTAACATAAAAATATATGATTTTGTTTACAATTTATTTTCTTTTTGAAGTGAAACTTCTTGTGGGAGGGTACTGAAATCTGGATCGGCAACTTTTTGTGTGACAGATTATTTTATTTTGTTTGGCTTTCTATGTACACTAAAAAAATGACAACAAAATATATTTCTCTCACTCTCTTTATTGAGGAATATAATAGAAATGTTACGCTGCAACACATAGATTGGTGGAGAGTGAAACGGTGTAAACAAAAGAGTGAGTAAATAAAATCCAATCCTGCAAGACCAACAAAAACAGCACTCTTTCTCTCTCTCTCACCCAAAGGAATATCTCGCCAAAGCAACAATACCAATAATAACAGTAAGCTCCTCTGAAGTCAATCACTCGTTAATATAAAAATTACTCAATTGTTCTCAGTCGACCGCGTGCATATGTACACATAAGTTGACATTGAGAGAGCCGGCGTCTCTGCTTGTACTCTCAACATAAGCTTTCAGATAGGGGGTGGTTTTTTCATACTTTTTTTTTTTGTATGGGGACCGACCCGCTCTATTGTACTGCATTGGCCTGATATCTATACAACAAACGTTTCAATTTACTTACCATAGTATGAAAAGGGTCCGACCACAATACCCGCTCTCTAAAGGGTGTTATTTCTAGAAGTGTGGTTTTCAATCTGGCAATACTTTTTTCGGAGTTGGCCTTTTTGACAGGTGTCACTTGATTTATGCTCAGCTTGGTTTGCCATTTTATAATGAATATACTTACGATTGAAGAATGTTTGCAAATTATTGAAATTTATTATGAAAATTCGTACTCTGTAAAACTTGAGCTAGCGCAAAATTGTCTTCAGCGACGATGTTAATTTTTGGCTCAATAGATTCGTGAATAAGCAGAATTGCCGTATTTGAAGTGAAGATCAGCCAGAGGCAATCCAGCAGCTACCAATGCATCCCGAAAAATGCACTGTTTGGAGCGGTTTATGAGAAGGCGGCATCATTGGGCCGTACTTCTGCAAAGACGATGAAGGCTGTCAATGGAGAAAGGTACCGTTCGATGATAATACGCTTTTTTTGTCGAACATGCAAGAATTGGACTCGGCCGATATGTGGTTCCAACAGGACGGTGCCACATGCCGCATGTCACACTGCACGCGAAACCATGCATCAATTGAGAGGCGAATTTGGTGAGCAGTTAATCTCACGTTTTGGTGTAGTCAATTGGCTTCCAAGATCGTATGATTTGACCACGTTAGACTATTTTTTGGGGAGCTATGTTAAGTCTCTTGTCTATAGGGACAATCCAAATACGATTGCTGCTTTGGAAGCCAACATTGAACGCGTCGCGTCATCGGTGAGATTCCGGCCGAAATGTGTGAAAAAGTGTGCCTAATTTTGACCTTCAGAATGGACCACTTGAAGCGTAGCCGCGGGCAATATTTAAGTAAAATTATCTTTAAAAAGTAAATGGCACAAATTGATTTATCGATCCAAATACAAATTTCATTCACTTTAATAAAATTTCTGTTTTTTTTTTTCATTTTCAAAAACTAAACTCTTATAAAAATCACCCTTTATATTTCATTTGAGTTGACTTTTTCAATAAGTTGCTTTTACATTTTTGCTTTTCATTGAGTCAAATAGAATGAAGATCGTAATAAGAGAGCGTGAGGAAACATAGAAAACGTAAAAACCAGATTGATGCATAGAAGTGCAACAAGTTTCACTTCACGCGTGAGTTCTTAAACTCTCACATTTTTTAATTGCGTTTACTAAAATTAATACTGTCAAAGCAAACTATTTATACTCCGATCTATACACGTACATAAGTACATATATGGACAAGGTGGGGAAGAAGTAATACCATAATCTCCTTTTTCCCAGAAGTCTATTTCAAGGTGTAAAATTTATGACAAGTTGAAAAAATTATATCGGTCGAATGACCACCTCCTGAGTTGATGGGCATTTGTGCTGGTTTTACGCTATTTGTGCTCCAAATTGGTGACTTGGAGATGCGAATCGCTCAATTGCTTGTTGTCAATTAATTCTCTATCTGTCTATAACATATATACCATAAGTCTCAAAGCACAATGACATTTGACGCCATTTGCAAAAATTATGGCACATTCACATTATAACATTACTTTTGCCCCACCTTGTATATGCAACAATTATTGGCACGAATAAAGGTGAATAACTTAATATACATAATTAGGTAGTAGCTAGGTATAAATCTAGTATAAGAATATTGAGAAAATTAAAATAGTGTTAATGCATTTACATTTCTACTATACACATACCTAAAATTACATACATACATATGGTATACACTATAATAACTCGAGCATATGTATTGCATACTCGTACTTATGTACATTTAATAATACTCCTAATAGTGACCTCATAGTATAAGTATTTAACAAGTAAGTAAATAGTATTTGTAATCAGGCAAGAATGCGTTTACGACACACAATGATTTGAGTCTATTTCGTCGTGTGTCTCGCCCATTGCGTACGTTGTACTTGCGTCATCATTTGGCTGCGATTTGGCACTTTCTCGCTGGTGCTACGCGTTATAAAACTAGGCGTAGCCGAGAGTTTACGCTGATTTGTAACGTTGCCCGCTTCATCGGTCACTTTCAGCATGACCGTATTGAAACGTGTCTCACTGTTATTGTTGTTGTTATTATTCATATTACTGCGCGACCGTGGCGATGATGGTGAATCCATCGTCGAGGAAGAACGACTAGTCTCACGTGTACCCGGGGAGCAGCCGGCGATGTTGCCATTCGATGTTGAGGCGGAGATTTGCGCTAGCGGTGTCACCAGCAAATGCTCATCCAGACTGTTTAGGTTTTTATCGATGCTCAAGCGCATCTCATCATTGATGAGCGGACTGTTCGTATAGGAATTGCGATTGAGTGTGCTCATCGGTGAAGGTGTTAGATTTCCACCCAGCGAATTCTGCGGTGAGCTCAGGTAATTATAATTGCTGGCGCTGTTGTTGTTGTTCGATGGACTGCATGACATGGGATTCACAAAGAAGAAGGAATTATTCGGTGACGGTGTTGGCTGTTGTGTGCTGGCAATGGCAAGTGGTGAGCCATTTATGGTGAGCGCATTTGATGTGCTGCTAGTGACTCCAGTTGCCCCAAGGTTTAAAGCCTGCAAACGATTCAACAACTCTTGATTCACCTGAAACAAATCCTTGGAGAGTGCATCTTGTTGGTGCTGGGTCGTTTGTGCATTTATGTGCTGCAATTGATTGCTAATTGATTGCAATTGATTCATCGACGGGTATGGACTGGTTGAGAGTGCTGAGCTAGCATTGCTGCTGGTTGGATTTGTTGTCGCGACATTTGTTGTTGCCACATTTAGATGTAATTGAGATTGATGCAGTGATGTGCCGGTGGTAGGTGTGCCAGGTGTTAAACCTTGTTGCTGCTGCTGTGTGGCTGGTGGCGTAGGTTGCTGCTGTAGATTGACGGCTGCATTGATGTTGTGGAAATTCTGCAGATTTTGACTTTGTTGATTGAGACCGCTCAGTTGATGACTCAGCGATGTCAATTGCTGATTAATGGAGCCCAAATTACTAATCTGCTGGTTGATCGTTGCCAGATTGTTGTTATTGCTGGTAGCCTGCAGCAACATCTGCAATTGTGACTGTTTGTTCGGCAGTTGGTAAAGGGAAGGAAAAACGTGATAGTTTTGTTTTTTTTTTAATTAAAATTACCAATTTTCAATTCAATTTGAAACACGAACGTAGTTAACTCAACAACACTGAAAACGTATGAAAAGTAAAAGTAAAAAAAAAAGAAAGCACACAAACTTAAACTCACATAAAAACGATAAGTTTTCGAAGCACTTTGCAGCTAAATATTTCTATTATTACGGCATGCTGCATTGCGCAAAATTATAAAATATAAAAAATAAATTAAATTAAACGAAATTGTAATCATAAAAGATGCCAAGCTTGTGGTTTCAATTCAGAGCGCTAAAACTATCCACAAACTGATATTAGAAGCTTTTTTCATATGCACAAATTAAGTTAGGGCAACTGAACTGCAATCTTAATTTCTCAATTTTTGAGCAGAAAAATAAACACAAATCTGCTGCCATGGTTGATTAAATGTCCACCGTGTATTGTTTCTGAAGAAGAGTATTCGTAAATTAAAACCCCAAACCATAGAAAGATTGCAATTTAGCAATAAAGATTCGAGTATTTCTGTAATATTTGAAGACTCCATCCTGCAGTTCAATTACCTTAATTTTAAACAGATTAACCATGCATAAAAGTGCACTAAATAAAATAGCATTCCACAACAAAACTTTATAAACATATTGCATTTCAAACAAGGAAGGAAAATTGCTTCTAATCACCTGTGGTGCCAGGCCAATATTGGCGGATGTCAATCCTGCAGTCTGCTGCTCAGTGTATGCGCCCAATGAAGCTAAATGTTCCAATAGCTCACGATTTTGTTGCAGCAATTGTTGAGTTCGTGCCTTTTTGAGAAACAGAACATTGAAATATACATATATGAAAAATGGTATTGAGTGCAACAACGTGCCACAAAATGTGCTTACCTGTGCCTCAATGCGTGCATTTGTCTCCGAGATGAGTTGCTCACGCACCAGCATCAATTGCGCCAGGGCTTGACGAGTCTGCATTGCCTGCGCCTCAAGTTGATCCTTCAGTTTGAGAATTTCACGACTTGGTGATGAGGGAGTGGTGGGTGATTGTGATTTATCCTCATCGGTCTGAAAGAAACAAAAAAAACCAAAGATGGTAATGTGACACAATGCGCAATAAATAAATTACTTTATATTCAAGCAATTAAAATAAATCGAGTAAAGTGAAGCAAAGATTCACAAATACACAAATACACAGATACATTCACAGATACACAAATACGCCGCAAATAAGTCAATCAATCATTTAATTAATGCAGACATTAATTAATCGTAATTGATAATCACCACAATAAAAAAAAAAAAAATCTTCGCTTCACCGTACAATAATTTTATTTGATTTATTTTAATGTATTTATTTTTAGTTTTTTGTATTTGTGTTATTCTTCCCTTAATGCTTCGATTTCCAATTTTAATTAATTGTTTATTTTTTGTTAATTGAAATAAGCTTGAAATCGCAACTGTAAATAAACACAGAATCTCATTTCAATTAGATTTTAATTCAAACAATTTAATTATTATTTTTTTTCTTCGAAAATATCCAACAATAATAACGTGCTGTGTATTTTTAAAAATTAGGCTAATTTTATTCAAAAACTCATCACCATTCAATTACGATTTTTTATTTTTATTTCAATTTCTATTCCAACTTTTCTCGGTTTAAAAATTTTATATATCATACTTATATTTTTCTTAACTACATACTACATACAATTTCCCGCCCCCCCTTTTCCTAAGTCACTTTGTGTTACATTGCGACTCGTGCTCGAACTAGTTGGCAAATGCCATACCACATTTCGCGTATTCATCATAAGAAATACTAAAGGCAATTTTCCACATGCGGCTATGTTTGCAAACAGAAATATGGATTTAGGAAAATCGAAAAATCAAACAATTTTTTTTAGCAAAATCATAAAAATTGTGTCTATTTCCAGCACCATTTATGTATCTATGAGAATTTTCCGACTGTTAGTGTTGGGGAAAAACTCATTTAAACAACATTTATTTGCTATTAGTTTTCTTTTTTATTTGATATTACCACAATCTACTACACTAGTCAGTAAAATAAAATACACTCACATCCACGCTTTTTAATATTATTAAAATACAGGAAGTTAAAAGACGAAGTCTTTTCATTTTTGTAGACGAAAAACCGAGATTTGTGGAAATTAATCTGCTAGGAAGGCATTGAAATGCCTCAGAAGGAGTTTCTAGAGAAAAACTTTTACTTTTATTTCTTTTAATGGCACAACAGCTCATCGAAGGCATAGGCCGAGCTTTTCGCATTCACTTATGTTAAATGGAATAGTAGGGATCTACAGTTTTATGGCGAATACAAAAGGGGAAGTGAAAAGTTATTTTTAGGCAAATTTGATCGCTGCAGGTTTGTCATTTCATGGCAAGAGGCCGTGTAGAACAATTATTTGTTAAAATTTTTTAATTTTACCTGTGCCGAAGTTTAAACCCTAGAATGTCAAACCCTAGAATGTCACCACTGCGACCACAACTTTAAAATACACACAAAAACTTTTACTTCAAACCAATAACGAAATAACGAAACAAAAAACGAAATAAATTTAAAATATAAAATTTAGTGGTGCAAAGAGTAATAATATGTTTCAACCAAAACATATTTTCTAAAACAGCTGTTCTGGTTTTGGTTTGGTTCGAGTGACAAAAAATCCAAACAGTTTCATGGTTCATGGTTCATGGTTCGGTTCAAGTAACTCAAACTGCAGATGGTTTGATTCAAAACCGGTTTGCATTCCTGGTTGTAATACTAAAAGAGAATTTTCTATTGAATATTTTTGCTAAACAAGTTATAGTTCAAGCTGCTATTTTAATGATGAAGTACAGAAAGTTCAAGACCAAGAGATTTTCTAAGCGAGACAAATTTGTTCCTGATCAAAGGAGAAACAATTCTAGTTTTACATCAATACTCCACCTCCCCTTCATACCCATACATATTTTGGGAGTTTTAATAAATTTTATATATACTATATGGCAAAAAATTTTCTATACTTTCAACAATATGCAAATTTGGAAAGTTTTATTTATAAATTTTATGAAAAACATCTAGAATGGGGATAAGGAAGAGTATAGATACTATTTAAAAAAAAACTGCAATGAGTCCCTTCTGCTCTCGTGATGTGTTGTGATAACATCATAATGATAAATTAAATTTTTAAGTCCAAAATATATGTAGATTACATTTCCAAATTGCTTCGAATTAAATATCTTTGAAGGAGGTGTCCATGATATGCGCTAGATTAAAGTGTTTAAATACGCAATGAGTAAATTTATTTCATTTAACTAGCTCAATTAAAATGGCCTCAAAGGTACATAACGTCGTAACATTTCATGAGGTTTTTATCAATAAGTTGAATATATTTTATGGATTCTTTAAATTAAAAATGGTTAGTAGAAAGAAGTATTCGAAAAAATTGTAAAATAGTAGTAGAAAATAGTAGGGAAACAAGTATTAGAAAAGTAGTAAAAATAGTAGCAGAAAAATGGTAATAGTATTAGAAAAAGTGGTCGCTGTGGCGTAGTGGTAGTGCGTTGGACTGCTACGCAGAATAGAATGTCCGGGGTTCGAATCTCGGCACAGGCAAAATCAAATAGTAGAAAAATTAATTTTTCTACATGGCAGCACCTCTTGGCAGGCAATGGCAAACCTCAAGAGTAAAAATTGCTATGAAAAGCTTTTCACTTCGCCGTTCGGATTCGGCATTAAACTGTAGGTCCCTTCCATTCCATTCATGTACAAATATAACACGCACAACATAAGTGGATGCGAAAAGCTCGGCCTAGACCCTCCATGGGCTGTTGTGCCATCAAAAGTTAAGTAAAGTAATTAGAAAATTATTGGTAAAATAGTAGTAAAAGAAAAATTTTTTTTTTTTTTTTTTTTTTGATTCATTTAACACACATGGTGAACCTCTATGAACGCAGAGCATTGTGTTGAATGGAAGGAAGATTGATAGGTGGGAGGAAGATTGGAGAGGGAATGCAATCACACAGGATACCGATAAAGACATAGACAGCCATTGTGGGAAGTGTTATGCCTTTACCACAATGAACTTCAATTTATCAGTGTCCACTATGACCGCATGTAGCGCCAAAGGCCAAGCTTTCGGCATCCACTCATGTTGTGTGGGTTATATTTGTACATGAATGGAAGGGACCTACAGTTTTATGCTGAATTCGAAAGGCGAAGTGAAAAGCTTTTCATAGGCAATTTTTACTCATTGCCTGCCAAGAGGTGGTTACGTGTATAAATTTTGATGTTGTTTTTTTTTTTTGTGTAATATTTTTTTATTTTGTTTTTTTCCTGTGCCGAGATTCGAACCGCTGACACTCTGTGTAACAGTCCAACGCACTACCGCTACGCTACAGCGATCACAAATAGTACATAGTAGAAATAGTAGTTATCCTAGTGGTCGTTGTGGCGTAGTTGGTAGTGCGTTGACCTGCTACGCAGAGTGTCCGGGCTTCAAATTTCGGCACAGGCAAAATCTAAAAGTAGAGAAAAACATTTTTTCAACACGGCACCGCCACTTGGCTGGCGATGGCATACCTCCAAGAGTAAAAATTGCCTATGAAAAGCTTTTCACTTCGCCGCACGACGAGATTGGACCATTAAAAGAGAAATAGTAGTAGTAGAAAAGTAGTAGAAATTGTAACATCGCCCGACACTAAATCAATCCTTTTTCCTTTTAAACCGCTTTCAATTCACACCCTCGCTAAAAAAGTTTCACTTCAGAAAACAGCAAAAAATAAACTGACTGGAAATTGATGAAAATACCCTCCAATAAAAATAAAATATCGCTAAAGAAGATATAAGTCTATCTTTCTTCAGCAAAACTGTTCAACGGAATTTCCTCTTTCAGTATTATACAACGATTACACTGTTGCCCACAGAAATTTGTATTTTGTTTGTCTGTGTAATCTTCAAATTCCTGCGCGTGAATTTTTTATAAACTCCAGAGGCTGTTTACACGTGCGCAAGTAAGTATGAAAGGCTGTGCGAGAGAGACAGGTAGAAAAGTAAGTTTTGTAGTATGAATGAAGTAGAAGTTTTGAGTCTGTTCTTTTTTACTGCTTCACCCTTCTACCATTCTCTCTCGCACAATCTTTCTATATAGTCTCTAAAGAAAATTCGCTCAATGGAAAATTATCATTGGTGCAAGCTGAAAACTGTAGACTTTCTTCTGTAAATAAGTGTATTCGTAGTTGAGCAGATCAAAATGCGTTTTTGCGCGCATTTACTTCGTATCTATTTTTACTCACATCTCGCTGAAACATCAAAGTGCAAAGTTGAAACATGTTTATATATTTTCTACTACTACTATACTACTATTCTGTGTGCACCCAGGAATATTTAGTAAATTGGATTTCGTTTTGATTTGATTTTGAGCTTTCGTTTATTTGCATAGGGATTGATTTGATGATATTGTTTACACATAGAAATATAAATTTTTTTTATCTCCTCTACGTTTTTGTCCAAACAGAAATTCAAATAAAAAAAATAAATAAAAAGAAGAAAAGAAAAATAACAAAGAATAAAAATGCAAATAAAATGCTAAACAAATATTTAATAATATATTTTGCAGATACTCGTTCACACATTTGAAGATTTATTGAATTTTGTAGTTGCACAGTAACGCAAAATGTTAGCATGACAACAGTAAAGGAAAAGTAGAAATTGTACGAAATTGTAGGAAAACTTACCAACACACTTGGCGATTTTCGCATATTGAGATTGGTTTGTGGCACTAATTCCAGATGATTTGGTCTTTGTGGCGGTTTCAAATCCTGCGTTACATGCATGTGTTCTACTGAAAGAAAAACAAAAATAGAACAGAAATAAAATTTTTTATAATTCCAATTAGCAAGCACTAACTATTTTTAAGTAGAATCAATTAAAACATTTTTATTTTGATGATTACAAAAGGCAGAAAAACAGAAACAAATTGATTTTCATTGGACGTTTTTCGTTTTTGAACTCGTCAAATAGTTGAGCAATTGTTGCTTTCACTTTTTACTCGCTACATATTTAACCCAGTACCAAGTACCACCTGCGTAGGACGCATGGTACACAATAAAAATTGCTTTTAATTACAGGCTTAATTGCTTTAATTTCTTCACTCACACGCCAATTCAATGTTAACATATTTACTTTATTATACTCACTGCCACTTCCCTGATCAAGGTGAAAATGTTAATACAATCTGACATAATTTATTTTTATAAACACATAAGCTTCTCTCTCTCTCTCTCTCTCTCTCTCTCTCTCTCCACTTTCATGGCACGCTGCTGACTTTTTATTTACAAACAATATTTTATCAAATTTATTTTTCTAAATGTTTCATTTAAGTAGTAGCAGCATTTATATTTACTTAAGCCTTGACATGTACAAGCACTTTTCATTCAATCCATTATAACAACAATAATAACAACAAACAAGTTAACACTAAGTACAAAATTTCAACATTTCTCACAGTTAGGGGTGGCACAGCCACATCCTTGATGATGTTGATAATGTGAATACAAAAAATGGAAAACAAATTGAGTATGGAAAGTTTTACTAGTGCGCATTGACAAGAGCAAATTAATTTTTATTAAATAAACTTAATCAAAAGTTTTCCACTACTTAAAACACTCAAACAATTTAAAGTATTCATAAAATAGAATGTATGCTTAATTAAAAATCCAAGCCAAATTGGTTTGGAGTGGTTTGCAAATTGTTAACCACGTGCGTTTTTAGAGCTTAAGTAAGAAATTTAGAATTCATTAGGGCTAATTGATGTAAAATTGTATTTTATTAAATATTGCATTTATTTTCAAGTTGCTTATTTACATTAATTAGTTTAAATTAGAATATTTGAAGAAAGTTTACAAGATCAAAAATTTCTACTACTTATATACATATAAATTTAAATTATTGCTGTTTAAATTTGAATACTTCTTTTATTTCTTCAGAATATTTGCCATACTCTCGATAGTTTTGGAACATGTAGTGTTTATGTAGAACAATTATTATGCTTCAAATTTATATAAGAATTATATACTTAAGAACATCTAAGAGGTTTCTTAAATAGACTAGAAAAAGAAGCGTACAATTCTGGGAAAAATATCAAAAAACTCACTACAAGGAAGAGCCATCACGTTTCTAAGGATGATTAATGTTAATTCACATGCCAATTTTATTTGAATGATAGCTTTGGCCTGATACACAAAATGTCCGGGGTTCAAATCTCCCAATAGTCAAAATCAAAAATGTGGAAAGAACTATTTTTGTATGCGGTACCAGGCTTTACTCCGCTAAAGGACTAAAATTTACTTCAGAAAAACTTTTCACTTCGCCGTTCGGACATGGCATAAAACTGTAAGCCCCTTCCATTAATGTGCAAATATAATACGCACAACATGAGTGGATGTGAAAAGCTCGACACAGGCTGTTGCGCCATGGGCTATTGCGCCATTAAGAGAAAGAAGGTAGCTCAAATTTCGCTGAAAAATTTTGTATATCTTTTTAGCCGCAATGCAATGTTTGAAACCAACATGCAATTTAAATTATTCCACTACTGAAAAGTTCCGAGATAGATCTTTCAAAACATATACAGGGTGTTTTTTTTTTGTAGAAGTGTGGTTTTCCAGAAGAAATAAAACGCATATAATTTAATGTTATGGCCAAGAATTTAGCTTTATTATAAACATAAGGATTTTCCTTTACTTACTTTTAATGTCACAACAGCCCATGGAGGGCCTAGGCCGAGCTTTTCGCATACACTCATGTTGTGCGTGTTATATTTGTACATGAATGAAAGGGACCTACAGTTTAATACCGAATCCGAACGGCGAAATGAAAAGCTTTCATAGCAATTTTTACTCTTGTAAGTTTGCCATTGCCTGCCAGGAGGTGGTGCCGTGTAGAAAAATTATTTTTTCTACTTTTTGATTTTGCCTGTGCCGAGATTCGAACCCCGGACACTCTGCGTAGCAGTCCAATGCTTTACCACTACGCCACAGCGACCACTAAGGATTTTCCATTATGTTTTAAAAACGTTTTCGGGCAAGTGATTCGAATAAATTCGAGCCGAGAGTCCCAATTTCTTCGTAGACAAGCGACTTCACATAACCCCACAAAAAATAGTCCAGCGATGTTAAATCGCACGATCTTTGAGGCCACGCCACAGGCCCACGACGCGAGATAATGCGCTCACGGAAAGTATCCTTCAATAAATTAATTGTTTCGTTGGTTGTATGGCATGTAGCGCCGTCTTGTTGGAACCAAAGGTCGTCCACATCAACATCCTCCAATTCACAATTCAGGCACGAAAAAGTCATTAATCATGGCTCTATAGCGTTCCCCGTTGACTGTAAAATTATGACCGGCTTCATCTTTGAAGAAATATGGACCAATGATTCCCTCTGCCCATAGAGCACACCAAACAGTGACTTTTTGAGGATGTAACGGCATCTCAACAATGGATTGTGGATTATGATCACTCCAAATGCGACAATTTTGGTTATTAACGTACCTATTCAACCAAAAGTGAGCTTCATCGCTGAACAAAATTTTCTTGTGAAAATCGGGATCGGTGGCCATCTCGTTTTGGTAATAAATTTGCACGATTTGCAAAACGTTGTTCAGGAGTAAGTCCATTCATTATGAAATGGCAAACCAAACTGAGCATAAATCAAGTGACAGCTGTCAAAAAGACAAACTCCGAGAAAAATATTGACAGATTGAAAACCACACTTCTAAAAAAACACCCTTTACTTTCATATATTTAATAAGTTATTTATCATATACCAATTAATCTTTCCGGTAGTATATAGTATTGTATAGTGATAGACATACAAAGGGCTAGAAGCAGCGAACCCAAATTAGAAGCTTACTTCATGTGATACAAACACTTAATTTCTCTAACGTTAAATTATGGTACATTAAAAATGAGACTTACGCATACCATTAAGTGTTATTGGTTCATTGTCCTTAAAACCGATTGTGTGGAGTCAGCACTTAAGGGTTGCAATTACAACATCGAGAATGTAAAGCCTATTCAAAAAGTTCCATTTTTAAATCGTCGAAGATTTTTAGATGTGCTTAAACGATTTGTTTTTACTTTCAAGGATACATATCCCACTTCTAGTATCGCTAATATATTCAATCAGTGAACTTAGATAAGCTAGGCCTAGGCCCTACATGGGCTGTTGTGCCATTAAAAGTAAAGCAAAAAGAACTTAGATATACAGAAAATTGTTCGCCCTATATGTGAATAATCTCATTTCAAAATAGCTATGATTTGATCAGGCAGAGCAGCTTACTATACTGAACAAATAAAGTGGTGGCAAATATTTCAAAAAAAAAAATAATTCGTTGTTTCTTATAATCAAATATTTTTGCCAATTTCGCAATTCACTACTTTAGCCACACCTGCAAGTGGTTTATTTATTTTATCTTCTGACAGATGACAATCGTTTAATAATAATAGTGAGAGTAAAGTAATAAAAGTAATTTTTATAGACTCAAAAAACAAAACACTCATACGACTGGAGGGGCCGTTTAGTGCTGTTTACTTAGCACAAGCAATAAATCCATTAATTGCATTAGAAACTCAAAAAGTGCCATACATATATTATGTATAAGCTGCCATAATATATTATAAATATGTATTTATAATATCAATGATCTCATTTTGAAAGAAAAATAAAAATAATGACGTTTGCTCATATGCACTCGTATGTGTTGCTCATTTGGCGCATGCAATAATTTAAAATTCATGTAAGGAGCTTAAACAGAAGTGAATAAACGGAGAAAAAGAAAAAAAGATAAGAAGTAGAAAATAAATGGTGTTGACACACGCATACATGCATACTTTAATACGTCCATACGAACGCTGGCAGTGGTACAACAAGTCAGGCAGTAAGTGTGACATGATAGACAGAATTATTTACATTTAATATTTTCCGCAATACAAATTATTTTTCTTACATTTTCTGAATAAATATTTTTAATGAGAATAGCATTAGCTTAAACACAAAGTATTGATAGAAATCAGTAAGGGATGGTTTAAATTATTTTGCTGTTTTCCTAGGAAATCTGTGTATGCATTTTGTTAAAAATCAACACCATGTATATTTCTGTTGCTAGTATGGAATTGAACAGCCCCAGCTTCCCCTAAGAACAACCAACACGCTCATTGTAAAGGGTGATTTTTTAAGAGCTTGATTTTTGATAATTCAAAAAAACACAGAAATTTTACAAAAGTGAATGAAATTTTTATTTGAATCGATAAATCAATTCCTACCATTTACTTTTTAAAGATAATTTCACTTAAATGTTGCCCGCGGCTACGCTTCAAGTGGTCCAATTGTGAAGGTCAAAATTTGGCACACTTTTTCACACATTTCGGCCGGAATCTCATAAATTATGCGTTCAATGTTGGCTTCCTAAGCAGCAATCGTGTTTGGCTTGTCTCTATAGACAAGAGACTTAACATAGCCCCACAAAGAATAGGTGAACGGGGTTAAATCACACCATCTTGGTGGCCAATTAATTGACAGCACCAAAACGTGAGATTAACTGCTCATCAAATTCGCCTCTCAATTGATGCATGTTTTCGCGTGCAGTGTGACATGTGACATGTGGCATGTCGCACCGTCCTGTTGGAACCACAAGTCGGCCGTGTCCAATTTTCGGCAAAAAAAAGTCTGTTATCATCGAACGGTACCTTTCTCCATTGACGGCCTTCATCGTCTTTGAAGAAGTACGGCCCAATGATGCCGCCTTCTCATAAACCGCTCCAAACAGTGCTTTTTTCGGGATTCATTGGTAGCTACTGAATTGCCTCTGGCTGGTCTTCACTCCAAATACGACATACGGCAATGCTGCTTATTCACGTATCCATTGAGCCAAAAATGAGCCTCGTCGCCGAAGACAATTTTACTTGCGAAATACATTTTTCACAGAGCACGAATTTTGATAACAAATTTCAATAATTTGCAAACGTTGTTCATGCGTAAGTCTATTCATGATTAAATGGCAAACCAAACTGGGCATTTTTAACTTTGACACATGTCAAGAATCACGCGTGAACTGTCAGAAATATAAACGTCAAATACTTACTTACTTTACTTTTAATGGCACAACAGCCCATGGAGGGCCTAGGCCGAGCTTTTCGCATCCACTCATGTTGTGCGTGTTATATTTGTACATGAATGGAAGGGACCTACAGTTTAATGCCGAATCCGAACGGCGAAGTGAAAAGCTTTTCATAGCAATTTTTACTCTTGTAGGTCTGCCAAGAGGTGAGGCCGTGTAGAAAAATTATTTTTTCTATTTTTTGATTTTGTCTGTGCCGAGATTCGAACCCCGACACTCTGCGTAGCAGTCCAACGCACTACCACTACGCCACATCGACCACACAACGTCAAATACCAAGTAGCAAAAAAGTCACCCTTTACAAGCGTCACGCATTTTAAAGCAGTCAGCTAAAACATTATTTTTTATATAATTATGTATTTATTTAAGTATTTACTAAAGCATTTATGCCACAGTCTGTCATTTTATTTTTTGTTATAAATTTTTCACGAAAAAAATACGTAAATATAAATAAAAGAAAATGAAATATTTACAAAAAAATATATATAATTTTTAAAAACATTCTCCTCGTTTTTATAATACATACGCATAACTAAATACATATGCAAGTGAACTCAATGCGTTCACTGAGTGCGTCGATTTGATTAAGTGCTATGACAAGTGATGGTGTGACTGCGTGAGGAAGACAGGAGGTGTACACCAAAGCATAGTTGCGTTGCATGGGTTAACACTTTCAGTTTCGGTTTCATGTTGAAATGATTAGAAATAACATTGCGGTGATGTTGGTGTGATGTTATGGTTGTGGTGAATGTATTAGTTGCCAGCAAACCAATAAAAGCAAAAAATTTGCATTTAACAAAAAAATATTTTAATTCTTCTCCTAATATTTTTGGGTAGCTGTCTGATAATAATGTCGCTCATTAAATGCTGTGGCATCTGTTTATATTTAGTTTTGATTTGTTCGTAGATGCAAACGCTTGTAAGTTTATTTTCATTTTCATAAATATATATTTCTACACAAAAAGTTTGATGACGTCCAATTCTACCTTGTTTTGAAAAAGTGAAGAGGCAACTGCTAAAGGCTTGTAAGTTTTATTGCGAAAGCACACGCGTTTGAGTGGCGCGATGTACATATGTATATATGAGTAAGCCAATGGACGCACGAATGTATGCTCTACAACGATACATAAACTGTTCGCTTTTGTTGTCTATGCAGTTATTAAAATTTATTTATTTAAAAAAGTTATAAAAAATCACATAACTAATTTTATAGTGATAGAACTTTAAGCAATTGCCTCAATTGATTTTACTAAAGTTTTTCATGTACAATAACTAAAACTTAATAACTAAGGAAAACCTTTCCCTTTAGTTGGGGAAACCTTTAGTTTTTA
Organism: Palloptera scutellata; assembly: GCA_958295655.1. Taxonomy (NCBI): domain Eukaryota; kingdom Metazoa; phylum Arthropoda; class Insecta; order Diptera; family Pallopteridae; genus Palloptera; species Palloptera scutellata. The sequence continues at coordinate 25,698,180 of OY282449.1, read as the reverse complement.
GTTGTTGTGCATGAAAAACTTTAGAAAAATCAATTTAAACTGTGTACCAATGATGATTAAAAATTTTGCTTATTTTTATACAATGTATTTTTGTTCAATGTACCTTAAAAAAATTCCACTTTCTCAACACAATGAGCCTTGGCAGCCAGTATCAATCAATTGCCAATTCCACTGCCAAAAAGTTCAAAAGAAAATGTAACTTTTTTTTTTTTTTTCAATATTCCCATTATTGCTGTGCTGAGTTGATTCGTTTGTAAATGTTTGTTCCTGCAATCATCTTCTTGCCATAGCAATTGCCATCTCTTCGCTGTGGTCAAAGTAAATGTGAAGGTTGCATTGCAGCCCTGACATACTAGTTTCTCTTGGGCACAATTCACATTTGAAATGTGTGCTTATGTAATAATGGCAAAGATTTTTTCCAATGCACTTTACATTAGAAAAATAAAACACCAACACAAACCAAACGAGTACACATGGCTACAATTACATACACACTACAATTACAACCATAACCACTGTGCATCCTTGAGCTGAATTCTATTGTTTAACTATTTTTATTTAAGAGTACAAACAATTATGTGTGCGTACGAGTATGTTTAATTGAATTTGTATAAATGTTTAATTGTACATACATACAAATTTTTGTGAAACTTTGTCCTTCGGCAAAAGATAAATATAATTAAATACTAAGTATAAATTCGTAAAATAATACTACTTGCTTATTTTCATGAGGGGATTTTATGAAAGGGTATTTCGAAATATGCATTATCTGTTGGGCGGTAAACTTTTTCTTCTTTTAATATTTCACAAATACAAAAACAAATACAATACATATGGTAAAAATCTATATCAAGGTAATTTCACTTCAACTACTTTAACTGTTTACTAATTATATTTTAATGAGATATGATTTTAAAAATAAATTATTATCATTTTTTGTAGGTCTGCGCTTTTAAAACATTTCGTTTAAGTTCAATGTAATGGCTTTGCTTTTTTTTTGATATTTTTTTGGTAGGAAAAGATTCTTTATTTTTATTTATAAGCGCAAAGTGGAATGGTGTGAAAATGAAAGCGTTTTCAGATAGCTACAATTTAGAATTTTTTTTCACAATAATAGACAAAATTTAAATTTCGTAAACAGGACTGGATTGGAACCCTACCCTTTCTCTGCAATGAGACTGAGTAGTTAGTTGTGTGACAATGAGACAATGTTTAGAGAAGGAAATGATCGCACATTCCTAAAGAGTATAGCTCGTCAAGTTATTGATCTATAGTAATAATGGATTGATAAATTTCGGAAGGGAAGGTTTCAGTTTCAAAATAAAGAAAACCTCTGCTAGTGCTCAATCATATTTCAGCAATAAATAATAAATTATTGCTATTTTTATTTGCAAAAAAAAAAACACCTCACCTTTCTTAGCCAAATCGTCATCGCTCAAATGATGAAGCTGCTGTCGATCTGCCGCTATATGCTCAATATCTAACAATTCAGATGAGGCATCTGAGCGTTGCTCGATATCATTTTGATCCAAGGAATTCTTATGAAGATTAAATTTGTGACATACTTCAAAAGCCTGACCGACGGTGCGTACGATGCGCATTGCTTGTGACTGCAAGTAAAATGGAAATAAAAATAAATTTTAATTTTATATTAGTGATAAGGAAAAATATGGATATAATATTTGTATACTTATACATAAATTGTATGTACATATATAAAATATAAATACTGAAATCCCAACCCATGCCACACTCTCCCATTCCGTCTCACCTCCATATCAGCATTATCTGCATAACCACCGCAACCGCTTGCCATTAATTCCATGCTATTATTACTTTTTGTAGCATAGCGTTTATCATGTAACTGATTTATATTATCACAGAAGTTTTCATTGTTGTTTTGTATGTTGACTTCCTCGCCTGACTCTCTTCGACTCACTTCATTTTCCACGGCCAAGCTCGTTGTGTGTTGCATTGGTGAACTGCGTCGTCGTACTCTTGGCCCTGTTTGCTTCTCAGCCACTACAGGCTCTCGAAATGAAAGCTTCTTGCGTGGTTTTTCCGATTTGGGGCGGTCATTTATGATGCCTCCACTATTTCCGCCACTACCCATACTGCTGGAGCTACTATTATCACATTGTGTGTAATCATAGTTGGATTCATTGAAAGATTTGCGACGTTGCACATCAGCATTTCGCTCGTTGCGTTGATATAGCTGATGATGTCTGCGCGATGCCGAGAGATCAGGACTTGAGGGCAAAGCACTGCAATTGCCTCCGCCTCCACCACCATTACCGGCTGCTGGTGATGTATTTTGACGTTGTAGTATGCTACTACGTTTACAGCCACTACCACTGCCACAATCGTTGGGGGATTTCGCGAATTGATAGTTACGTGGATGTGGTTTCTGCTCTGACAGCGGTGTACTTTCTGGTGTTAGTTTTTTGAATTTAAAACGTGCTTTCAATATGTTACTCTCATTACCCTTAATGCTTCCACCGCCTTTATCGCCAGCACTTCCACTCATGTGCATCGGATGCAGTTTTTTGAGGGCTTGTTTGGCTTGTTCTTGCGCTTTATTTATGTCGCGTTTAACGGGCAACTCTTTCTTTATCAAGTACACCATATTTTCATCATCATTGAACAGTATGTGTTTGGGTGACGTATTGCAGCCGATGCCACCATTGTGTGTTGCATGATGCATCATACTCGATGTTGGCGCTGGTTTATTCGATTCATTCGCATAGAGTTCATGACCTTCTTCGTCATGATGTGGCGCATAGTAGCTGTTGTTACTAGCATCATGCTGCTGTTGTTGTTGTTGTTGTTGTTGGCAGTAATGCTGCTGCTGCTGCTGCTGCTGCTCCTCTCCCTTCATATAGTTAGCCTCATCTCCATCGTCATCATTGTTGTCCACCTCCAGGGTGCGCTGATATTTCTCTTTGGCTCGTATGATGTTCTCGATGAATGTATCATCTAAGAAGCGTGTGCGTCCGTTTTTCTTTTTCTCTACCGCCAATTCATGTTCGACATTATTGATGAGTTCATTGATATCGAGACTCTTGTTCCGGGTCACTACCTGCTTTGATTTGCGTCCCGTCGTCGCTTTTTGTGCGCTCGTCAAATTGTTCGCCGTTGCCGGTTTATCTTTGTGCAGTTTATCACTGAGGATATCACGTATGATGCCCCCACCATTACGAAAGATATTACGATGATAGTGTATGATGGCATCCTTTTTATCATCTCCGGCCGTAGCTGTTGCTGCAGCATTTGCAACATTAGCCTTTCCACTAGTTGGCGTTGTGGCCTTTTCCGAAGATTTTTTACTACGTGTCCATGGTAAAAAATCAAATGCTTTTGTTATCGGACTACGTGCCGCTAACGATGGAGGTGCCTCCGAAACGCTACGATTACGCCATAGCCCACGCTGATGCCTCGAACTGGACATTGTTGAACTTGTTGATGTTGTGGGACCGCCAATTGGCATTGGTTTGGTGGCAACAACACTGTCGTGCTTCATCATTTCACACTTACTCACAGCTGGTGTCAGTAACCGCCGAATTCGAAATGTTTATACTATAAGTATTTTTTGATGGGGCTTACGTACTGATTTCAATGCACTCACTAGATCGCACTTACTTCCGCACTCGGCTGTTGCTGCTGCTGCTTCAAGGTATCTGTTTTCCGTACACCTTGACAATATTTGTCTATCACTCAAATGCTACACATTTGTTTATTATTAACTTGTCAAAGTGTTGTTCATTCACACTTTAAGCGTTGCCACCTGTATGTGGTTTTCAACACCTCTCAACCAACCACACTTTCTGAGGTTTAAGGTCGTTCATTTTTGCTGAATTGCGGCACACACTATTTGTTTGCACTTTCCAAATAAAAAACTTAAATTTAAACTTAATTTAATGCTTTTCGTTTATTTTTTTCTAGGTATTTTTTGTTTTGTTTGCCTTTTGCAAATGCAGCCAGAAACACCTTCACTTAGTTTATTCACTTATCTATTGTCGATTGCGTGATTTATAGTGCGTACTACTTATTTTCTTTATTTATTTTGATATTTTCGAATTATTAAGATTTTCGCACACAATTTTTCAAAGTAAAAATTTCAAATTTCCAGTTTTTCATATGTAAACAAATTATTGTTTGGTTTTGATTTTCTTTGGTTTGCCATTTCTGTGTGTGGAAAAATACATATATTATTGCTTATTGGGTTTAAATAATTATTGGTAGTAAATAAAGTTCAATTCAATGCCAAATGGTTACCCAAAACACTGACATTTTCACAAAATATTTACGTTTGGCTCAAAAAGTCAAGAACTCACACAAAATAAATATTACAGGAAGTTATTGGAACCAGAAATTGAGAAAAAAAGTTTTATTGCAATTTAAAAAAAAATGTATGATGAAGCATTTCCTTTTACGTATTGGACTTTATTGCTATTTATTTGAATTAACTTCAGAGACACTTGGACGTATGAGTGATAATTTGGAAGATGAGAAGAAATATGAACTTGAAGACTATATGAGAATGCGGAATGATTGAGGAAACTAACAGCAGTTATTAAGTAAAATCAGAAGATGGTAAGGTAAGCGTCACTCAGTTTCAGATATTTTAGTTAACGAAAATTAATTACCCAAGTAAGTAAGAGACACTTGGGCGTATGAGTGATAATTTGGAAGATGGGAAGAAATTGAAGACTTTATAAGGATGCGAAATGATTAGAGAGAAAATCAGCAGTTTATCTATCAAATCGAAAGGTAGGTAAGGTTAGAGTCCCTCGTTGTACATATTTTTATGCTAATTTCAGCAATGGAAATTAATTTTGAAATTAAGTAAAAATGCTTCTTATTTTCAACTTAAATGAGGCTTAATTCAAACTAACGCTAATAGAATTTATTCGGAACATATGAAATCAATCTCAGCCAATACAGTAATTTTAAACACAGAAGACTTTATCTTCATTTATTGTATATTACCACAATATAAAAAGAATTTCAGTCTCAGTATTTAAAAACAACGAAAGCAACAGAAACGAAGCAACGATATTTACAATTGCTTATTATTAAAAAACCGACACATGCTTGGTCATCGAGTTCAGCTCGCGATTGCAATTGGCGCTCTAACAGACAGAAGATATTTATTAATAATAAATTTTCCTACTTTTAATACCTGTGAGAAACACATTTTTATGGTTATTTTTAAAAGTGAGATATAAATCTGAACTTTATTTTAAAATAAAAATTTTACGAAAAATATTTATTTTAACATTAAATTTAATAATCGAAATAAATACAAGCAGAAGAAATATTTAATGTTAAAAATAAACAACACAGACGCAAAAAAAAGAAAGAATGTGCACTCTCACACATAAATACATACATACATACTTACATACATATATATATATATTTATATATATTCAAGCAATCATTTAAGTACATTGTAAATATAAACAATTCCGAATAATGAAATTTAACACCCACACGCGTTGAAACTCTTGCATTAAGCGTGCACGAATACACGCACACATTCTCAAAAATAAGAAGACAATGCAATTTCCAACTGTACAATGTGCGTTTAAAGCACGCACATATTTACAGATAGAGAGTGTAAATGGTGGCAAGCACGCGTGTGTCTGTGTAAAGCTATGCAAACAACTTTCGAGAGAAGCAAGAGCAGAAGGTGAAGCTTTGAAACTGAGTATAAACAAGATTTCCTCATTTTAATTTAATACGTCAATCTCTTCTGTTGCTGTTTTTGTTTGTTTTTTGTTTAGCTTTTTCTTCAACAGCTCTTGTTATTCCATTTCTGATATTGGGTTAATTTTCGCTTTTACAGTGCGTGACTTCTTTTTATTGACCTCTCTTTCTCATCGCCCTGACTTTCTCTGTTTCTCTATCTGGCATCAGCGTCTTTCACAACCCACATCGTCATCACCAATGCGGATATTAAATTAAATTGAGTTTGTGTTGCATAAAATTGGCAATTTGAAAAACGATAAAGATGAGTTGAAGAATAAAACAATAAGAAGAAAAATGATACGGTCGAATAATAAGATAAAGGAGCTGAGCTGAGTGGGGAAGTCAATGAAATTAAAACCACTTTGGCAGTAAACAAATGCAGCAACATCAACAACAGCCAGAGTATTAAGCAAAATAAGAATAATATATTATGTATATATCAAGCGCCCACATACACATAATAAAATTAAGCCACAACAAACAGAGAAGAACAACAACAACAGCAGCAACAATATTAGCAATAAAAACCAGCACCAACGTATATATATTTTTTTTATTGTTATTAAATTGTAAAATTTGTAAAAATTCTGTAAAAAAAAACAAAAAAATTAGTTTTTAAATGTTTGCAATACTCTCTCCATCGCTCCCTACTGCCACCACAACTGGCGCCTGTTGCTCTCGAATGTTGTTACTATTGCTGACGGCGTGATTTTTTTCTCTAAAATGTAACAGTATTTCGCTACGTTGTTTTTGATATTGTTTTTCATACTGTTGCTGATATTGGCTTAAATTAGTTAGCAAACTTGTATACACTTGCTTTTATTTAATATTTATTTATGAATATATAAATAAAAAGAAAAATCATACCGAATTTATTAATTAGTAAACAAATAAATGTAAATAATATAAATTCACACATGCTGTTAATTATATTATTTTTACTGAAAATACTGAAAAATATTGATGCCAATAAATGGTTAGATTGAAAAGTGAGTTCAAAGAATTCAAAAATATTTTCATTAACTCTATAAACTTTAAACTCTTTCATTAAAAATCAGTTCCAACTATCGAAAACATATTGAACTGATATTTTTTTTGTGAATTTTGAAGACACCAAAGCGTATGAGTTATGATTTTCAAATATACCTAATGGGATTTTCAACAAAGATATAACAATTTTGCATTTAAATACAAACGCACCCTTAAATTTCTTCTTTGTTTTTCATCTGGCAATGTTAAAACGTCATTCAAGGTATACATATTGATCATACTGAAGAAATTCTGAGTCGGTGGTCGCAACTTTTAAGAGCTCTTACTTTAATTTTCGGTCATAATAATAAAGTCCCATCAGACAGGCTGTGAATTCTGTGGTATAAATTCGATAGATAAATTTGAGTCAACATTTTGTTTATTGAAATGAGACAACAAACTGGTCGAAGTACGGAAAATATCGCAGCCGTAAGTGCTTCAGTTGAAAATGAACTAAAGCAGTCGATTTCACGTCGTTTAAAGGCAAATAATTATTGGCGATTTAAAATCGTTGCATTTTATTAGGTTACGTTATGCTAAGAAGAAGAAGACGCGAAATTACCAGCGTACAACGAAAGAGTATTGGAAAATTGGCTCCATGGAATCGATCGCTGTAAACGTGCTCGCAGTGCTCATATAAGCAACATCGAATCTCCATACTCTAATGTAACATGTGTACTACACCTTGAATAATATTTTATTTAAATACAAAACTGTTACGTCCCTTTTGTTAAACCCTTTATGATCATCTTAACCCTGCACTTCCCAGGGTTAAGATGATTGACCTACAAAAATTATAGTAAATAAATATCGATGTAAAAGGCACAGACTTATTCTTAAAAACTTAAAAAAATTAATTGGCGTCGTCAAAGAAATTGTGGTTGTTTGAGACTGTTAGCAATTTTTTTTTTTCAGTTGATCCTGTTCTTAGCTTGTCATTGACTGTTTTATATACCGTTACTATCACGTTAATTATTTTATTTATTTGAAGTAAATTAAATAATTAATTGTTCAGATTTTCGAACACTTTTGGCTATACGATACGATAAAGTGTACCTCGAGACTACTGTAGGTGTGGTTATTACACCCACCCGTTTTTGTGGCGGCTGTCTAAAGGTCAACTTGAGAACTAGAAAGTTAATTAGAATGAGGACTGTTTGTTTGAGTTTAATCCTAAGACATTACTTAAATGCACTGAAATCACAAAGAGAAATTAAAAAATTTATCAAACATATTACAAATCATTCCATTTCTCATCCTCTCGCCATCTCTTTAATTCTCTTTGAATTCTTTTGTCTGACTTGCTTGGTTTCTTTTTCGGAGCAGATGGCAGCAAAGTTATTCAACAAAAGTTTTTGACAATAGCTACTGAGTTCATTTCGTTACCAACTGAGAAGCCATAATATAATTAAGACAGCTGTCCTGGGTCAAACTACATACCTAGAACTGTCTATAGATAGATAGACGATAGGCAGCTTTACCATTATTAATATAAAATACCTCAAAAAAATAATAAATTCTTCAACCAAAATCGATGTGGAGCCTAGCCAATTCTATTTTCAGATAAAGGAATCCCCAATGCTCTAAATATATTTCCAAAATCTTACTAATTCCACTTCAAATAGTTATTAATGATCAATGTGCTGTTTCTGGTTTTCTGGTTTCTTAAACAGAAACAAATTAACCGCTTCAAATCCATATGATTTATTTAATTGTAAATATTGCGAAAATTCCAAATACTGCCTATGATTTTTAAATTTATGGTTTTATTAAACTTTTTTTCTTTGCAAGTTTTTTCTTTTCTGTCGTTTCTACGCAATACCGTGGGCTAAAATTAGTTTATAGCTAATGCTTAAAGCATTATTTTATTTTTGTGTAATCAGAAAGCAAAAAGGCAAAAAATATATGTACACAGATAAAAACATGCACACACACACACACACACACACATACACAAATTTAAGTTTGATATAGTGGCACGCACCAATTGCAATTACGAACAATTTATTTTGACAGCAAAATTCTCACGCATTTCGTAAGTACAACCAACTTTTCTTCTTCTGTTGTTTGCAACATGATTAAGATTTGAATTATTACAGGCAGCACTAAAAAGCACAAACAACACCATTAAAAAGCAATAAGTAAAATAGTCTCAAGGTAATTACAACGCCTCCTTATTTTAAAAGCAGACAGAAAAACTAAAGAAAGTGGGCGTTTTGCTTGTATTTGTGAGGGTAATCAAAAGGCGCTTATCGCAGCACACAGCAGAAGGGCCACCAGCTCCTACATACTTTGATACAGTGAAACACACCTACACACACACACACACAAACACAAACACAAACACATTCATTCGCGTACACACAAATGTATGCACATTGACATACTTTGGCGTCACTTTGTCTATAAAATTGATTGCAGGAAAGTGGCAGGCAGCAGCAGCAACAGCAGCCAACAACTGCGTATGAAGCGTGTCTTCCTTTTCATAGCTGGCGTTGCTTTTCTCTTTCTTTTCCTCCATTTTATTTATAAGCATGCATGAGTGCGTCGCACATACACACAACCACACAAATCTGCAGTCACATCCATATACAAAGAAACAATTTGTACAACAAGATTGACACGAAGGCGCTGACTGATTCATAAATATTGGAAAAAAACCACAATAAAAAAGTCAGAGCAGTCAGTGGCATCAAATGATGAGGAAGCTGTTGAAACCAAATGAACCCGAAAATGTAGCATAAAATGTAAATATGTTGCAATTAAATATCTCAAATGTTGAATGAACGATTTCCAACTTAATGGAAAATATTCAAAAATTTATTATATTTATTTATAATTTTTTGTTTTGTTTTCTTGATGCTATTTCGAGTTTCAAGCATTAAGCAGAACACTTTGACTTTTAATCGATTTTTCATACTTATTACTCAATTTTAATTGAAATATTTTCGGGCTTGTGGGCTGGTTTTATTTACCTGGAATTATGTGAGAAATGATTGCAAACATATTGAGAATTGTAGACGCTTGATTCTTTCGTTTAAAATTCAATTCTCTTTAAAGAATAGAGAAAAAGAAAAAGTTCAATTTAAAATTTGCATACATAAGTTTGGTATTTTTCTTGAAAAAATAAAGCAGCCTTCAGAAAATACCTAAACAGATTTATTATAAAAGTAAGTATTTTATCAAATATTCTCAGCAATAGTTTTTGATAAATATTTTATCTTAATTTATGAAATTATCAAGATGGTTTTCTAACACGACATATTTACAAATGTTATGAAAAAGTTTAAACTCCACTGACTGAGTCATATTTTTGCGAATGTTTTAACTGATTGCTTCGATATACTACATGACTCATTTTGTGATTTTCATGCCTCAGTTCAGTTACGCTCATGAACAAAATCAGTAATGATTTATTACCAGATTTTAATTAACAATATTTGTTCAGCTGCATAAAGAAAAATTCATTAAGTGCTGAAATTTTTCATTTTCTACTTCGAATGGGAGTGAGCTACAATTCAAGAGGAGGAGCTTGTAGCGGCCCTTTTTTTAATGAACCCAAGTTGGATATACATTCTTTAGCGGAAGCGAAACGGCTGAAGTCTACTGACACGAACCCCTATAAAAACGGCAGGCCCCGGGGGAATTCCACCGTTCTCCTTCCTTTATATTCAGACCTGATTTTTAGGTATGGATTTCACTTACATAGCATTTTCTGAAATGCAGTCAAATGTAAAGCTTCTCGAATGTAATTTTCATAAGTTTTCATAAAATCCTATTTGCATCAACTAGTTTTTTCGTCAGGGGGGTAAGGAGAATATTTAACATATAGTACAAATACTTGTAAGTTGAGTGGACATCACATAGTATTATACATACTTAATGATACCAACTCTCACTAAGTCAAATCCAGTTTATTTATTATAAAGCGTCTTCTTTCAAAATTTAGTATATATTGATTAGGTCACTTGTACCGAAATTTTAAATCTATATCTGAGTCAGCAAACAGCACTGACCACGAACTAAGTATTATCGATTCTGTGCGGTGCGGTGTGAAGCTATACTTTTCTTGGCACGAGATTTTCCACAACAAAACTGGTCGCGCCCTCAACAATCAAAAGAAGAAATCAATGCAAAATAATTTCATATTGCATTTGATTTTTACTTCACTCTTACTCTGTTCAACATAGGGAACTTTCCACGACTCCATACGCTTTAAAATTTCGACCCATCGTCCGTTTATCGGCACCTTGTTGGAAACAATTTCTTAAATTATATCCTTAGAATAAAATCCAGCTAAAAATGGTGCACTACATAAAGCTAACGCAGAAGTTAAAGGTATACAAATTCTTAACCCCCCAGTCGAGCACTAATTTTTCGCATAGACAAACAGCAATAGAGTTTGCAGTCACATTGAACGATCCATTTTATTGAACAATGTGCATTGAACATCCACTTGGACATTGGTTTCATGGTCCAGAAGTGCACGATTGTTGGGTAAAAAAAGAGATCGTTCAATATTGGCAGAAAGTGGGACTTGCTAAATAAATATTAGGGGGGAGGGGGGAGGTTGAAATATGAAAAGTTTAAATTGAAAATCCAGTATAAAATCCAGTATGAGATTATGTCTAATATCTAGACATCGATTCCAGTATGATACTGGAAAATCCAATATAGTTGGTATCATTCATTATGGGCATGTACCATATACAATGCAGAAAAACTCAAAAGTGTAATGAGAAACTATAGAAGAAGGCCAACATCGGCTCAAATTAACTAAATACAAAATCAATTAACTTTATGTAAATGCGAGAAAGAAACATTACAACTTGGCGACAAACACTTCAGGGACTATGAATGATCATCAAAGTAGCTACAACCTTCGTTTATTTTGGGAAGTAACCTATTGATTAACACATAAATCATAAATTGTTGAAATGTAACTAGAAGGTGACGAGACACTATTTAACCCTTGACACCAATAATTCAAAATTTAAAAAATTAACAACAACAACAGAAATGAGAGACCTTACATATTGACAATAATATTGATCAGTCATATTGACAATATTATTTTAAGTACTGGTATTTTGGCGTGATATTTCTACATTTCCAAGTAGTGTAAATTTAAAAGCATGAAATAAAAATATACACCAAAATAGAAATTGTATGTGTACACATGAGTTCATTTTACACAAGCTAAAACAAAAAAAAAAAAAAAAAAAAATACCTACTATTAAAATTTAACACGAAAAAAAAAGCGTAAAAAACATTTTGCGGTAGGTACAATTTTTGTACTTTAAACTAGCAGCAGCTATTAAAAATAATATTAATATACTACGAAATATTTTTATTTACAACATGCAAATGAAAAGCAGCAGAAACATGTTCGGCATCCTGTAATGAGGCGGTGATTTTCGCGTCTTTTCTTTTTCGAAGCATTTTTGGCCAGCCAGATTAAAAGTAATTTTCAATTTTTCTTTTTTCTTTTTGATTTTTCTTGGCGATCGATTTTGCTCTTAATGCTGGCATTTTACATTTAAAAGACGGAAAATATGTTCATATATGAAATTCATTGCTGACGCTGATTCATTTCTCTGTGAGTCAGCCATAGGAAAAAATTTAATTAACAATAATTGGATATAATTTGGGCAAAAATTGTTCAAATTGCTTGCAAAAATTGTATTTTAAGAAAAAATTTTATTTTATTTATGTTGATTGAAAATATTTGAATATTGTTTTTAATTAGTGCATGCAAAGCTGATCAAGCAATGTAAATAGCAGGAAACTATTATTATTATAATAATTATTATTGTTGTACGTAAATTAGTTTTAATTTTTAAGTAGCTGCCAACGAAATATTATTGAATTTTATTATTTTGGTAGCGAAAAGAAAAATATGAAATTTGAAATATTTAATGTTTTTTCGTTCGCATACATATGCGAAAGTTTGACAGACTCATTATTGCTTATAATGACAATCAAATATTGAGTTGGTATTGAAATACTTATTTGAGACTTTTGTAAATTTCGTGAAGAAGAATAAATGTCAAGAAAATTGAAATTCTGAGAAAACCGCAAAATAGAGAAAAAATTAATACAAAAATAAATTTGTTTTCGGTGCTAAATCACGTGCCAGCTAGGCGCTAAATTTCTTTGTACCTGTGTATTTAATACAGGGTGTTTTGTGTTTTATGTCGCTCAGCTATTTTCAAACTAATTAATTAATTAATGATTGTAATTGCTGCATATAAAAAACAGCAAGCTGCTTTCTGCAGCGTCTGTTGCTTTTGGAATTTTCGTTTTAATGTTTCAAAAGCAACAATAAAAAATGTTTGAAATATTTTTTTCTTTTCGTGTTTTCTGCTTTATTTATTTTTGCAAAATTTCGTATATCAATTGGAGTGTGTTTTGGGCTACTCTGTAGGTATGGATATGCGTGTGTGTATGTGTGTGTGTGTGTGTATGTGTGTCGTTCGTTCTAAATCTAAAATTTTTATTGGCGTCAACAAAAGTAATTGAATGACAAAATGTTAAAAATTTTCAGTATTTTGTTGAATACATTTTGTTAATTTTCTTCGGTTTAACTTTTGTTTTTTTTTTTTGTTTGTTACTTGTTGTTGTAGCAAACTTCGCAATTTATTATATGACAATACACACAATACAATTCAGTTCTTTCGACCAAAAGTGATGGATTGCCATACAAAATATTTTTCTTTGCTATTGTACTCGTATGTGTCCCTTGACTTGACGTAATTCTTCATATTTTGTGAAAATGTATTTTCATTTCTTTTAAGTATTTTATATATATTTTTTTTATTTCGTGTTTTTCTTTTCGTATTGATCAGAAATCTTTAAGTGTTTCTTTGAAAAATAATTCATTTTTATTTTATTTCTTATTTGCACCAGTTATTTTTAAGCAAACACTTCACTTTTCATGATTTCATTTTTCAATCGCTTATCGCTTTTTGATCTCGTTTAAAATTTCCAGATCGTTGTTTCTTTTTCACTTTCCGTTAAAAGTAAAAAAATATTTTTTATTATACAATTTTTCCCATAATTTTAAGCAACGCTCACATCAAAATTCCATTATTTTCATTTTTGAATTTGTCTGCTCTAAATATGCGCCGTTGCACGTTTTCACTTGAACTCAACCGCTTTACGACTTTTGCAACGAGCAGCACTTTACGCACTGAATTTAATTTGTTTCTGTTGCTGTTACTATAGCTACTTTTGTTGTAGTTGCTGTTGATCTCCACTCGCACGATCAGTGGCGCGCTCTTCTTTCTTCTCACACCGTGTGAATAATTTTGTCGTCATAGATGCCACAAAGCTTTCTCCCATAAAGAAAATAACGAAGCTTTTCTTCTCTTCTCCATTTCTTTTGAATTTTTGTTCGCCTTTCTTTCGTAATCTTTGCGTCTATACATAAGTAGTTTTTGGTCGTTGTCGTTGTCGTTGCTGCGCTATAAATTGCTGACGTATGCAATAGTCCTCTTCAAGTAACTTATGGTTTTATTTTCGTAATTTCTTTCTACATTTGTTGGGTCTTCGTTTGTGTGTTCGTATTGCTTTCATTGTTTTTCTTGTTTCTATTTTGTTTGTGTTCCTTACATCACATTTTCCAATTATTTGCCTTTGTTTCGGTTTCTTCCATGCGCGTTTATTTTTATATTAAAAAATCTCTCGTGAGTTTGCAATTCTCGAAATAAAAAAATATAAATTAAATAGGCAGTTCCATTAACTTCCTAGCACCATGCATTCATGCATACATACTGTAAGTGCTGACCACTTCACCAGAGCAACATACTAGGCACTCACTGCCTGGCTACACTGACTACACACACACACACAGCAACAGACATCAGGAGACCACCAATTCACATGTGTAAAATCTATAATATAGTACCGCATCATACACAAATAACTAATTAAATTTAATGAATTCCAGAGGCCGCAACGGTGCTATCTTCAGTAGAGCGCTACTTGGTAGTGCGTTGGCCTGCTGCGCAGAGTGGTCTGAGCTCAAATCTCGGCACGTCACCACCACTTAGCAGCCAATAGCAAACCTATAGGTACAAGAGTAAAAATTGCCTTAGTAAAACTTTTCACTTTGCAGTTCGAATTCGTCATAAAACTGTAGGTCCCATGTACAATTTCCATTCATGTACAAATATCCATGGGCTATTGTGCCATTAAAAGAAGACGACCTGATTGTGCAAGTTTTATGAGTCCCTATATCTAAAAGCCAGGAATCAGTGTTGCCTTAACTTATTCAGCCTTTGGATGGATGGATGGATGGATGGATGTGAAGAAGGCCGAGAACCTGACCTACGAGTGCAGGTAAGTTCCTCAAGCACTCAGGCTATGTAGCCCGTTGTACTTAAGGCCTAGGAAAAGAAAGAAGAAGGGGTGACAGCAAGTGAGAGGTTAGAGAAAAAGAGGGAAAAAGCCGAAAAACTTACTAAGTTTTCTTCCGCAAATTTTCCGGATTCTCTCACATATCTCAGAAGATCGCTGTAGGGGAAGAAGTGAACTTTATCCATTCCTGTTGTGACATCGAAACCCAAAATGGGTCATCTCGTTTTGGCAAAGGCGGGACATGTGCAGAGAAAATGCTCTGTGCTGTCCACCTCCTCCAGATAAGATGTGCAGGTCGGGTCCTCAGTGATGCCGATGGTGGTCATATGTTGGCCCCATGGATTATGTCCTGTGATGAGTCCCACCATCCGGCGAAAGTCCTTCCTTCCTAATTTTATGAAGAAATACTGCTGCCTTCTTATTTGGACAAATCACAAAACACTTAATCGTTTTACAGATGTCCAGATTGGACCAGCGTCTCTTATGTAAATAATTAGCATAAGATTTTATCCAATGCATGGCACCTGCCAAACTGGTCCCGACTATTGGCTCTGGTCCCAAAGGCATGTTCTTTGATCCACAGTTGGCCAACTCGTCGGCTTCTCATTCCCAGGAACTCCACAGTGCCCAGGAACCCAGATAAGATGGAGCTTATTCAGTCTTGCGACTGATCTAAGTTTCCTCTTACATCCTTGGACAAGCTTTGAAGTAATTCTCGCGTTCTCAAGAGCCTTAAGTGCAGTCAGACTGCCACTACGTTTCCCGCGCCATTTTCTTTCAATTATCCATTCCGCTACTTTAAAGGCGACAACTTCTGTCTGGAAGACAGTGCCTTCGTTTAAGTGCCATCCAGCTCCAGTACCTTCATCGGTCTTGGATCCGTCAGTGAAGAAGATATCCGGTAGATTCTCCAGCACGACCTCTGGATTGTTTCATTGTTCACGCTTCGGGAAGCTAACTTCATATTTTCTTCAAAAAGTAGCCACGGGTATGAGGCAATCTTTCGGGGCCAGTAGCAATGGATATTGCTGTGACAGCCTTTTAAAGATTTCTCCATGACCCGAAGTTCTGTTATCGAACTAATACTAATAAGAGTATAGCAGACATGTCGCCTTCATCGCCTTCATCGCTTCTTGTTGGATCTGTATGTCCAGTGGGAGCAAGTCAAGCATGGCGTTAAGGGCGTCACCAGTGGTGGTACTCATGGCGCCCGTTATGCTAATGCATACGCTTCTTTGTCGCCTGTTCAGCCTTTACTAAATAATTTGTTATGAGTTTCAATGGCTAGAGTTGAAAATTTATCAATTTCTTATCCTATTAGAGGCACATGGGCCTATGTAATAGGTATAGACCAAAAAGCGTTCCCTGTTTATTATTGAATAATTTAAGCATTAATAAATTACAATTGTGGCATACTTGCAATTATTGCTGATTTTATTGTGTGCTATAGTGCTGTGACTTTTATTGTTGTTTTTCTCACTTTATTGTTCCTTACCTTAATTATACCATATTTTCCTTTTTGTGTTTACTTTTCTCCTTACTTTTAAATCAGTTTGTTTTGCGTAGATTTTTTAAGAATTATTATTTCGAGGATATACTTATGGGTTTCTCGGATGACGTCATTGCTATCAATTTCCATACAAATTATTAAGTATAGAATAGATGTACGAGCATGCCTGCATAGGTACTTTAGTACGGAAGTAAACAAAGAAGAAAACGAAAAGGAGCTTTCGCATTTAAATTTTTTATTTCATTCAACGATAGATTAAGCACTCATCGTGGTTCTAGCAGATTTATTCTTTTTTTCTGGTGTCTTTCTGTTGTTGGGTATTTTTAGCCTAACCAAAATAAATCATTGTTTCAACATTTTGTCTAATATTAGTAATAACAAATAGTGGCAAATGATTATATATTTATTTGTATTATTTGTATTTGCAAAGTTCGCAAGTGCAAACAAACTCGTGTTACAAATTTTGAATGGAATGTCGTTTAAATGCAATGCCATGTGTGAGCACATGTGGCGTATACGTTACTTTTCTTGGTAGAAACAAAATAATTAATTATAAAATTTTTTTGTTTGCTTTTAGAATAGCTAACAATCATGCTATAAATAGCTACGTAGATATTTTTGTGATTGTATTACCATGAACTTCTTCAGCTTAAAATTGAAGAACACTATACATTTTGATTGTTTACTGTTCTACTGAAATGTTCTCACATTTGCGAAAATGTTTTTATAAATATTCGCACACTTAATAGTTGGTATTTAGAAATATTTAGCTAATTAATGCTGGACAGGAAATTACATCGAGAGTGAAATGGCCAAGAACTTTAAAAGCATTTCTCCGTGAAATAAATATAAATATTATTCTTTACGATAAATGAGTAATACTTTATATAATAAGATAAGATAAGATCAAATTGAAGTTGTAGAAAGAATTTTTTCAGCTCCTGTAATAAATAAGAAAATTATAAGACGGCTAGAATAATTCAATTAGAAAACTGTGTTAAAGCTTGAATGATGACGAGATTCAACAAAATTTACATATTAGAGATTAGAAGAGTAATAATATCTGAAGCCCAATTTATATTCTGAACAGAACTCATAAAGCTAAAAATATCTCCTCACAGCTTCGATTAGTGGTCGCTATGGCGTAGTGGTATTGCGTTGGACTGCTACGCAGAGTGCCCGGGGTTCGAATATCGGCACAGGAAAAATAAAAAAAAAAGTATAAAAAATAGTTTTTTTTACCAGACACCACCTCTTGGCAGGCAATGGCAAACCTACAAGAGTAGGAGAGCCTATGAAAAGCTTTTCACTTCGTCGTTCAGATTCGGCATTAAACTGAAGGTCCCTTCAATTCCTGTTCATTTCAAACTTCAATAAATAACAGCAACCACGTACGGTAGTCACAATTACAGAATCTTTCAAAAATCTGTTGTGCCTCACCAAAGAACGATTAAATAATTTTCCATTAAACCCTGTTGATAAATTATAATTATTGAGAATAATGACCGATTTTTGTACCTTTATTTATATCAAGGGTAAACGGAAACAGAATTATTTTCTGGTGATTTATATATAGTATGTATTTAAATTTCATAAGTAGTGGATGGTTGGAATACCCCAACTTTCCTGCCCTTAATCCTAATGCATGTAGAGTAAAAATCTTACTTTTACAACTGAGTGAGTCAAAACAAGATTTATTGTTATTGCTCTTCTACAGATGCAATAATATTTGCGCATGAAATTTGCTCATCTCTAATTACAACAGCAGCAACGCAAGCACTTTACATAAAGTTTTATGCTGCTGCCGTTGCAACAAAAATATAGTCGCAATCGCAATCACACAAATCTATATTCAGCGTGCATGTGTTAGAGTTAATAAATGTAATGACTAAAATGATAAAAACAGCAACTGCAATTACACAAACAACAAATTCACAGCCACACACACAAACTCACTCACAGCAAATGCATACGATAAAATCAGAGTACTTATGTAGATGCAGCGCGGCGACAATTCTGTGCTTTTTGTTTGAAATTTTGTTGGCAATATTTGCTCTGATACTGTTTTGTTGTTGTTGTTGTTGTTGTAATCGCTACAATACTCACATGAATATATATATATGAGCTGTGAGCAATTTATGCACTTGTTTTTCAGTAATTTTCATTTTCATTTTCATATTTTTGGAAAACTGGCAGCGGTAACATTTAAACGCAATTTACAAACACTTATACATAGATGCTGTCGAGTGAACTGCAACCGAAAACTTTTGTAAATTTGCAGGGTGTACCAATGGTACACTGTACCATTTATAATTTGGATTTGATTTTGGTGTAAATAAGAAACGGATAACTTTTATTCAATGTGGTTTTTATTATTCGAAAGTGCAATGCTTCCGGTTAATTCAAATGACTTCCTCGGCTGACGTTGCAGTAGCCCTTACGGTCAACCCTATTTTTCAGTACATTTTCGACTGTATGGAGCTGCACTTCATCGATGGCTGCACCAATTTCGTCCTTAAGAGCGTCGATCGTTATTGGATGGTTAGCGTTACACTTATCTTTGACGGCTCTCCACAAATGATAGTCCATAGAGTCAAATCGCAACTGCGTGCTGGCCAATGCACATCACCAGCACGGACAATAAAGCGATTTTGAAACTTGCTAGCTTGTACGATACGGCGTGCAACCCGATTGGAACCAAATTTTGTCTAAGTCCATATCTTCTAAAATAGGCCACAAAAAATTAGTTATCAGTTTTCGGTAGCGCCTACTAATCATCCTCATTTTCAAAGAAAAATTGGCCAATGATACCGCCGGTCCAAAAATATCACCAAAGAGTTATTCATAGAGGTTGTATTGGCTGCTCAACAATGGGAAATGGATTTTATGAGCCCTAGATGCGACAATTTTGCTTATTAACTTAACCACCGAGGTCAAAGTGAGCTTCGTCACAGAAGATGATTTTTCGGTAAAAATTTGCATCTTCTTCCAAGCGTTCCAGAGCCAAATTAGCTAACCGAAAATGTTGCTGATGGTCATGTGGCTTTATCTCTTGTACCAATTGAACGTTGAACGACTTCATACCGAGGCCCTTATGCAAAATTCGCAATAAAAAAGTTCGTGAAATGTTCAATTCCTGAGAACGATGGAGAGTTAATGGGATTGGCCCTTCCTGCACATTGATTCTTCTTACACTGTAGGAGAACGAGATCCAGTTTCACGCACACGTTTCATAAATTGCTTGGGCTTCTTTTCTATCGAATTTTGAGCGTATTTTTCTTACACTTTCATTAGAAGATTCACCATTTTGAAACTACATTTTTAGTATTTCCCAAAAGTTTCTCAAGCATATATCCGCAAAAAAAACCACTAATATGAATGACATTAGAGGTGCCACACTACAAATAAAACTAGTAGGTCCAATTCAAAATGTTAGATGGACCACCCTGTATTTTAACAAAATTTTAGCAATAAATCTATATAATGTATTAAGGAAGCATTTTTGCGCTGTGTTGCGTTGCGTTGCGTTGCGCTACTTTGAGTATGTAAATGTGTGTGTGTGTGTATTACTTGATGTTGATGTAGCTGCTTCTGATGTTGTTTAGCTACTGCTCAACAGAGCAATGCTGACACAAACAAACCTAATTTCAAACAGACCAAAAACAAAAATCAAATCTCAACAAGAAAAGTTTTTGCTCAATTTTGACGTTGTTGTTGCTTTACTTCAGTCGCACTGGATATGTGCCAACAATTAGACAAGTATAGATAGTTTGTATATAGACTTGCATATAAATGTACGAGTAAGTAAGTATTAGAAAAATAATTTAATAATAATATTTTTTTTCCACATAAATTTTATGGTTTCTAGAAACCAACCAATCGAAGACAAAAAAAAAAAAAAATTTTAAAAATCATCGACACATTTTGCAGTTGTATAATTTCCGAACTAAAACTTGACATATGTAAACAAGTTAGTTTGTAAAAAATAATATTTGTTGAATAAATGAAAAAACTCTCACTCACCTTTTTATGACTTTTGAATACCGAACATTTAAACGTATCTGTACTGGCATCTCGTGCAATATAGCTAAATATTTTGAGATCGCTGCTATCGTGTGACACATAAAATATTCTATATATGGGATGATTGAGTAGCTCTATTTCCTCAGGATCATTTGTCCAATTCTTTTTCTACAATTAAAACATTATGTGAGTTCAAATAAATATTTATGTAATTATGTATGTATGTAATTTGGTTGCGACACTCACTTTTCTTCGGCGTTTCTTTAGTACTACGCGCACACCATTGACCGACACGTTTATTGTGACTTTGCGCTTTTTCAAATTTTGCACCTTGCATTCGTACTGGAAAAAGAAAAACGGAAATTGTTAATATGTTAATTAACTTTATATGTATTTAATTAATAAGGCATTTTTTGGACATATTTACTGATTATTTATTGGTCTTGCTTACAAAAAGAGAATGTAGATAGGGGGAAAGGTAGGGGTGGTGTGAGTTGACTTACATCAATATCCTAAAACCTACTGTAACTGTTCCTAGCTTACTCCGTGAGTACGCGGTGTGTGAAAACGTTGCCATTCTCTGCATTCACCACAGTACCAACTAATGCAACTGCAGTGAATAAAAAAAACCTTTGCTCACTTTCAGTGTACCTGTTCAGCTGCGGCGAGAAATTTTCCTTCTTTAGACTTATTCTTCCTAAAAACCTCGAAGACACCAATCATTCTCTCAACTCTTAACCTTATGGGATGGTTAAACCTTAAACACACATTAAGTAAGTCCAAACTACATATCAGAAAAAAATTGGCATCCAAACCGTAGTATTTCTTAGCGATTGTGTTTGAAGGTTGGCTCATTGCATGAGGTGAAATATTACGGTAAAATCAGCTCAATTACCATCATGTATTTCATTGCGGCAATACGGTAGACGGTCGCTTATCTAGGATCCAGCATACAGCCTTGAGATAAAGCGGAGATTAACTCTTGCCAACAGGTGGCACTACGGGCTCAGTAGGCAATTGAGAAGTAGAGCCCTCTCTCGACCGACGAAAATAACGCTCTATAAGTCCCTCATCCTTTTCGTCTTAATATATGGCACCAAGACATGAACATTGACCATCAATGATGAGAGGCTGTTAGGATCTATGGGTCAATATGCATGGCCGACCATGAGCTGTACGCCGACACTGACTTAGTCAAGCGTAGAAAAATCCAGCGGCTTCGCTGATTGGGTCATGTTGAGCGAATGGAAGAAGGATGTTTTATTCAAGTCACAGTGGAGGAACACTCAGAAGAGGACGTCCTAATCTCCGTTGGAAAGACCAGGTACAGGACTGCACTTCGCCTTATCAGAGGCGACTGGCTAAGCTTTAATGAGACGGCCAAGATCGGTTGTAGTGCCAGCTAAGTAAGTAAGTAATACGGTAGATTTGCACTTTCATCTTTGAGAGAGTGGAATGTCAATGGTTTTTGCACTCAAAATTCTAAAGTTTTAAATAAAGTTGTTATTTCAAGGAGAAAACCGAAAAGAAAAAAAGGTATGATATGAGCAAATCCAAGTAGTTACCTCCTTTAAAGGTCAATGAACTAAGTTGTTTAAACTTTAGATGAGGCATATTCAGTTTTGCATATCTCTTTAGTTGCAATGAAATGTTATACTTAAGTATGTAGGCAGGCTAAACATACACAGGTAGGTCCACCCACATATTTAATGTTATATTAGTTTGCTAACATCAAATATGTAAAAGAAAAGTAATAGAAATACTAGTAGTAAAAAAGTTTGAAATATAAATAAAATTTTCTATTTAAAAATTTACGTTTCATTTTGAAAATTCTTCCCGAATTTAAATTAAAAAAGTTTCGACACATCCAATATACCTAAGAAAAATTACTTTCTTGTGCTTAGTTTCTTTCATTCTCCAAGGAATAATATAATACATTTACGACAAATGACAATCCTTTCTAATATTGGCGTACATGAAAATTAAATTCGAAGTCTCATGACAATTAGTAAAAAGAAAGGTTTTAAAAATTCTTTCGGTGTACTTTGACCCTCAGAAAACACATTAAAAAATGTTAAGCAAATGTTAAGCTTCTGGATTTTTATACCCTATTTCAAAGCAAAGTATGTATGTAAACTACATATATTATATATCCAATCGAATACTTGAAACATTTCTTAAATCTACATATCGTTTGCATACGAGTAAGCCTGTCAATATTGACTTTAACGTATTGACACCAATGCTAACACATACGAGTATACATACTTAGTTTTCAGAGTTCTTTTCACATTTGTGTGAAAATGGTTTTTTATGCTTATAAAGTCGTATCACAATATTGACGCTTATGTCAAAAATGTTTAGGAATTATAGCACAACTTCTTTGAGTGTGAAGTAGAAGGCTGGTACGACTGTGTCCGTGTCGCTAACAATAAGAAAAATTAGTTTATAATAAGTTTTTGGTAATTGTAAATCTTTTTGACATCGATTATGGCATTAATTTTTTTTTCCAGAGTAAGGTACTTATTTTTATATATAAAAAATTTTGCTTTTCTATTTGGTTGTCAGACTTCTCCTCATTCCTGCCTGCCTTTCCTAACATCCAATTGGGTAACCCCGTCGTATACGTAATTTGGTGTGTGTTTTAAACTACACTTTACAATTGTTCCGCCATGCTAAACCAAATGTTATTCTCCTTGAACAAGTTTTCGAAATGATGCCAAAAACGCTCGCTATATGTGTGTTCAGTATCTGTGCGTGTTTGTGCATGCGCTGCAGGCGTATTAGTTAAACAAAAGATTTGCAAATTATGCGCCTTCAACTTTGATGATGTTATACACCATGTACACAATGTTCAGTTACACACACACATACACCGAACTATACAGCGAACGACATGAACTACATATGCAAAGGATTAAGTAAGGATTTTGAATCTTTCTGCTGTATTAACTTCATTTGGAGGCTTCTCGCATTTTCTTTATTTCTTGAGTTTTCACTTCACTGGCTGTGATTCAAGTAAATCGATTTTTCTTGATTTGGCGGCTGTTGTATTTGATCAGGCATATATGTACATTAGGGTGTCCCTTATTTTTCTAAGTTCTTTTGTTTTTTATTGTAACATTATATGTATATATATGTATTCTTGAAGCTACATCGTAGGTTCTTGGACATAATATTAATGAATTTCCAATCAACAAATCCTCAAAACTGGAAAACTCTTCTGATAACGAGTAAACTAATACTGTTTTAAGAGCAATAACTGATTGAAATCTGTACGATAAAAAGCAGATAATGTGTTGTGATACAACAGCATCTTACCCTGGCTGTTTCAATGGTGCATGTCTGAACCATGGAAAAAAGCATTTTTCGAGTGTAGATATATATATTTGAAATGAAAATCCGTTACATAATGATTTGCGCAGATATACCACGTTTTATTTTTAAATTTTTTTTTTTATTGTTACATTTTACACACAGGGTGTACCCCTATGAATGCAGAGCATTGTGTTGAATGGAAGGAAGATTGATAGGTGTGAGGAAGAAGAAGGGAGAACGAGAGAGTGAATGTGATCACACAGGACACCGATAAAGAGACAGACAGCCATTGTGGCAAGTGTTATGCCTTTACCACAATGAACTTCAGTTTATCAGTGTCGACTGTGACCGCATGTTGCGCCAAAGGCCAAGCTTTTCGCATCCACTGATGTTGTGCGTGTTATATTTGTACATGAATGGAAGGGACCTACAGTTTTATGCCAAATCCGAACGGTGAAGTGAAAAGCTTTCCATAGGCAATTTTTACTCTTGTAGAATTGCCATTGCCTGCCAAGAGGTGGTGCCGTTAATATTGTTGTTGTTGCATTTCTTTTTTTATTTTATTTAATTTTTCAAAGATGATTGGAAAAATATTGCTTCTGATAACTTTGTAACTTAACATTATAAAATAACATTTTACTAATTCGAAATAAAGCAATTTAAATTTTCATTTTGCTGAACTGAAATAACTAATTGTGAGGGACGACTACCGTGAACATAATGAGCTATGTATTATATTCCTAGGTGGCGATGTGGAAAAGAAACATAAAATCAGGCCTCCTGTTGCAATGCGAAAGCATCTTACTCATTCAAAATATTTTTGTTACGTTTTTCAGGTCGAATTAAGCAACGAAGATGAACTGCAAGATATCTGCCTGGTAATGTATTATGTAAGGTTATTTCTTCAATCTCAAAAAGCACTTTCTCAAGATTTGTGCTTTCTGAAAACATTAAAGTACTTATTAAGTTAAAGTCAATAAGAGAATTTCATAAACAGTCTTAAGCAAGTTTTTTCATTATATAATTTCATTGAGGAAGTAGTAATTGTAAAAAAAAAAACAAACAAATGAAGATGGTCATAACTTAGAGAAGGAAATTCCAACAGACATCGCCAAAAAATATGTCCAATTAAAAAGAAAAAATGCAAAACATGAAAAATTAAAACATGGTATGTTTCTTTAAATTAAACAATAAATGATTTCAATTTTTTTTTTTTTATTTTAGGTAAAACTCTAGATGATTTAGTATCGATCAAGAATAAAAATCTGTTTTCTCGCTTGAAAATCAATGACACTTTTCTTCAAGACCAAACCAAAAACTTTTTTTTTCTTTTTAAGCAGTTAATACTCATGAAAGAGGTGTCAAGATAACGCAAGACTTTCGTGAGCTAATAACTGCTGAGAAAGAACGAAAAGAATTTCTTCTACGTTGTGTGCAAGAATATAGAAAGTTATATGTTGACTGTAGAAAAGAAGCTCTAAGAGAAAGTATCCACAATATCAATTATTTTTATTTTTTATGTTGAATAATACTTAAGTACCTATTTTATGTTATTTTCAATTTTTGAATTGAATTCTATCGTTAAACTTAATTGAATATAAAAAAACAATGAAATATCCGTCATACACATTTTCTATCTTGACTTTGCGGTCTACCCATCCCAGGTTACCATGGTCTTAGGAGAATAATATTTTGAAACTATGTAGGCTACAGTGGTGTGAAAATTTGGAAGGTAAACGTTGCCATAATCTTAATTTTTTTTTTGGTTCATATAAGGGACACCCTAATGTAACTACATACATAAGTATGTATATAAGTATACAAACATTTGTGAGCTCATGTGTACATATTCCATTGTCGTATTTGTTAACACACGCTATCAGCGTCAATATATAGCTACTACAATAGCTATTGGTGTACCATTCCAAATAAGTTTATCAGTGTTAATGTATGTGGTGTCAGCTTTTTTCTGATTAGCGTTGTCGCTTTGTATTAACGTAGTTTATGCTTTTGAGAGGCAATAAAAGCGGGGGAGGAAAAGGAATGGGAAATAGGGAGATCTCGATGCATATACTTAAATACATTAACTACAATCTAATACGAATATAGAATATTTAATAAGGGATGTGCTTTCTCATTGGAATATTCTGAAGGTAAAAACTTTAAGTTATTTGTAAAGTCTTCTTCAAGTCTTCTTATATACAACTGAGCTAATAATAGATGACGTTTTCATGCCACGATCTAGAAGCTGTAGTATAATGGAATCCTAATGTAACCTAATGTAAAGAATAAAAACTAGGTAAGTTTTAAAAATCGAAAAAAGAATGGATTTGATAATTTTAACACAATTTTTTTAAATTGTGAAAACAGCACTAAACCTGGTCTTTGAACAAATAATAAAATTTCAACCAGTTACTAGTGCCCCTTTAAGAAATGTATGCCTCTTTCTTTACTACTTATTTACTTACTTAGTCTATGAATATAAAGCTCTTATAGACTAGTTAGGATAGTTTTTGAATAAAACATTAAAAAAGCTGGCACTCTTAAAAAAGTTTTTAGAATAAGAAAAATCCATGTCTGAAGAAATTGAGATGCAATTCAGCTAAAGCTAAAGCTTCAACAA
This sequence comes from Palloptera scutellata, assembly GCA_958295655.1. Taxonomy (NCBI): domain Eukaryota; kingdom Metazoa; phylum Arthropoda; class Insecta; order Diptera; family Pallopteridae; genus Palloptera; species Palloptera scutellata. The sequence goes on along the minus strand of OY282449.1, from coordinate 25,671,562 downwards.
TAGTTGCATTTAAAACATAATTTGTCCCATATCTTCCAATATAAAAAGGACCAAATGCTTTAGATTTATAGCTGGAATATTGAAATTAATCCACCCAAGGAGGGAGGGGCAGTGAATAGCAAAATTTAAGACAAAGATAGTATGAACCTTCTACTCTGCAAGGTTTTCAAATCTAATAGCATACAACGTGCATTTTGGTTGCAGATTGGTTCAGAGAAATTCAGTGAATGAAGTGCAAAGCGGAGAAAAACTTTTTGAATACATTCGAAACGATTAATATGGAATGCATGATATAGCCTACAAATAAATCTAAAACCGAAAGGTCAAAAGAATTAAACAATAATTTTAAAGTATAAGGATCTGCAAAATCTGTACTCAAATGGTTGATAAAAGTAAACTTTGCATCAAAGATAACCCCTAAGTCTTTTATTTCATCAACTGATTTTATGTGAGAGTTATCGATGATGTAGGAAGTTTCTATAATATTGTCAGACTTTAAAAATTAAACATAAACACATTTATTAATGATTAGGGATAGACGATATTTACAGCACCATGCATGAACATTATCAAGTTCAGGTTGAAACTTCAAAACATATACTTCTATACTTTCTAATGAAGTAATACATTTTTAGATCATCAGCGTAGAGGAAAAATTTTGTAAATCTAAAGAAAGTACTTAGAACGAAAAGCAAAGGCAAAGATATTACCTTCTGGAACGCCCGAAGAGGCAGACAAGGAGGGGCTATGACAAGTGACTTCAGTTCATCTTTGATATCGAAATTTTCAGAACGGAATCGAGCAAACCACTTCTGGGTCCGCACAAATTTTTGCGGCGTATTTTTACAGCGGTTCTACCTTTTCTATAGTAAGTAATAAAGCGTATTTCTTCAGATATTTAACTCATTTTCAAATCAATGTAACTTTTTATACTAGCGACAAATGTAGCCAGAAATACTACCTTTCTAACAAGGATTCGTTTGACACAATCGATTTAGTGTTGCCAGATTTGTGGGTTCCAACACCAAAAGTCGTAGATACTTTTTATATGACCCAATATAATGTTTATATTTGATCAGATGATCTTTGTTCCTAGTAGCACTGAATTTTTTGTAAAGACCACGGAAGTTTATGAACCACCTTTGGAATAAGTGGAATAAGTTTTGAGCAAATATCCAAAAATTTTAGATGTGAAAATACCGAAGCAAAACGTGTGACGTACTACAGGACGTATGAGTGACATTTAATTGATTTTAGTTGAATTTCAGCAAAAGTTTATTTTATTCCCATGGCTAAGATGATACTAATATCTATATTGTTTATTGAAAGCGTTTAACCTTTATAGTAAGAAAGGGGCTAAAACCCACTATTTACTTATTCTAGACCTCATTTATCCCCTTCTTGCATCGGGATGAAATCAAGCGGTATATAAATTGATAAAAATAATAGATTTGAATCATTGCTTTATCATTTGCTTTGAAAAACTTTATTTGTTATATTTATTTGTTTTCATTAAATCAACACCTGGAAAACTATGATGATATAACTATAAAAAGCTATAAATATAAATAAACTCAATTATTTATTTAGTTTCTTCATTTGCCCACCAATAGAAATATGTACATATATTTGAAGATATTACATGACATTTAAGATAATATAATTAAATGAGTATATGATTATTTTATGACTATATAAGTATTATGATTGTGGCGCAGCAATCATCATAAAAATGAAACGAAAATATAAGTGTTGAACATAGACAACTTGAGTATATTCTATTATATATTGTTATTATTATTATTATTATTATTATAAATATGAATTGCTTTCTTTTTCTTCGTATTTATGTAAATTCCCGCAACAGTATTCAGTTAAATACAGACGAGGCGGAACAGGAAAGACACACAGGCTGATGATATCCAAATATGTTTTCGTTTTATTTAATTTTCTGCCTCATGAAATTTAAAAGACATTCATATTAAATTAAAAGAAAGAAAAAGCAGATATAGAAGGCAAATTGAAAAAGAAAACCACACAAAACAACACAAAAACTTGTCCAATGGCAGATGTGTGTACTCGTACGTTTAAAATTCTACGACTATCTTTAGTTAATAAGGTGCACAGTTTCTTGGGTATAAACAATAATTTATAAGCTTTTAAATTTGGCCATATCTGAATTTTAAATTAATATTATGCCGGCACGCATATGGAATACATATAAACATACATACACACATAAATATAAATATAAATATAAAGAAAAATTACGGCTCATAAACTCGTATAAAACATATGCATGCTAAAAAAGGCAAAAATCGCACAGGAAGAAGAGAAAAGAAGATATTATACAGGCATAGATCAAAGTATTTTTTGTCATGCTGTGCTGCCTTTTCATGCCTTCTGGTGATGACTGTCAATGACCTCATCTACTTTAGGGTTATTTAAATACTGTAGTAAGCTTTACGCGCACATACACATAAAAATTACAATTTCTTAGTTTATGCCAATTTACCTATTTAATATTATAAGAAAATAAATGAAACCATGTGTACGAATACAAAAGGAAGTTCTTATGTGGTGTTGAAAATATTATGCAAATGACCATTAATTGGAAATTTAACTTGCTTAACATTTTTGTTGCAAATTGCTTATGATTTGAACAAATCTACTATTCCCATGGCTAGGAATATCCATTTTTAATGTAGTTTATATCTTAGAATCCCTTAACCAGTTAAAGCACACATTTTAAATAAAAATTTAGTACTCCTTTGCCGGCGTTTGTAATATTTCATGCATGAGAAAATTTAAAAGGCTTTACATTTCGCATAAGTCTCATTTGTCCAAGTGTAGGTTTAATAATCATAATATTGAAATTATGTGGGTAACCATTTTTTATGCTTGGTTGAAGAAACACAATACAAATACAGACATGCATATGCATATAAGAGTATGTAAGTGTGGTAGTTGGAAATGTTAGAGATTTTGCTGCATAAATGTATAATATTTAGAGCTTCTTTCCATTCAATTCACAGCGACATTCGAAGACAATAGATTCCATTTTTCTTTTGGCATTTATTCATATTAGATACAAAAAGGCATGCATCCACCCATGAACACACAAATATATACACGCGTGCATAAACCCAAGTACACACTCACTTACACACACACATACACATACATACACACACACGCATTCATACAATGCCATAGGAGTGTAAGTATTTCACATGAATGTTAAACTTTATTCACAAAGCAATAATAGAAGAAGAAGGCGTAACAACAAAAGACTGAATGGAGTTTCTATTAAACTAACAGAAGTGTGCTGCTAGCATCTAGCATTAAAGAAAAGATCCAGCAGCATCAACATCAACACAATCACAGAACATCCTTTTGTCCAACATGACAATGAACATGGCAGCTGTAGCGACATTGGTGGCATCTAAACCTACACACACATATACAATCACAGATAGAAAGAGAAAGAGAGAGAGAGATTGAACATAATAGAATACCCCTTTTTAGGTTTGATTTATGACATGACGTCTGTTGCTGCTGCTGCTGCTGCTGATACTTCTGGGTCTCTTGGAATGTTAAATCAATGCATAAGCAAATCGTTGCAAATGCTGATTTGAGGCTGTTTCTTTACTTGCCTTTTGCTTTAGCTTCCTTTAAAGCTTTATGCGACATACATCTTCCTTGTTTGTTTATGAATCTGTGTGTGTGAGTGTATGATTGTGTTTGTGAGCAGCAGATTTACTTCAGTTTGGTTGGAGAATTCTCCATGATATTCTCCAGTTTAGCATGAAGAACATCATATGTTAATATTTGTATCATATGATTTAGTTTGGAAGACTTTAAGATCGTAATTTAATCGTAATTTCATAAAATTTGTTGTAGATTTAAAGTAGTTTTTTTGTTTTACTAACAAATGATAATAAATAGAATGATATAAATTATTCAAGAAAAATTCTAACCAGGGAGCGGATTCTCTTTTTCTGCTAAGTCCTACTCGACGACCCTCTCCTCCTCCTTCCAGGTCCCAAATATTTAAATCTTATCAACATTTTTATTTCTTTCCTTGATGCTAGTTTGTGCTGTAAATTACATTATTTTTGTTTATTTTTTTTTTTGAAACTTAATTTTTCTTCTTAGTTTTAAGTCTACTAAATTCTCTCCCTGCTCATAATATTCTTGTTATCATTGCTACCCTGTTTACTCAAGGCCAAGTATTTATGAAAGGGAAGGATTATTATTAAATGGAAAGATCATTGTTCCTTATGTTACAAACTCCTCATGAACTGATCAGGACACAGAAATTTTTTATACTGTCCCCTACTTTACTTACTTACTGTTCTTTTAATGGCACAACAGCCCATGGAGGGCCTAGGCCGAGCTTTTCGCCTACACTTGTGCTCAAATCTAAACTCCCGAAAAGTAAGAAATAAAATTGGATTTTACGCATTCATTTTATGGAACTATGTTGGTAAGTATGGTATTTATTTTTGTGATTTATTTTGTGACAAATAAATTTTTTATATAAAATTCTTTCCTAATTCCTTTGGTAATTAATTAACCAAAAAGTTTCTACGTACATTTTTTACATCAAACCAAGAAAAACTTTCTACCATTTCAACAATAATTTAATGTGAAATATTAACGATGAACTGTTACCAAAGATTATGTGCTTCAAAAACTCTTAAGTATAACTTAAGCTTACACTCATACGCATGCACTCACACACACTTAACGAAAAAAACCCTAAATAAACCTAAATTGACGCACACATGAGTACACAAAATAGACACACACATACACACACACACACACACACACTTGCACTTGAAATACGTAGAAAAGGCCATAAAACCAAATTAAATAATTTTTTACCTAAAAAGAGACAAACATAGAAGACAACAACAACAGCAACAGTAACAGAAATGTGGCCTAATGCCATTGTAATATTTTAAGCCTTATTAAAATACTCGTACAAAATATGAAGAAAAAATTTTAAGTCATTACCAAATAATTTACTCTATACGCTTTATACATTGTTGCTTCTCCGCTATTTTTTTTTTGGTTTTTTTTGGTACCACAAAAATCATTCATACATACACACAAGCCGAGGTAGCGCGTATACAGCCAGCAGGAGGTTGTTCAAGAAAAAGGAAATACAAAAAAATGCGCATCGTTATCGTTGTAACTTGAGCGCATTTTGAAAAATAGAAAATGATATATGGCTGAAGGTTTCCTCTCTTTTCGCAATGCTGTGGTATGCCTTCTTGCTGCGAGGCTATATATGGTACTTGTACACACACATACATACATGTGCACACGAGTGTATGCCAGGCGCTCAGATCCTCTTGATAAAGCCAATAATATATGTGTCTAACAATAAAAATGAAACGCAGTTGTGGTTCTTACGAGTTTTGACAGAAAAGTATGAATTGTGTTAGATTTTTCGGAAGGAAAGGAAAAAAGAAAATCTATGAGCAGCTCTTTTAATTCAATTTAGAATTTATTCCTATTGCCTTGGATTTAATGGCCAATTAGCGCTTTTCTTTTCTTAACTTACAATTTCGATTGAAAACGTATTATAAACATCTTTTCTACTTACACGAATTCGACGCATCGCCTGCACAATCTCGGCACGTGTATTCGGTCGCGGCACTTCCTCCCAGCCAACAAACTGTAAAGAAAAATTCACAAAAGCAAGAAAAATAATAAATCTTCTGTTATACATAATTTACAAAGGAAAAAGTGTTAAATAGTATGACCTGAAAGGCTACCTGACTCATTCAAGTCTAGCCAAAAGGAAAATCAAAACTTAGTTGGTATTTTTCTTATACTTTGTTGTATTGCAAAACAAAAATCGCCACACAATAATTCAATCAACTTTGAATAACGAAAAGGAAAGCAAGAAAACTCTCAGGTATAGCCCAAAAGAAAGTATCTGTTATTTTTATTTTTTATACTACTTCCACAACCGCTTCCTCTTCATCTCCTTAACTGAAATATAAAGCTACTTACGATTCAATTTGAACGTGATAAAAGAATTTCTGTTTTTAAAGCACTTGGAAATGGATACAACCAAGGCAAGGCTGGGCATACAAATGAGCGAGTGCTATGTAAAGAAAGCATGATACCAAAAACAAACAACAACAAGTAGAAAAAAACAAAAGAATAAGGACGAAGCAATGAAAGATCGAAAGAAAGAATCACAATCAATCAATTTCAATTGATTGTGAATGATTCTCTCTTGGCTTTCCTTACAAAGTTTTGTGTACCTACAAATATTTGAAAAGGCCGTCCTTGTTCTTGTATTTTCTACTACGTACAACTTTTCCACGTCTCCTATGAATTTTAAAGTGTCTAAGTTGTCTGCAATAAAAGGTCAATTGAATAGTGTAGACTTGTTGTTGTCTCCAAACATTGTCTGAACAAATAAATAAGCGAAAAATATAAGTAATATTTGAAATACGGCATAATACAACAAAATCTTCACAAAGTTGAGCTTAGAGATTGTGAATCAAATATGAAAAAAAGATATGCAAAAGTGCCCCTTGCCACACACTTGAGACGTTGAGCTAACTTTGCTGTTGTTGTTATCGTTGTTGTTTTTTCGTTATGACTACTGCTGAAAAGTTTACAATTTTGCATCGATAAGAAGTAGTAGTGCTGCAGTAGTAAGTAGTAGCAGCAACATTGTGACTTTAGCACTTATGGTTAATGCTACCCAGTAGGAAATGAGTCTGCCTCATTATTGGTAATACCTAACCATACCATCTCATATTTGTCAAAATAGAGATTTGATCAAATTTGGCCAAAAAGGAAGTTAATTTTTCTAAAAAGGAGGTTTTTCGGGGGATTCATCATTCAATGAAGAAACATTTTTTTTAATTAAAGGCTATGGCAAGCTTTACACTTTGCCGTTAGGATTCGACAAAAAAATGTAGATCCCATCCACAATATGAGTGGATGCGAAAAGCTCAGCCTTTGGCGCTACATGCGGTCATAGTCGACATTAATAAACTAAAGTTCATTGCGGTAAAGTCATAACACTTGCCACAAGGGCTGTCTATCTCTTTATCGGTGTCCTGATGATTGCATTCCCTCTGTCACTCTCCCTCGTTCTTCCTCCCACCTATCAAGCTTCCTATCAATCAACACATTTCTCTACATTCAAAAAAATTAAATAAAAATTATGTAGATATTAAATTGAAATGTGTGGGTGCATGTGAAAGTAATACATTATTAAAATTATGATTTCATGTTTATTCAGTTAAAAAGTTAACCTTAATGGGTGAAACTTATTCTAAGGTCATTTCCCATAATCACCGTCTTCGCTGTTTTCGTTACATTTTGATTTCGATAAGATTCCCTGCGATATCCGGTTGCGTATTTTCTGCCGCCCAGCAACCGCATCTCAACAGATGCAGTTAAAAAGATTAGGTATAGAATATACTAAATTAAGTATTTTCCACATTTTCAGTATCCAAATGAGTGGATGAGGAAAAGGAAGGTTTTCGAGTGCAGAAAATGTTTGGAGGTTTCACGCAATTTTGGCTGGAAAAAAAAAATTTTTAATTTCGATTAAAGTTTATTATTTAAAATAAACAAAATGGTGGGTGTAACGCCTTGTCCTTAGATTGGCACCTCAAGTGTTTTGGCACTCTTTATGGGCAATTCTAAGGTTTGAGCTATTTGAATAACAAATTTTGCAGAAAATTTTACATCGGGATCTTACATAGACTAGAAGGTTTGTACTTCCCTGAGGAGGCTAGATGGGGTGGTTCACTGTTCTTGGAATATCTGAACGATATTTACTGGTGCAAAAATTTATAAGAAATTTGTTTACATAACCAAGAATTTCTATCTCAATGGGAATTTCTAGCTCTTTGAAATTAACAAATTGCATAACAAATGCGCTTAAGAAATGCCCAAGAAAACTTTTCTTGTAAAATTTCTCTCCTCAGTTTCCAGTTTTACTTGCAATAGTATTAGATTATTAATTTTTGTACCTTTTTTCCGGTTAATCCTGGAAATGCAAACCTTGTGTTACTGTTTTAAAAAATCAATTCATTATCATTTACATAAAGTAAAAATAACATATGGTACATAAAAATTGAAGTAAGACAGTTTTTAAATGATTTTCCAAAAAAATGTTCTTCACAAAATCCAAAAGTTTCCAAAAACAAAAATATGACAGCTACAGCACCAGATTGTATTAAGCATTTCATTCCTTGAATTGAATGCAATTTTCAAATAAAATAACGAAAAGTATACCAAAAAAAAAACAATATGTTTTCTTTCCTCAGCGATTTGATAAGATTTGTCGCTGAAAAATTCAAAGCCAAAAAAATTACAAAATTCCCGAAGAAAGTCCTTATTTGGCAGGCAATCAAACCGGATGTACCCGGGCTTGATCGTGACATCGGGTACAATCAAAGGCGAAATATATTTGAAGGAATGTTTGCAAAAAAGATTGCTTCCATTTTTACGCCAACATGAAGTGTCCACGTTTTTTTGGCCTGACCTCGCTTCATGTCACTACAGCAAAAGGGCCTTAGAGTGGTTCCAACGGAATGAAGTGATTTTGGTGCCTAGAGAAGCTAATCCACCAAACTGTCCAGAACTAAGGCCGATTGAAAGGTACTGGGCTTTAGTAAAAATGGAGATGAAGGTAACAAAAAAAGTGGCCAAAGACCTTCAAGATTTCAAAAGAAAGTGGTCTGCAGCAGCTGTGAGGGTGTCGGACACTACCATAAAAACATTAATGGGTTCCTGAGAAATGAAAACTTTTTATTAAAAACTAATAGTTTTTATTTTGTTAATCTATAAATAATTTACAAAATAAAATACTTTAGTTTAAAAAAATCGGACTACTGGTTCAAAAGATTTCATCATTTTTGTACCACACAGTTTTATTCTATGCACTCCTTATGGTACATAAAAATTGAAGTATGTATGTACGACAGTTTTTAAATTATTTTCCAAGCAATATGTTCTTCACAAAATCCAAAAGTTTCCAAAAACAAAAATATTTTACAGCTCTTTACACATGACAGCTACAGCACCAGATTGTATTAAGCATTTCATTCCTTGAGTTGAATGCAATTTTCAAATAAAATAACGAAGAGTATACTAAAAAAAAACAATATGTTTCATTTCCTCAGCGATTTGATAAGAGCTGTAAACTTCTGTCTACTTGATTTGGAGTTTTGCAGTTGGTGATTTTCATTTCTTTTATATTTTATATTTAAAAATAATATAGATTCCATTAAATTTTTCCATTGGAACATTTGATCCTCAATGGTTCATCATAAGCCATCATAATTTCCTACCGGGTATAACTTCTCATGCATGCACTCATGCATGTGTATATTTGATAAAAGCCAAAGTTGCCGCAACTTTTCAATTCCTTTTTTGCAACCAACTTCTTGCATAGTATTTTACATAAAAAGGTAGATATTGTTAGTTTTGTACTATTCGGTCCTTTTCTTTCCTCCCCATTTTCGAGCTATTACAAGTTGATTTAGTTGTTGTTTCTGTTTTTTAGTTGATGTTGTTGTGTGGTCATTGTTAGTGGTGTGAAAGTTTTCCAATTATGTGCATTGTTTTTCCTGTTTTTAGATTATTGTTTGAACTAAATATATAACAAAAAGAAAGCTGCAAACACGTAAAGAGGTGACCTAAAAGTGTTAAAGAACACTTAAGCCGTTTCAACGTGCGGAAAGAAAACAAAGGATTTTCTACTCTGTTTGGCTAACAGCTTTTTCATGTTTTAGTCATGTATTGTACGTGTGTATGTAAATGCTTTTCTAATCAGTTACATATTACGGTGAAATAGGCAACTTTTAAGGGAACTGTTGATTGATTGATTGATTAAATTACAGGCCAATCGATGATATCAATCAGTTATGTTCGACACTTTCAGGTCAGCGCTTTACATGAAGTCAAAACAGTTCAGTCCCATGCTAAAATATTGAAGTTTAACTTTCGGATCCCTAGATCATATCATTCAGCTTTCCATATTTTAAGAGTATCTAAACCTCAGACATATCAGACAAATCAAAAAAAAAATAAATAAATTCCCAATCTAAGTGCTTCTCAATGCAACAGCAGCAGCCTCTATTGTCCTGTCACTCTTAAGTTTCAAATACAAAAAACATGAGTGGCATCGTGTTGACAAGAAGAATCTCAATGGCAAGTGGCAAGAAAGCATTTGCCATTATAGCAAATACTATAAATATGATTATTGCATTGTTAGAAACATGTGAAACTTGTTGTCTCAAACCACACAAAACGCGAATACTTAATACAAAAATTGTAGTCAAACATAAATTTGTTTACACTTTACACATTAAAAATAAATACTCCAACAATCACCTTTTTGTATTCTTAAAATAAATGCGTGTATTTATAGCAATGCACAAGTATTGTCAAGTGTTTGTTTGCCAGTTGCATTTGCTCATACTCAAGTGTGATATAATCTTTCTGCCAATTTTCACTTTTATTAAACGAATCTTTTCTAAATTTTCCCAAACACTTTCTCTGCACAAAACTTGAACAGGTTTAAATTTAGCCATAAAGTCAAAAAATAGCACAGATGTAAAAAATTATATGCGGCTGGCTATTGCTCAGAATAACATTTTTAAATACTGTCACTAATGCAAGCATGAGGGCAGCATGCACCCAGCGAGCGAACGAACAAGCGGGCCATGCAATCGATAGGCGGCAGCCAAGGCAAAAGGGCTCAGCATCTCATTATCAGCATCGTCATTGCTTCTGCCACTGCTGCTTCTCTTGGCCAGGGCAACGACAGGCAGACAGATGCGTTCGATTTCATTTTGAGAGTTGCATTGGGGTGGGCATAAGTATAGATTTGAATTTATTTTTAATGAAATTTATGTGAATGTAGTAGTGATACATGTTTTAGTGAAAATAGAATCAATTGACGTCATCGCCAGGCTTTTCTTTTGTGTTATGTATATATTTTATTTTCGGTGTAAATTTTTAGTTTCTTTCTTTGTTTCTCTTGATTTCTTTCGAAGAAATGCATTCTCATTTTAAGTGCATCTCTTTTAGCGATGATTTAATTTTATTTTTATTTTTATATATATACAGAAGATGCTCTTTATTCGTGCTACATAAAGTTTAACACTTTTTAAGTTTTCATAATATGCATATCTTCTATCAGATTTAAATGCCCCTTTTTTGTAGTGTGTGCTGATGCTGATGCTGATGCTTATGTTGGCTGCAAAAGTTTAACACAAGCTACTTGGATCCATAACGATAAACTAATATGACATTTTAGATGCACCTACAAGTATTGCTTTTTATGCACACACACACACACACACACACACACTTTGTGTGTGTACTTTCTTATATAATTCTGTATGTAATTTAGCTGTGTTTTTACCCAAAATTATTAAAATATTTCTTTTTCTCTTAAGGAAGCATAAATTCACACATGCCTCATGTGGAAGTATAAAAACTATGAACTAAGTTCAAGTGTAATCGTTATTAATAAAAATAAAGTAATAAATAATATTGAAAAGATATGCAGAATAAAGCATTTAGCAGCAGTGTTAAAATTATGGCAGCATTAATTATGGCAATATTAATTATGGCCAATTAATTTACCAAAATATTTCTATGTTTATTAAAATTGCAAAGAAATGTTTACGTAATGCGCAGACAATTTTAATTAATCTGATTTTCTGTGAGCTTGACAGAAAATCAGCACAACAGCTTGAAATTAAAATTATTTATGTGATTATAATAAATTAATATAATCTTGTCAGCTACATACATAATATGTGTAACTAACTCAACTCAGATGGAAGAAAAACAGTTTATCCAGAACAGAGACTGTAAAGAGTCAGGTTTGTCTATATTGAAATTTGATGTTTTGTTTAACTTGGAGCATGATTCGCTTGTCACCAGTTTGAGAACGAGTTAGTAACTACCTGAAAGAACCTTTTAATAAGGGATGGCTTAAACCAAGGTTGGGGAAAAAATTAGTGTTGAGGTTTTAAGGCATTTGTTATGCTTTAATACACACTTGGCCATTTTCAAATTTCTAAAGCTAGGCTTACTTTGTAAATTCAGATCAACCTGAAAAGTAACCAAGGCAATAACCAGGCAACTGCAAGTCTTTGTAAACCGAGGGTTAAAATTTTTACTCCCAATATTTTGAAGTTATAAAATATTAAGTAGTTGGTAGTGTGCTCGATTGCTACGCACAGTGCCCAGGTTTAAATCATGGCAGAGGTCAAAATTAAAAATTAAAAAACCCGGCATCATCACCGGCAAACCTCCAAGACTTCATCTTAAAAGACGATCTTAAAGTGTTATCTAAAACCCAACAACACAACGAGAGAAGGCAGTGTGTATACCCTATGTCCCGCGATTGATTCAATGAACTGATGATGATAATATGTCCAAGTACAGTAGTTTCAACAAGAAAGCGATCGGCTTAAGTCACTGAAAAAATTAAGGTATCTTAAAAAAAAAGTCCACAGCATCTTGAAATGATTAATTATTCATTGCGCAAATATATTAATATGGCGTCTAGTCGCCACCATTCTCTGTTATTTCATTACAACGGAAATGCATACTATCGACAAATTTTTCAGCATATGATCATGTTAAACTTCACCATATTACCCTAAAAAGCCATTTCAAATGATTTATTGAACGTATCTTTTTTCCACGTAGTTTCAACTTCATAAGAGCCCAAACATTTTCGATCGGATTCGCATCTGGCGACTGTGAGGGTCAATGAAGTTATGCCGTTTTAATCTTTTCAACTGCTACACAAGCGACTGCGATGTTTTGGGCCGTTGTCCTCTTGAAGAACCCAATATCGGCTTCCTGGCCCAAACCATATATCCGTTGATGGCAGAAGTCCACGACGGTATATCGTGGTCATGAAGTTCGCATCCAAATTCCTCGTGAACATAATTTTTTTGCCAAATCCTTGTTTTGTGAAGCATCCCCAAACATGAACCTTTCCTGGATGTTTCACTGATCGCTGGAGCATCTTACCGCCTTTCGTGGACCAAGCAGTTTGTGGACCAAGTGTTTGTCATACAAAAGGAGGATTCGTCTGGGAACACCACTTGGCTCCAATCGCCATCCACATGTTCAGTTGCCCACTCTTGGCGTTTTTTTATTTGATTTGCAGTTAGTAAGGGTTTTACCGTCGTTGCTCGAAATTTGATCTGAAACTCTCTCAAACGGTTTCTTATTGTATTCAGAGAGATATTTATGCCCTTTTGAACCAATTTTTGTTTAGCTGCTTTCGAGGATATGGCTGGATTAGCTTCGAAAATCCTCTTTATAACCAAATCCTCCTGTTTTGGATGGGAACAAAGAAAGACTGCTTCAAAACGTTTCGCGTATACGGAACTCATTTCTTAAATATGCTCTTGAGACGAAAGCCTATAATGGACTGTTTCTACAATTACATTGCGAAATTTACAATGAAATGAAGTTTTTTGAAAATCAAGGCGTACTTGATATTCAAATTATTTCATGCGAAAAAGACGATTGCTTTCTTCTTGAAAGTACTGTAGATCACTGTGAATGGATGAATTCCGATTGAAAGTTCGTGTACCTTTTTACTGCTCACCTATCATCGGTCTGAAGAAAAGTTTCATGATATCCTGAAAATTTAAATCTTAAAGCTACACTTTCTTGTTTATTTCATGCGCTATGAATGTATTTTATGTACGAAATTTTACAGCCGTACTTAATGCTACCTGGTCGCAGACGCTTTACACACAAAATACTTTCATTTTGATTGTAAACAAAATTTCAAAAATAAAAATCGTACATATAATATTATGGTATAAAAGAGGAAATAAAACCAGCGGCCAAAAAAATATTTCGTAATTATTTTTGATTGGAAGCGGTAAATGCTTTGCTGCCACTCTCGCGCATACATTAAGGTGCCCCGCCGCAACAAAAAAAAATAGCAATAGCTTTTGAAATTTTATATTTATTTCCAATTGATTAATTACCTCTTGTCAGGCAATGGCAAACCTACAAGAGTAAAAATTGCTATGAAAAGCTTTTCCTTCGCCGTTCGGATTCGGCTTTAAACTGTAGGTCCCTTCCATTCATGTACAAATATAACACGCACAACATGAGTGGATGCGAAAAGCTCGGCCTAGGCCCTCCATGGGCTGTTGTGCCATCAAAAGTAAGTAAGTAAGATTAATTACACGTTTTTATTGTTTTGTTTTCTTAAATCTTACTTCAAATAGAAAAAGAAAAAGAAAAACAAATAAAATTTGGTGCAATTGCAAAAATTGCGTGCGTTGTATGCAGAGTGTAGCCACCACAACACGAAATCATTCTTACACAAATTTAGATAATAAAATAATAAATTTTCCCAATGCATACATTTCCTCAGCATTATCAAAAGATTTCAGTTTTATTTTGTTTAACCGCTCTCGCTTTGTTTACCCAGACATTTTCATGTGCAATGTTTTCTATGTGCCAGGAAGAGGCACTCAGAGGAGAGGAGCGTAAGTGTCCCACATTTGTAGCTGCTGACAACGACAACGAGCCGAAATGTTGTCGCTTCAGATCGCACCTTGATGGATGCACGACCGCCCGCTCCGCCCCGCCCGCCCACTTCATTGCAACTACTTATGTATTTGTGAATTGCAATAAAAATGTAAGTAGGTGTAGCTATGTGCGTGCGTCATGACGTGTCATGAATACCTATTGCCTCACCGCTATCTCTGCTTTAACGCCGCTGCTGTCAACTTCCTCCTGCTCCTGCTCTTCCGCACAGAAGCAATTAAATTGTGCAAATGTGAGATGCGCATTCGTTGCAGTTTTGCAGTTAATCACATGTTGTTATTTGTTGGTGTTGTTCTTATTGTAACGCTGCTGCTGTGCCGCTGCCACTTCTTCTTATTCTTCATGTTTTTTTTTCATGTCGTTATTGTTTGTAATCAAAAATTTTAATGTAGGTCCATATCTACGCAATTATCAGCCTTGAAGAATGTCGTACAATTTTTATTTTAAGTTGTTTCTTTTATGGGGAATTATAGCATTTTCTTTCATTTGACAATTGTGCTTTAAATTTATTGCAATGTTTCTTTCTGGGTCTTTCATTTGGTCTTGCAGCAGAGTAGTTTATTCATGGTACCTGCAGTGGACATGCAACAAAAACGGAGAATATTTCTGCAGCACTTTTTTATGGACACGTGCACTTAACTGCCACTTAAATGAAAATTAACTTTATTTTTTCCGCATTCCCGGGAGATGGAAAAATAAAAAAATGTGTAAAACGATTACAGTGTGCAACACGAAAAACTTGCTTCAACAACAAAATGAAGAGTCTTTTTAATCGATTTATGATCACATAATATGAATCACGTGATCATCATCACTTGATCATCATCAGCTATAATCTATAAATTAATCTCAAACCAAAGAAAAACTTGTAAAACCGAGAAGGAAATTAAGAAAATAAGAGATCGAACTAACTCTGGTAGAAATGCAAGCTTCTTCAGGTTGAAAACCGTTTTTTAAATTTTTTTTGACAAATTTGATGTTATAGAATAGAAAACCACGATAGAAAAATCCCCAGATCCAAAATCACCAAAATCAAAAATCACCAAAATCACCAAAATCCAAAATCAAATCCCCAAAATCAAAAATCAAAAATCCCCGTAATCAAAATCTCCAAGCTCAATATCACCGTTTCAAGTAAATAAACAATGCCATGCAATATAACTTCAAAATATTAAAAAATTATTAAAAACCGTTTGGATACAAAATAAAAAGATTACTTGCGATCTGTAACGCATACTATTTTACTTTCTAATTAAAATTGTGAAATATTTTGCGATGTTGATACAAGTTACATTTTTTGTCTGTGTAAATCCAAACGGTTTTTTATTTTATTTTTACATTTCTAAGAAATTTAAAACTTGATTTGTTTTTGGGTATTGGGGTGATATTGCATATTTTCCAAGATCGGTTTTTATCAAAATCGTTGATTTCCCCAGGTCAAAAATGATTTCTTAACAACCTTAAATTATTAGTCTAAGTATAAATGTCCAGCCACAATCGAGTTTTGACTGAGCGAAAATTTATAATAATTAAAATAACCACTTCACTTGCTTTTACTTGTTATCTACAGGGTGTTTTTTTTAGAAGTGTGGTTTTCCAGAAGAAATAAAACGCATATAATTTAATGTTATGGCCAAGAATTTAGCTTTATTATAAAGATAAGGATTTGCGATTAAGTTTAAAAACGATTTCGGGCAAGTGGCCGCCGCGGCTGGTTCGAATAAATTCCAGCCGAGAGGCCCAATTTCCGATAAATTTTTGACCACTTTTTGCAGCAATTGGAGCCGTATGTCAGTAATAACGTCTCAGGCGTATCTGCATAGACAAGCGACTTCACATAACCCCACAAAAAATAGTCCAGCGATGTTATATCGCACGACGCCAGATAAAGCGCTCACCAAAAGTTTCCTTCAATAAATTGATTGTTTCGTTGGCTGTATGGCATGTAGCGGCGTCTTGTTGGAACCAAAGGTCGTCCACATCAACATCCTCCAATTCATCAAGTCATTTATCATGGCTCTATAGTCAAGTCATTTATCATGGCTCTATAGCGTTCCCCATTGACTGTAACATTATGACCGGCTTCATCTTTGAAGAAATATGGACCAATGATTCCCGCTGCCCATGAAGCACACCAAACAGTAACTTTTTAAGGATGCAACGGCATTTCAACATTGGCTTGTGGGTTATGATCACTCCAAATGCGACAAGTTTGCTTATTAAGTAACGTACCTATTCAACCAAAAGTGAGCTTCATCGCTGAACCAAATTTTCTTGTGACAATCGGGATCGGTGGCCATCTCGTTTTGGGCCCATTCACCAAATGTGCGACGCGCTTGATGGTCGTTCGGCTTCAATTATTGAAATGTCAAACCAAACTGAGCATAAATCAAGTGACAGCTGTCAAAAAGACCACCTCCGAAAAAAGTATTGCCAGATTGAAAACCACACTTCTAAAAAAAACACTCTTTAGTTGTGCTTGTGGTCGCTGTGGCGTAGTGGTAGTGCGTTGGACTGTTACGCAGAGTGTCCGGGGTTCGAATTTCGGCACAGGCAAAATCAAAAAGTAGAAAATAGAAAAAATGATTTTTCTACACGGCACCACCTCTTGGCAGGCAATTGCAAACCTACAAGAGTAATAATTGCTATGAAAAGCTTTTCACTTCGCCGTTCGGATTCGGCTTTAAAATGTAGATCCCTTCCATTCATGTACAAATATAACACGCACAACATGAGTGAATGCGAAAAGCTCGGCCTAGGCCCTCCATGGGCTGTTGTGCCATCAAAAGTAAGTAAAGTAAAGTAAGTTGTGCTTAAAACAAGAGCTTATTTTTTGCCAGTCATATATATGAAATGTTTTGATTAAAATTGGCATAAAATTTGTTTTGAATTTTGTGTTGATTTTCTTAAATTTTTTATATGTACTGGTTAAATATTTCGATGAAAAAAATTTAGTTTGAATTTAAAAAAAAAACAAAGCTACACTCAATCTCCCTATTTTTGCTGTGAAATACGTTTAGATTATTATTTTAAAGATCGCGACGATTTTAAACATAATCTAAATATATTTCACAGAAAAAATAGGAAGTTTAAGTTTGGGGATTTTGTATTTGGGGACTTGTTGTTTGGGGATTTTCACTTTGGCCATTTTGGATTTGGGGATTTTGAGTTTTAGGATTCTGAATTTTGGTTTAGGGATTTTGTTTTGGGGATTTTTTTTTTAATTTTTTGGGGGGGATTTCGTATCTAACAAATTATAGAGGCTATATGATTGAATGCACCAACGACGCTAAACGATTTCAGGATTAGTTACTCAATATTGACCAATTGTCTAAGTTTCTCTCGCATTTATATAATTATATAGAAAATAATCCTGTAGGTAAAATTTCCAGAAGACTTAAAAATATATGCATACTATAATAACTTGACAACCGAAGAAGGTATTAATAAAAAACCACTGTATTTGCAGATTATTTTAGAAAATTATAAAATGTTCTTGATTTAAATTTTCATGTTTTTAAAATTAATAGCAAAATGAGCATAAATATTAAAGTTAGTACCTAACTCGGAAAAGAGTTTGTAATTTTTGGCAGTTTTGTAGTCAGTCATATGTAGAAAACATAACTTCTAGAATGTATGCGTAAAAATTTAAAAGTAAATAACAATTTGTTGCCCACTGTTGTGCAACTGCAACATTTAATGTAAGTAAGAATTTTCTGCATTTTCAAATTGTTGAGAGCGTACACACACACATACACACACACACATAAACAACTTGACCAGCACCTGGGAAACTGTCGCCATGAACAATTTCCTTTGAAAACCTTTTTCATAACATTTCCGTTTTGGTCACATTCTTTTAATAACTGCTACAACTTTTTCCCTGCTACGTCTTTCTTTTCACCTTATAAAAAAATATGTGCTTCTCTTTGTTTGCGATTCTTGATCATGATTTCCTTCTTTTTTTTCTCTGCAACTACCACAATTACAATTTGCAACTACAATTTTTAAAAATTTCTTTTATTTGCATTAAAAGAAAGGACAAACAAAAGCGGAAATGCTTTTAGCATTTCACCCTTTCAAATTTAATTTAAAATATACGCGAAAACTTGCATGAGTGGCGCTTAGCTCCTTATTGTGCCCTTTCTCTGTGTATTTATGTAAGGGTATATAAACACATTTTAATTTTTTTCCCCACATTTATTACAATATAAAACATTTAAGTACAAAAAGAAAGTATCCTTTCGAGCAAATTTGCTAAATACTTATTTTAAAAATTTACCTTTCTTCCTTTAAGTAGTACATATTTTATTTTACTCATTTGTAATGTGTTACTAATTTTTATGAATGGTTAAAGACCTTTGAGCTTTACCTTCTCTGAATCCAATTTTCATAAAGTCTACAAAAGTTTTATTAAGATGAAGAGTGTAGTTAATAATTTGCAATGATGCAAGAGCATTTGCTTCGCATCGTGGATACCGCTAATTTGTATGATGTATAAATACTGTTCAAAGTTATATAAAGAAAGTAATATTCTTCTTGTTATTTTAATGTCGCAATAGCCGTAATATAATAATAAATAATATCTAAATTTAAACCCTAAACACATTCTTTCTTGCTGTTTCTGCATATGAAAGTAATGGTTTCCGTTTTTGTGGAAATGGCCCATTGTCACTCTAAATACTCGGCGTGATCGGTTTTCATTCGGTTCAGTGAGTAAAATCTCTCTCCTCTTCTGCAAAATCTGAATTATAACCACTGCCTTAGGCGGAAAGTGTCCCAATAAAACTATAGTGTTCCCATATTTTTGGAATTGTATACATAAATTAAAACACACATAACGTACATAAATGAAAAGATATACATATGTATACATGTAGACATATGTATTTATGTAGGTGTAAATATGTAGTTTTAATATTTTCAAAAACTAAGTCCACATTAACCAATTTGCATTTTTATACTATAAGTGTTCAGTGTACTCGTGCTTTGTATTAAGAATTATTTAGGTACTATGTTTTGAAAAATATTAAAAAATTATTATTTTGCTCATGGATTTCAACATCGCACAAAACCCAAAGTGCCTATGCATCATTTAGTTCACGTGTTTACGTTAATAAATCTCCTTCCGCGCTCCTTCTTATTCGTTTCGCACAAAACTACGTCACTGAAGAAAAAGAAAAAAACCGACAGTGCACAAATAAAAAACAAAACAAAAATTGTTTATAAATCGAAATCAAATGAGTTTCCAAAATAATTTGAATATTAAGAAATAGCTAATTTTCTAGTAGTATGTTGGCAACTCTAAAATCTTGTACGTACCAACATGAACGGTGTACAGCTACAGTGCCGCGAGAAGCTAAATGAAAGCTGCGGCGCCACATAGATTGAATTCATCACAGCATTAAACGTAAACATTTTGTAAAAGATTGGCTTCTATTGGATTGCAGTAACCGAGTGGCATAACCGACTGAATTTCCAATTTGAGAATTGAGAAATAATTACTTAAATAAATTAAAATAATTAAATTGTGGTCGGTGTAGCGTAGCAGTAGTATGTTGGACTGTTACGCAGAGTGTCAGGGGCTCGAATCTCGGCACAGGCAAAACAAAAACATATTTATGTGTTATTATATATTCTGAAAGGATGAAGGTAATCAAAATATGTATACCTATATATCTTCACTTCCTAGAAAACAATCCTTCCACTCTTTGAAAGTATGTACACAGATGAAACAGCTATAAAATATGGAGAATTGGAATTTAGCTGATATATTTAGGCTATCAAGAGCTGTGCTGTAGTGGTAGTAAAAAGTACAAAAATTGCTATGAAAGATGGTTGGCCTATAAATTAGTGTTGTCGATTTTTCCGCCCCGAAGCTAAAAGTTTATAAGTTTGCAATTGACATTTTAATACGGTTCACAAGTCTAAGCTTTGAGATTTTAAGCTTCACTTAGCATAACTGGAGGAAATCAAGAAAAGCCAAAACGTGTAGTTTTTGCGGAAACTGCTTAGGTTAGATATTTCGGTTTAGGTAATTCTTAAGATTTTGATCAAAATTTCTTTAAACAAGAGAGAGAGAGAGAGAGGAATCCATTCTCCAAACCATCTTTCCTTGCCGACATAACTGGATGGATGGATGGATGTGAAGAAGGCCGAGAACCTGGCCTACGAGTGCAGGACAGTTCCTTAAGCACTCAGGCTATGTAGCCCACTGTACTTAAGGTCTAGGAAAAGAAGAAAGGGTGACAACAAGTA